>LR990641.1:29178744-29778744 GCA_905147715.2 Xestia xanthographa
CAATAACTTTCTTTTGGCTCTCCTCTAAACTTGTGAAATTCCATATCAGACCTAATGCGTCTCAGGTCGAGAAATGTGGATGGATGGAGAGCGAGAGGAAGGCCAAGGAAAAGATGGATGGATTGTGTGAGGAATGATATGAGGGAAAAAGGTGCAAATGATTGCGTGACAGTTGACAGAGGAGAATGGAAGAAGAAAACGTGTTGCGCCGACCCCAAGTAACATGGGATAAGGGCAGGAAGATGATGATGATGCTATAACTCCAGATCGCACGAACCGATTTCCACGGTTTTGCATTCGTTGGAGAGGTCTCTGGCTCCGTGAGGTTTATAGAAATAGGTAGGTAGTTGGTAGGTAGTAGGTAGGTAGTAGGTAGGTAGTAGGTAGGTAGTAGGTAGGTAGTAGGTAGGTAGTAGGTAGGTAGTAGGTAGGTAGTAGGTAGGTAGTAGGTAGGTAGTAGGTAGGTAGGTAGGTAGTAGGTAGGTAGGTAGGTAGGTAGGTAGTAGGTAGGTAGTAGGTAGGTAGTAGGTAGGTAGTAGGTAGTAGTAGGTAGGTAGTAGGTAGGTAGGTAGGTAGGTAGTAGGTAGGTAGTAGGTAGGTAGTAGGTAGGTAGTAGGTAGGTAGTAGGTAGGTAGTAGGTAGGTAGTAGGTAGGTAGTAGGTAGTAGGTAGGTAGTAGGGTAGTAGGTAGGTAGTAGGTAGGTAGTAGGTAGGTAGTAGGTAGGTAGTAGGTAGGTAGTAGGTAGGTAGTAGGTAGGTAGTAGGTAGGTAGTAGGTAGGTAGTAGGTAGGTAGTAGGTAGGTAGTAGGTAGGTAGGTAGGTAGGTAGGTAGGTAGGTAGGTAGGTAGGTAGGTAGTAGGTAGGTAGTAGGTAGGTAGTAGGTAGGTAGGTAGGTAGGTAGGTAGGTAGGTAGGTAGGTAGGTAGTAGGTAGGTAGGTAGGTAGGTAGTAGGTAGGTAGGTAGGTAGGTAGTAGGTAGGTAGTAGGTAGGTAGTAGGTAGGTAGTAGGTAGGTAGTAGGTAGGTAGTAGGTAGGTAGTAGGTAGGTAGTAGGTAGGTAGTAGGTAGGTAGTAGGTAGGTAGTAGGTAGGTAGTAGGTAGGTAGTAGGTAGGTAGTAGGTAGGTAGTAGGTAGGTAGTAGGTAGGTAGTAGGTAGGTAGTAGGTAGGTAGTAGGTAGGTAGTAGGTAGGTAGTAGGTAGGTAGTAGGTAGGTAGTAGGTAGGTAGTAGGTAGGTAGTAGGTAGGTAGTAGGTAGGTAGTAGGTAGGTAGTAGGTAGGTAGTAGGTAGGTAGTAGGTAGGTAGTAGGTAGGTAGTAGGTAGGTAGTAGGTAGGTAGTAGGTAGGTAGTAGGTAGGTAGTAGGTAGGTAGTAGGTAGGTAGTAGGTAGGTAGTAGGTAGGTAGTAGGTAGGTAGTAGGTAGGTAGTAGGTAGGTAGTAGGTAGGTAGTAGGTAGGTAGTAGGTAGGTAGTAGGTAGGTAGTAGGTAGGTAGTAGGTAGGTAGTAGGTAGGTAGTAGGTAGGTAGTATGTAGGTAGTAGGTAGGTAGTAGGTAGGTAGTAGGTAGGTAGTAGGTAGGTAGTAGGTAGGTAGTAGGTAGGTAGTAGGTAGGTAGTAGGTAGGTAGTAGGTAGGTAGTAGGTAGGTAGTAGGTAGGTAGTAGGTAGGTAGTAGGTAGGTAGTAGGTAGGTAGTAGGTAGGTAGTAGGTAGGTAGTAGGTAGGTAGGTAGTAGGTAGGTAGTAGGTAGGTAGTAGGTAGGTAGTAGGTAGGTAGTAGGTAGGTAGTAGGTAGGTAGTAGGTAGGTGGTAGGTAGGTGGTAGGTAGTAGGTAGGTAGTAGGTAGGTAGTAGGTAGGTAGTAGGTAGGTAGTAGGTAGGTAGTAGGTAGGTAGTAGGTAGGTAGTAGGTAGGTAGTAGGTAGATAGTAGGTAGGTAGTAGGTAGGTAGTAGGTAGGTAGTAGGTAGGTAGTAGGTAGGTAGTAGGTAGGTAGTAGGTAGGTAGTAGGTAGGTAGTAGGTAGGTAGTAGGTAGGTAGTAGGTAGGTAGTAGGTAGGTAGTAGGTAGGTAGTAGGTAGGTAGGTAGGCAGTAGGTAGGCAGTAGGTAGGCAGTAGGTAGGCAGTAGGTAGGCAGTAGGTAGGCAGTAGGTAGGCAGTAGGTAGGCAGTAGGTAGTAGGTAGGTAGTAGGTAGGTAGTAGGTAGGTAGTAGGTAGGCAGTAGGTAGGCAGTAGGTAGGCAGTAGGTAGGCAGTAGGTAGGCAGTAGGTAGGCAGTAGGTAGGCAGTAGGTAGGCAGTAGGTAGGCAGTAGGTAGGCAGTAGGTAGGCAGTAGGTAGGCAGTAGGTAGGCAGTAGGTAGGCAGTAGGTAGGCAGTAGGTAGGCAGTAGGTAGGCAGTAGGTAGGCAGTAGGTAGGCAGTAGGTAGGCAGTAGGTAGGCAGTAGGTAGGCAGTAGGTAGGCAGTAGGTAGGCAGTAGGTAGGCAGTAGGTAGGCAGTAGGTAGGCAGTAGGTAGGCAGTAGGTAGGCAGTAGGTAGGCAGTAGGTAGGCAGTAGGTAGGCAGTAGGTAGGCAGTAGGTAGGCAGTAGGTAGGCAGTAGGTAGGCAGTAGGTAGGCAGTAGGTAGGCAGTAGGTAGGCAGTAGGTAGGCAGTAGGTAGGCAGTAGGTAGGCAGTAGGTAGGCAGTAGGTAGGCAGTAGGTAGGCAGTAGGTAGGCAGTAGGTAGGCAGTAGGTAGGCAGTAGGTAGGCAGTAGGTAGGCAGTAGGTAGGCAGTAGGTAGGCAGTAGGTAGGCAGTAGGTAGGCAGTAGGTAGGCAGTAGGTAGGCAGTAGGTAGGCAGTAGGTAGGCAGTAGGTAGGCAGTAGGTAGGCAGTAGGTAGGCAGTAGGTAGGCAGTAGGTAGGCAGTAGGTAGGCAGTAGGTAGGCAGTAGGTAGGCAGTAGGTAGGCAGTAGGTAGGCAGTAGGTAGGCAGTAGGTAGGCAGTAGGTAGGCAGTAGGTAGGCAGTAGGTAGGCAGTAGGTAGGCAGTAGGTAGGCAGTAGGTAGGCAGTAGGTAGGCAGTAGGTAGGCAGTAGGTAGGCAGTAGGTAGGCAGTAGGTAGGTAGTAGGTAGGTAGGTAGTAGGTAGGTAGTAGGTAGGTAGTAGGTAGGTAGTAGGTAGGTAGTAGGTAGGTAGTAGGTAGGCAGTAGGTAGGCAGTAGGTAGGCAGTAGGTAGGCAGTAGGTAGGCAGTAGGTAGGCAGTAGGTAGGCAGTAGGTAGGCAGTAGGTAGGCAGTAGGTAGGCAGTAGGTAGGCAGTAGGTAGGCAGTAGGTAGGCAGTAGGTAGGCAGTAGGTAGGCAGTAGGTAGGCAGTAGGTAGGCAGTAGGTAGGCAGTAGGTAGGCAGTAGGTAGGCAGTAGGTAGGCAGTAGGTAGGCAGTAGGTAGGCAGTAGGTAGGCAGTAGGTAGGCAGTAGGTAGGCAGTAGGTAGGCAGTAGGTAGGCAGTAGGTAGGCAGTAGGTAGGCAGTAGGTAGGCAGTAGGTAGGCAGTAGGTAGGCAGTAGGTAGGCAGTAGGTAGGCAGTAGGTAGGCAGACGACTTTTTCAAGGTCAAAGTCATTGCTAGACCTTTATAACTTGGAGGGTTGTATTGATGGTTTTGATGATTATAATTCTGTAACTACATACGTCTTACAATCGCGTCCAATATTTTAATCAACATACAACCTTGCACTGGCTTGCAATTTGCCAAAAACGTAAGAAAATTTGAATTTCGCGGGCTGGTCGAAGCATTCACCTTAAGCCAGCGACAACGGGGTCGTCAAAATTGAAGATCTGAAACGTCTGATGTCGAATAGAGCCCGGGGACGGGAAAACAACTCAGTCTCGCTTGCGACGACGCCGACGCGCGCGGCGCGGCAGCGCTATCCGTCTTCCAGCAACCATCGTATGAAGACTTATTACATAGTTGAACACTGCATTAGGTTCTGGGTTCGATTCCCGGGTCGGGAAAATGTTACCTATCGAGTTTTTCAGTCAGGAATTTCTCAGTAGCAGCCACGGAGTCTGGATTGAGGCTCGCTCCCTATTAAATGGGACTCGCTGGCGAAATGTGGGTGTACTATTAGGTACACGTAGTCTTTGCAACCCTTCGGGGAATTCAGGGCTTCAGGCATGATGTTATACATGTTACGTTGAACACTGGTGCTGATGCGGTGGGAGTCAAGGTCGATTCAGACCGATACCTTATTTATAGGTAGGTACGATGATTAGCGCAGACTGGTTAGGGCGACCGAGGGGATCATTCCCACTACGTCAATTTTTTTTAAATTCATATTATCAAAAAACAACATTACAATTGACAAAATATACGTTCCAGAAAATCACAGAGGTACCTATAGGTACACAGTTCTACGGTAGAACTAGTGGGATTTCTTTTCCCACTATAGTGGTACAAAATCGTAAAACTAGCGGGAACAAAAATCCAATTAGTTCTACTGTTCGATTACACAATCAGAAACCAACTAATGGGGTTTTTGTTCTCACTAGTACTACGTTTTGGCGTACGTCATACATTCACATTTTGCAAAACTCGCACTAATGCGAATTTACCCCGCTTTAGGTTTTCTAGCAATACGGGGTGTAAAAGACCTCATCACGAAGCCGTCAACCAAGCATTCTGTACATCAAACTAATAGTCTAAGATCCCTTGAAGAATGACCTTCACCGAGCTGGTTAATGGATGAAAAGTATTTTATATCAAATTAAATATGTCAAAAAATATATTGCAAATGGGTTGTCTAAAAAATTTCAGTCCAGAATATGATTAATTTATTTTTTAAATATATTTTTTAACTTTTCTCTGGTTTGCTTAATAGACGAATTCCATACCAATTGAAAGTATGAAGCCTGTAGAATATATGCAAACGTTAGGTTGACCGGTTAACCTAACGTTTGCATATTCTATAGGCTATCGAATATGCAAAAGTTATGCAGCCTATAGAATGTGCAAATGTTAGGTTAACCTAACGTTTGCATATTTTACAGGTTTCATACTTTCGATTGGTATGGAATTCGTCTATTAGCCAAACCAGTGAAATGTTGAAAAAAAAAAAAAAAATATTCTGAACTGAAATTTTTTAGACAACCCATTTGCAATATATTTTTTGACATATTTAATTTGAAATAAAACACTTCATCCAATAACCAGCTCGGTGAAGGTCGTTCTTAAAGGGATCTTATACTATAAGTAACTTTACGCAAAAATTATTGCTGGGAAGCGACTTTTCTTTTTGGGGTGAAAAATCATATTTTGTGGTAGAACTCAATGAAACGCACTCAAAACATTGTGCTGATGGATGGATTGAGTAGTACGGCGGTCGTAGAGGTGTTTAAAGTAAAAATCTTTCATTAAAAAGTTGGTATTTAAAATAAAACTTGTTAAGAAGTTGGAACTTTGACCCCCATAATCTCCCTAACTAGAAGGTATGGTGTAGAACAAAAAAATGACCACAGTGACGAGGAGAACAAGTGCCTTTCGGCTTCGTTAAGAGGTGTTTTACACCCTTAATATTGGCACGAATCGCCTCAGGTTACTGTGCGAGTTTACATTTGAAGATTACACAGTAGGAAATTGGCAAGGACAAGTAGGACATAAAAAACAATTATAGTAAAGTCTCACAAAGTAGGTACCCGGAAGACAGATATCCCACCGCGCACCGCGTATCTCTAAAAGAAAGCAAAGACAAGTAGGAGATGAGAAGCATTATTTTTTTTTCAAGTCACAAACTACCTAGGAGGCCAGAATCATGAAGGAGGTATTGTATATTGTTAATAGGAATTTCACAATCACCTGCTGACTGTGTGTGAGTGGGAGTCGGGTCTTTGGCTTCACGCACTACCGTCGTCGAGCATAAGTACGTTGTTTGACGACACCACTTTCCGCCTCGACCTCTTGGAAAAAAAAGAAACAAAGGACTGCAAAAAAAATTAGCAAGCTTGAGACGCGATTGGTGGAGAAAAGTGTATCTCCCATTCGAGATCCATGGAGGTACATTCAGAGCTGTCATCGTTCTCCTCTTCGCCATTACAACAACCAGATACTATACGTATATCTTCTTCTTCCCCTACGGTGCATGTGCACTCGGGATTGTTAGGGTCGGCCAGCCCTACAGCCTCTTTATAAGCTCTAAGACAAGTCTTCTCACAAATTTCGGGATTATAGGGATCGACCAAAATGTTGTCGACAGCTTCTTTGACAAGTCGGTTGCGTTTCCTTAAGCGTTTTTGAATCCTTTCCTCAGTGTCTTCTCTGCTGATCCTGTATACCAGTGGATCGCACTGGTCTATATTGACGTCACTGTCCTCAGGAGACACCTGCATCTCGACACGGTACTCCCCGTTCCTCTTGCAAATGAAAAGAGTTGGTTTATCCTCAACCTTCTTCTTATTTGTCTTCTTTTTTGGTTTCTCTCCTTGCTCTGTTTGCTCCGTTTGCCGTTTCGCTTTATTCAATTGCTCGAGAAGACGATTGGATATCGCGCCAGGTTTCCAACGCTTAGATACCTGAAATTATACAAAAATATCAATGTGGAAAGAGAAAAAACAAACTGAAAAAAACAAAAAGTGATAACAAAATTCAACATTTAGTTTCTTTATTTTAAGATTATTTTAAAATCGAACTAAGTAGTGAATTAAAAAAAACATCTGTAGTTCCATCATGGAACTGTTAATGGTAACCTACCAGTGGCAACGAACCTGCGCGATGCATAACAATTCAAGTCTGTAAGTGCACTCACATTTTCACCGAATTAAAAATTAAAACAAAAATACTTAGCTTACTTGAAACATCTTTCAACGGGGTAGGGGTAGGCGACTGCTGAGATGACGAAAGGCCCAGCGCACACCACTGGAAACGCAGCGCAGCGCATTTGAAGACAACAATTTAATATAAACCTTAACTAGTTTGATATACGGTCCATATCAGACTAAATTCGCACGCGCTACTCGGAGCTGTCAAGCTACTACAAGAGCATGCGCGCGACCGTATATCAAGGTAGTTAAGGTTTATATTAAATTGTTGTCTTCAAATGCGCTGCGCTGCGCTTCCAGCGAGCGGTGTGTGCTGGGCCTAATAGAGAAGTATGGAAGATATTGCGCCGACCCCAAAAAAAATGCGTTACGTTAAAAAGCAATAATTATGTGATGCGCATGTCTGCTTCGCATTTTTATAAAGGCGTGCTCTCGTCCATGTTTTTTGCACTGACAGTTAGTTACGTTTGTATTTTTTTTTTAATTAAACAGGGTTACTGGTAACTCGACGTATTCCTTGCAGGACGTCATAGTAGGGTTAAAATGCAAGAAATTAAGCCACCAAATGTTCTTATTAATTACCTACATTAAATTAAATGACAGAAAAATTGAAAGGAACTCGTTTGTCTTGGTATGGACATGTAATGAGGGATGAAACTCATGTGACCAAAAGAGGTGTAGTCGCAGATTGCAACAAAAGAATTTACTCCGAAAAATTCGCAATATCGTCACCTGTTTTTCTCACTTAGCGGTCCCCGACGCGACAACGCCGACAACGCTTGGAAAATAAAAATATTTGAACTTACATTTAATATGTGACGATTATAATTATAATAGGTTTAAAATATTATTTGTTAGTTTTTAGAGTTAATTTTTAGTGTCGAGGGGTTTCTAAAATTTTTAATTTTATTTTATTTCTTGATTACCTTGAACTGCACAAACTTATTTATAAAACATTTAAAAAATTAAGGTTTACGCGTAGGTATATATCTCATATATAATAGTATTTTATTTGGATTTACAAAATATTAACGTAAAGTACTTGAAAAAAAATTGGGTTAATAGTATTAATTAACATCGTCATCTATATTTAATTTAGCCGTTAGGTGTGAATCGGCGCCCGACAAAGTAGTTGATGTTCCGAATCCATAAGATATCCTATCCGTCGAAAATGATGGCATCATCTTACTCAACATGCGGGCTTGCATTGTGAAGTTAGATAGTTGAGATAGCGGTGTATTCGAAGCTCTACTGGCCTTTCTAGGGGGCTTTATTTCTCGTATATCGTCGTACGCTCTTAACTCTTCTATCATTTCACGATACTTTGCAATTGCTTTCTGGTTCATGTACGGTTTATAGTCCACCCGTGAGATACGTGCTATATGTTTTCTTTCAAAGTTTGTCGAAATGTTCACCACTACAGGAGGTTTAGTTTTCTCATTCTGAGACGATTTCTTAACATTTTCTGTATTTTTTGGTAGTTTCAGTACAGGGGTAGGATTTGGAATAGGTGCAGTTTTTATTTTAATCTTATTGTTGTCTTTTACTGTATGGGCTTCTTTCTTTGTAGTTGCGGAATCTTTTTTGGCTTTGTTATCACCAGTCTTCGCTTTAGTCGGGCTCACCTTCTGTACAACTTTCGCCCCTTTCTTGCCATCTGTTGAAACAGTTGACTTCGTGTTATTTTTTGACGGAGTTCCAGGAGCTTTCTTCTTAGTATAGAATGCCCACTTACCATCACTGTCTACATATCCGTCTACACCTATTTTCCACACCCGCAAAAGGTTGTCTGTAAAAACTCCATCATCTGATGAATATAACATTCCGTCAGGTCCTGTAAAGCTTTGTGGTACCCACCGTTCATCTGGTCCTATATAACCATCTTTATTTATCTCTAACCAAGTCTTAACATTATTAACCATACTCCAGAATCCACCTAAATCGCTGCATTCCTGTTTACCATCGGGACCCTTGAAGTACCTCGGCACTTGGTTACCACTCTTATCGACTATTTTAACTTTATAATCTAAATATGTGTACTGAGTTTCACTCTCATGCAGTATGTGTGGATGTTTAGCTTTAGCATCCCATCTTGCTGAAGGTGGGGTGAATTCTATGACCCACTCATCATTATCCGTATCGCTGGTCTCAATGGTACTAGCGTCATCAGAGCACGAGCAGGAGTCTACAATAGGGGGCTCTACATGTATTGGGTTACCGGCGCAAGGGCAATCCGGTGAATTAGGATCTGGTAAAGGCAGTACCCCTATTGCTTGATTGTACGCCTTTAAACAAATCTCTTGACACCTGTCCCTGAATGAAGACTGCAATAATCTACTCTTTCTCCTTGTCTCTCTACGTTCTCTCCTATCACGTTGCCTCTGAATTTTGCGAACCTCTTCTGCTGTCTTTCCTATTGTGTACATTAGTGGTGGTTTTTCATCGTACGGATATTGAAATAGGAGTCGTTCTTTAGAGAATTTTTTGAAAACTTCCATTTGGACGGTATACTCTCCGTCACGTTTTGAGACGATCAATGTAGGCTTCATTTCGATTTTCTTCTTGCGCTGCAACATAGCTCGCTTCTTCTTTTTCAAGCTATCCTCGCCCTCTCCTCTCTGCGCCCTGTACCTTCTCACCAAGATTGCGTTCGCAGCGCCCGGCTTCCAGTTTGGCCTGGTCTAAAAAAATAGAGAGGTTGAATTGTCGATTACTTGATGAATTGAAAAGTATTGATTACTTGATTAAATAATTGTGTATGTCTATATCACATCATATCATGTTTTCCAACGTGCTAACAAAACATAGAAATTAAATAATAAACAATAATATTTTTAGTAAAATAAAGTTTAATAAAAAAGGTTCGTAAAAGCGTTAATCATACTTCTGGCTTTAAAAGGCAGGTATTCGCCAGATATCTTAAATCGGTCTACTCTGTAAAAAGTTATGCGTCATACATCAAAAAATATATAATTATATATATGCATCGATTTGAGATGAGAACCTCCTCCGTTTTTATTTTCGTCGGTTAAAAAATAAACAAAACCAAATGCATTCTGTGGGTGTTACAGCTTGCAACAGGTGCAGCTCCTGAAGGATGTATGTATAGGTTAGTGCGAAACTCCACACTATTCTAAATCTACTCCAGTGAAAGAAAGAAAGAAAAAATATTTATTTGTCGCAGGGACATGGAGGTACCATACAAAATGACAAAAAATAAAACATACAACACATTACAAATATTTATTATACATAATATAGAACAAGACGGAACAAAAAAAAGTATAGCAAGTAGCAGTGAAGTTCTTATTTTACTTCCTATGGTCATTATGCAAACGAGTCCTGGAGTAGAGAGAGACCGTGTACGGGCAAGCAAAGCGTGGTAGGTCCCCTACATGGACCGACGTCTTTAAAAAGATGGCTGGTGACCCAACCATCTTGGCTGGATGTGAAAAGTGGGGCGTTATGGCGCAGTTAGGAAGATTCCTGCCCAGCCTATGATATGCCCAGTTGATCGGTTTATCTACAACTTCGCGTTTTAGGATCGGTAATAGCTGCATTTACCTTAGTGAGAACCACTGATATAATAAAGAAGGAGATATGCCCGCTAGACGTAAATGTATCGGAACCCAGTGTCTCCACTTTGTCCCTACCACACGGCAACTACTACACATGCAGTTCAGTAAAAGTAATAGATTTGCAGTCGCACACACACCCGAATTTCTTAAAACTGAACGTACTACACAATCAATTATAAACCTTATGACATCAAACACAGCGTATATTTACCATGCACCGTACAGCTTACCCACACAAAAACAACACTCGCTATCGTTGTGCTGTGGATGGAAAAGCATAAATACGCTAGTGATTGACTAAATCGGAAAGTTATCGAATCTTTCATTTATTATTGTATTTTTTTTCTGGTCATGAAAATAATTAAATAAAAATTATGTCCAGAATATAATATTATAATAAAAGTAAACAATATGTAGATAAGAAATGTATTATTAAGTAAATTAAAACAATAAAATATCCGGTTACGTTGATTTAGGCTGTCATGACCTACTGAAACAGTAATTAGTAGCACGAGGATAAGGCATAATATACGATAATTCAAACCCAAAAACACTCCACCGATTTAACCTGAAATTTAATTAACTTCTTTACGAAAGTTGGTTACGCATTTCTCTACTATGCTGTAAAATAATCAAAATACATAAAAAACATTATTTGACATCATCTTCTAACCGGGTTAAAACGGTTGACAAATTGAAAAATAAAACTAAAATAGCAATATTTAATTCGTCAATCGACATTGTCGATAGCCTACATTAGTGGATCTGCAAAAGCACATCACTAACTCGTCGCAAGAAGCAGCGGCCGTACTACGTGATTCATCCGCTTAGTGAAATATCGTTTTGTGATTTTTACATTACTTGTTCAGTCACTAGCAACTTAGGTAGTGGTTAAGGAGTAATGTATTTATTGCAAAAATAGTACAGTCGCTGTGATATTTGAAAACAAACATAACATTGTAAAAGCAAGAAATATTTTACGATTTGTTGTTTTTCATGATTTTAAAGACAAATATAGTAAAATACTTGTACTTACTTATGATAAGTAATTCCGTGATCAACAAAGTTTAGGTTTATGCTTCGGTTTTTACAAAAAACCACTAAACAACACGGAATTGCTATAATTTGTCACGATCGCAGTCGAAAGTACACTAGTTCACGGAGACGGCCATTTGCTTATGACATGGCCGACTGGTCATGTCGCGCGGACACCGACACGCCCCCTTACCACTTCTCCTGTTTTTTTACACTTCTGTGGTGAGAACAAAATGCCTCCTCGTTTTCACTGCACATCATCGCCAAGAAGCGAGAAACTCTTCGGCTTTTGTTCTTCTTTCATTTCGGCACTAATTTCAATGATTAATACAGCAAAAACTAGTCCATGCTTGTTGGGTAGTACATTATTTTCTGTACTGCTGGTACACTGACTGCAGGTACTCTCCATAAGAGAGAGTGAGCTGGAATCCACCAAACGGGACTTTTTTTCATATTTTATTGCATCTCCAAACAGGTAAGTACTACCTACTCGTATTATTAAACAACCAACACCGTTGTAGGTAGGTACATCAAACTGGTGCTTGGATTTTTAAAAACTTCACGGATTTCCTTTGGTTATGGTATTGGTACAAAATGTACAGTATCGGCAAAATCGGTGTACGGCTACGGACCACTGAACGTTATTAAAACTACGTCGTCCGCCATAGCTGCTACGAAATAAAGGTGCTGCGAAGGGATGGCTAGGTTTATTTGGATAGGTTTTCGACCCAAAACCTAAAGGGTAATTGGCAATTTTGGTTAAAAGTAAGGTCTTACAGGGGGTCTAAAATGGCCGCTTTAGCAGAATCATTTCGTGAATCCCATCATTTTTTAACTTCATTCGTGCTAAGATTCTGCGTAGATTCTGCTATAGCGGCCATTTTAGACCCCCTGCACAACTAATACATATCTTTTTGTCGTGTTGACTCACGACCTTAATTTTTATACTAGCGACTATAGACCTCAGTATCTGGAATACATTGCAACTTGCTAGGTCCACCCGTTCCTGGGAAATCGGTGGTGACAGACGGACAATAAATAGGGGTTAAAAGGGTTTCTTTTTTTTCCTTTTGAGGTACGGAACCCTAAAAACGAATAAAATGTCTTACTTTCATTCCCGGTATGTCTTCAGCTAGCCAATTCCAACCCATATTTCTGGGAACGGGAGGATAATGATACTTTTTTCTCAAGTCTTCTTTTTTGACAGGCACTTTTGTCACAACTGAAACATTATCAGAGTATAAATAAAGCATTCGAAACGCGGCTAACGCACCTTTCGTCCTAACCGGATACTTACGACTGCCTTGCGCCTTTTTAGATTTCTTCTTTTTTTCCTTGTCACCTTCTCCCTTAGCTTTATCTTCTTCAACACCTTCTTGAGGCTTATCTTCTTTTTTCACTTCCACGCTCTTTCTTGGTTTTTCTTCGGCCGTTATTTCTTTGTTTTTTCTATCAGTAGTACTTTTTGTTGATTTGGGTCTTATGGCCTTTGAACTCTTTGTACTCAAATTTTCGTTCTGTTCTTCTTCTGGCCATGCGCTTTCAACTTTAATGTACTTCTTATCGTACAGTTTGTGGTACACTGGACATGGATGCGGCTTAATATGCGCTGGCTGATATCGCATGTCGTCTCCTAGACACTCGTAACCTCCGCAAACAGGACAGTAAGTAGTTTTGTTTGAAAATCTAAATGTGCATACACAGTCGCAGAAGCATGGGTCATCTCCATCGATTTCTTTGGTTATTTTTTTCCTTGACACCCCATCAGCGATAAAATCTTTAACCCGTGTGGCTGTGTCACACGACTTTACGCAACACATATTGTGAATTTCGTCGAGTCGTATTTCGATGTCACTGTCCGCAGGACTGGGAGGTAATTCGAGACGAGTGGGACATACCGGTACAACACACGTCGAAGGCCCTTTATCAATGTCAAAATTACACGCGAATGGAGAACACGGCATCGGGTCTGGATCTATCCCAGGGCATTTAGGATGACAAACTTTGGATTTAGTATCAGATTTTCCAGAAGTTTTTGAATCGGACCTAGGTGACGGCGTCGACATGTTTTTAGTTTATTTTTGTGCTTTATAAATTTAATTCAAAAATGTGGAATGTAAATTACATTATAGTCTACACTATTAATTGAATAGCAAAACTTCTTATTTTTATGTCATTTATCCTGTCAAACGATACCTCATAATTATTGACATAAATTGATGGCATTTTTAACATAAGTTTTTGCTTTAAATTTCAGCTAGATGCATTTAATATTACGATTACGACCTCCATGCTGGAAATTTTCTTAGTGTCATGAAAAACAGCAATCGTACTTCGTGGTAGGTTAAGTACCTACTTATCTAAGGTAGGTACTTACACCTACCACGAAGTACGAAGTTCGACGGCCTGCCGTCACGACGTGACACTGGCAGAATAGTCGGAACCGGCTCAGTTGGCATAAAAGGGGAAAAAAAAAATACTCTATCCGAGTCTTGGCTAGGCTAGACTAATATCTAACTTAAAGTTGCTAGAGGATCTAAGGCTAGCTCTATCTTTTATCATTATTATCTTGCCCTTATCCCAATTTTTTGGGATCGGTACAGTACCTATGTCATCTTCTTCAAATTTCTCAGCGAGCCAAATTCCACTACTCCGGCCTAGTACCCATGAATAATTACTATCATGTGCCTAGAACCTACTCTTTATGCCATGGCTATCATCATCTAGCCTTTTCCCAACTGTGTTGGGATCGGCTTCCAATCTAACCGGATGCACCTGAATAGCAGTATTTTACATGGCGCGACTGCCTATCTGACCTCCACAACCCAGTTACCTAGTACTGGGTAAAACGATACGTACCCCTTGGTAAGTCTGGTTGTCTGACTTTGGGCCACTGACTGACTACCTATATGAACGACTTACAAAGATCTACAAATGGCAGCCAGGACCAACAGCTTAACGTGCTTTCCGAGGCACGGAGGAAACTCGGTATGTAAGGGTGGTCACCCATCCACAGACCAACCTAGGCAAGCACGGCAAGCTCCTCTAGGCTAGACTTTCGATATTTTTCATAAAGTTTTAGTATTTTTTAAAGTATATGTGGCGTTGTCTACTTATTGGACCGTGTTATAGGGCCGTAGCAAGGAGGGCATTGTTGGGCAATGCGGCCTACCTCAAAAATGGCCATCAACTAAGTTTTGTAATTACTTATGCTAAGTAAACTGTTTGTTCATAGGATAATATGATAGACTGAAAATAATTCTATTCTAATATAAGTAATAGTACCTATATTTGTCACAATTATTCACTTCGTAGATTTGTGACTTAGCAGAAGTGTTTATAAAATTGCAAATGCAAGGTTAGACATAAACACTAATCTTTTAAATTATCAAAATGATCTATCTATCACCCACAGTAGTGCCGCCGTACTTATGGGACTCAAGTTATGTTTGTAGGTTTGTATGTAGGGGGTAATCTCCGGAAGTAATGAACCGATTTCAACAATTCTTTCACCATTAGAAAGCTACATTCACCCTGAGTAACATAGGCTATATTTTATCTCCGTACTCCCACGGGAACGGTAACTACGCGGGTGAAACCACGGGACGTCCGCTAGTGTAAAATAAAAGTGATTATTGACCTTCGCTGCTAATCGTCTGACCGTACCATACCCGGCTGTTAACATGGCAAAGAAGTTTTATGAAACGACCGTCATCGTCTCGTTGGTTAGGTAGGTACCTATATGTCGCCGCCGCCGGATTGAAAAACGTCGCCGTTATAATGCGGCGACTTTACGTTCAGCCGGATTCCATTTCGGCTGAAATAAAGTACTTTACGTTGGTGGGTGGCGTAATAACGTGCCGCCCAAATACAAACGGGCGCATCGTCATACGCCGCGCGCCGCCGCTTTGAACGCGAGCGAAGTGACCTCGGTAAAGGCTCGGTAATTAGGACACCCAGCGACGTTAGGTTTGGTTAGGTTCCTTTTTAAACCCGGCAGACAGAAATAGGAGCCCCGCTTAACGGGGCTACGTTGACTACGCCCTATTACATTTTTATATTTTTCTTGACGTTGTGTTTATTCCTGTTATTTATTTAATAGGTTGAAACGCAATTTATGCTGGTGGAAAAACATTACTTCAGAAAATTTTGTATTCATTTTTAGAATGTTTAGTATTTTATTCGGTCGTTTCTTCTTGCTGACAAATAAAGCTAAACGTTGTAGGTACTTACGCCGCTTTGTCGAACGTATCGCCACCACAATCCGGCTGAACGTGAGGACGCCGCATTACCTACATAACAGCGACGTTTTTCAATCCGGCGCGCCTTTATGTTACTTAAACGGCGCAGTACGGCGCGTTATAAGAATTAGCGGCTCCGCAGCTCCGTAGTAACTGGACAGATTCTCAGCTGGACAGTTTCTCAACTGGACAGAACTTATACAGTCATGAATGACAAAAAATGATTCTCACTCGCCAACCCAGAATGATTAAAACACATATCACTTTGAGCCTAAGCTAGCATAATACTTTTTACTTATATTAAACCGATTATGTAATTGTTCTTAATTAGCTGACTGTAGGTACCTACTGATCATCAGTTGGACCACAGGTTGAACTGCGCAACATATTTTCCATACAAATTTCGGGGGGCTATTACTCCACTGTTTGACATGGTACATCTAAAGTTAAACATGATATCGTTTTGTCTCATTATTAGTTGTGTCTGTGCGAAAACAGAATAGTAAAATAAAAAGCCATTCAAAAGTTACGAGCTACCAAAGATTCATTTTTATTGCCAATTTTAACGTAACTTTGGGCGTAAATTAGTAATAAAAGAAGTGTCAAATTTCCAAAACAAAGTCGGTACCGACACAGCACAATCATCGAAGAATTCAATAAGTTTTATTTGATAATGATTAATGCAGTGGTTTTTTCATAAAATTCGATTTCCCAAAAGTATTTTCATATTTTTTTACGCGCGCCTTTTACTATGAATTTTCGTGCATCTCACTGAATAATGTTTCCCCCGGTGCGGTGCGGGAGGGGGACACGCGACATTGACATGTCCATCGTTTGATAGAATACTATCAATACTATCCTATCTGATACTATCTCTGTCGGGCACGATGCCAGGTGAGACAGCGTGCTTTTTGGCCACGCCCACCAATGAGTGTCACCTTAAGGTGACACATCACACGGGCTCGAACTCGTTGGTCGGCAGACGACTGCTTTATATTGTCATCGTGGTACTGTGGATTTCCTTGGCCTGATAAATTTTAGGATTTCCTTTTCAGGGCGTATCACGTTGGAGTCACCAATTTAGTGGTTGTTGTACACTATCTAAATTAAATAATTTAGTCAACACAAGACAGAGAAGTGACAGATCAGAAGAAAAGTAAAAATTATCTCGTGAAGGTTTTATGTACAAAGTTTTGTGTATGAAGGTTGTATGTGTGGGCTTGACAGACGATGGGATATAAAGTTTCTAAATAAGTAGGTCGCTACACCATATTATAAGGTGTGCGTTTCGATGGCACGACCACGGCGTTTTTTTTTAAAATAACTATGCCATGATTTTGTAAAAATATGTATGTACGTGGTTCAAATTTCCCAAAACCTTAAATTTGTCAAAGTTATAAGGGTTTGAACGTGACCACGCCATCGAAACGCGGAGAACCGCGCAGCCACGGAAATCTTAAAAACTTAGCGTTGCAGAGACCTGAAATTTAGGTAAATAACAGAATGAATTTGTAAAAAAAATATAAAAAATCCTAGGTTTATATTTCAGGAGCATACGTACGGTATCGCTAATCACGTTCAAAATGTTCTGAATGTGAAATTTAAAATTGAAATTAATTAATGAATTTAATTTTAAATTATTTTTTTTACAAAATCTTGCCATAGTTCAAAAAAAAATGCCGTGGTTGCGCCATCGAAACGCACACATTATAGGAGTGCACTAAAAATGCACAGGCCCTTCAACTTCAGCGAAAAACAAATGACACGTCACTGACGTCATGCATGAAATGAAAAGGACAGAAATATAGGTCTTGTTCTTCTATCAAACGATGGACATGTCAATGTCGCGTGTCCCCCTCCCGCACCGCACCGGGGGAAATATTATTCAGTGAGATGCACGAAAATTCATAGTAAAAGGCGCGCGTAAAAAAATATGAAAAGGCTTTTGGGAAATCGAATTTTATGAAAAAACCACTGCATAAATCATTATAAAATAAAATTTATTGAATTCTTCGATAATTGTGCTGTGTCGGTACCGACTTTGTTTTGGAAATTTGACACTTCTTTTATTACTAATTTACGCCCAAAGTTACGTTAAAATGAGAGGTTTTCCTTTTGAGGTTTTAAAAAAAAACTTAGTTTCCAAGAACTCTATAGATGGCGTTGAACTTACTATGCCAAAGCCAAAACGCTTAACTGACTGAAAAAACATTGTGTCACGTCACATACTCTCGTTGACTGACACTTCCATTTGCTTAACCTTCCGAATATAGCCAAAATTTCTCGCGCTTTGTTAAAATCAGTTTTTTTAAGTTCCGTTCCTTGCATTATCATATTTACTCCTAGTGCCATCTATCCAGCGACTAGGTAAGAGCTAAAAAGAAAATCCCTCATTACAACCTGATGATTATAAGAACTTTCTTATTATGGACGAATCACAGTTTGAAGATTTATTGACAATGGTGACACCATTTATTGAAAAAAAAAATACAGGTTGTTTGGCTTATGGACCGACACAATTTTTCCAGGGATTTGGGAGGTCACTAGCTAGGTTCTACCCATAGACTTAGTATATACTGTATTTACTAAGTCTATGGTTCGACCCATACACCCTATGTCCTAAATGTGGTTGTTACATGGATGGTTGGTTACATATTATGTTTTTTTTTCTGAAATGAAAAAAATACCCAAAATGATTCCTTTAATGAGAGGTTTTCCTTTTGAGGTTTTAAAAAAAAACTTAGTTTCCAAGAACTCTATAGATGGCGTTGAACTTACTATGATAGATGGTGCCAAAGCCAAAACAACGCTTGAAAAAAATACATTGTGTCACGTCACATACTCTCGTTGACTGACACTTTCATTTGCTTAAACTTCCGAATATAACCAACATTTCTCGCGCTTTGTTAAAATCAGTTTTTTTTTGTTCCGTTCCTTGCATTATCATACTTACTCCTAGCGCCATCTATCCAGCGACTAGGGAAGAGCTAAAAAGAAAATCCCTCATTGGCAATAAAAATGAATCTTTGGTAGCTCGTAACTTTTGAATGGTTTTTCATTTTACTATTCTGTTTCCGCACAGACACAATTAATAATGAGACAAAACGATATCATGTTTAACTTTAGATGTACCATGTCAAACAGTGGAGTAATAGCCCCCCGAAATTTGTATGGAAAATATGTTGCGCAGTTCAACCTTAAGTAGCCAACCTAAGTCCGGGTGCTTCAGGTGGAAAACCTAGGTGAACGTACCTACTTCACCTAGGTTCTCCACCTGAAGCACGGGGTCCGGACCACGCCTAGTCTTTAAAATTATCTCAATTTTATTTATTTATTTATCACAAAATCCACAGCTCTTTACAATCTTAAAACCTAAACTATTTTATCTAATCCTACAGCCAATTAAGGATTTACAATTTAACATATTATAAACATAGCTAAGAATACAGCGTGTGAGAGTGTGTGTGTGCCTGAGGAGTTTTAAAGTGGGTGTGTGAGTATGTTATAACGGTGTGTGTGTGTGGTGATTGTCTGTATACCTTCTGAACAACCCTACTTACCTATTCATTTATTTCTTTTAGATGCGTTTGTCAGTTCGTCACATACTGACGTTATTAATTGTTTCCTAATTATACCTTTTTACCCGACTGCGCCAGAAGGAGGGTTTTGTTTTTCGAGAGAATGTATGTATGTAAGTACCTATGTATGCATAATTGTTTGGCACGCTCTGCAGACTGAACGGCTCGATGGATTTAAGCTTGAGAGGTGTCGTTAGATTCGTTTTTACTGTGAGAGTGACCCTGGGTATATCAAAATAAAATAAATAAAAAATGGCGGATTTCTGGCGCCAAATTCAAAAAATGTTTGGCACGCTCTGCAGACATTCAGACAGGAAGCAATTTTGGAATTATTTTACTTTAATCTCAATAACATTTTGGATGAGTGTGTTCCCAGAAAAAAGCCTAGTCCAAAGTCGCGGTACATTTATCCGGAATGGTACACGAGCGAAATAATAAGGGACTTCACAAGAAATTTAAATCAACTAAACTTAGTAGGGATTATGAAGAATATTCTAAATGCAGAGCGCTTATTAAAAAATCTATAGAAACTGCTCACAAACTGCATCAACATAAAATCCAGTGTCAGTTTGCTAAGGATCCTAAGTCGTTCTGGCAATACATACGATCAAAGAAAAGTGCAACCTGGTATAGATCTGATCAAGACAAAGCTGATGCATTTGCGAACCATCTCAGCAATGTATTTAAGCCTAATAACCCGAGACCAAACGCGGATGAATCTGATATCGACATTGTCCTCAACCAAGATTTTCAACTAGATCTACCCTTAAAGTTAGTAACGCCTAAGGAGATATGTAAAAATATAAACTCAATGGACAACAACAAAGCCCCAGGTTATGATCTTATCGACAAAAAAGTCCTTAAAGAATTACCTCGCAAAGGAATTGTGTACCTCACCATACTTTTTAATGCCATTCAACGAGTAGGCTACTTCCCAGATATATGGAAGGTATCACAAGTAATAATGATCCATAAACCCGGTAAACCGATGCATGATGTCACCTCATACAGACCTATCAGTCTCCTACCGATTATGTCTAAGCTCTATGAAAAGTCCCTACTACATAGAATGTTACATGTTCTCAATGAGAAGTCCATAGTCCCAGACCACCAATTCGGATTTCGAAAAGAACATGCCACCATAGAACAAGTCCATAGAGTGTGCAGGACTATCAGAAAATCCTTCTAGAGAAAAGAGTACTGCTCAGCTGCTTTCCTTGACATACAACAGGCGTTTGACAGAGTTTGGCACAAAGGCTTGCTTGTCAAAATAAAATCCTTGCTACCTCATACATTCTATGGTGTACTAAAATCCTACATTACAAACAGAATATTTCAAGTGAGAGAAAATCATTCCACCTCGGGTTTCCACGAAATATCCGCAGGAGTACCACAGGGCTCGGTCCTCGGACCCGTGCTGTACACCCTGTTTACTTCTGATCTGCCACAGAGCTCTGAGATCACAACTGCTACCTTCGCGGATGACACTGCCTTACTTGCTTCACACAAATGTCCAACGCAAGCATTCCGCATATTGCAAACCAGCCTAAATGAGACTGAAGAATGGCTAGCTAAATGGAGAATTGCCGCCAGCGTATCCAAGTCTGTGCACATCACATTTACTCTCTGCAAAAAAGATTGTGACCCAGTCACTCTAAATGGCAGTCAACTCCCACACCGCGAGTCTGTGAAGTATTTGGGCATGCATCTTGACCGCAGGCTCACATGGAGGAAACATGTCGAAACAAAAAGAGAAGAAATGAACTTGAAATACAGAGGTCTTTTCTGGCTTCTAGGAAGAAACTCAAAACTAGCAATAGACAACAAACTCCTCTTGTACAAGACTATACTAAAGCCAATCTGGACATACGGCATCTAACTTTGGGGATCAGCCAGTGCCTCCAACATAATGAAAGTGCAAAGGGCACAAAACTATATACTTAAACAAATATCTAACGCACCATGGTTTATCAAGACAACAGAGATCCATGAAATTCTAAATATACCTTTGGTTAACGAGGAGATAAAGTCGCATGGCGACAACTACAAATCTCGACTGCTGAAGCATCCAAATAACCTTGCGGGGCAGCTAACCATCCCAGAAATCATCCGTCGATTGAAAAAGCGACGGGACATTTTCGACCAGAATAGTCAATGAGAAGAATGACTTAAGAAAGATAGGGCAGACTCTACAGAGAGTCTCCTAACACGCCATCTGAACCATCTCATCTGCTCATAGTCTGAAAGACTGATCGCAAGATTCAAATATAAAAAAAAAAAAAAAAAAAAAAGTGCGGTAACCAAGAAAACTATTAAAAAAGATGGTGAGCTTTTATCGGATGACGAGTGTGCTAAGCAGTTTGCGATTTTTTTCGAATCGGTTTACAGCGATCAGCCGCCGCGGTTAGACGCCCAAGCGGCGGCGGCGGCGGTAGCGGCGAGCAGTGCGTTGGAACAACTTGATGCACTTGTTAGATAAATTAAATTATTATGTGTCTAGTATTAAATACATAAATACTTGAAATACCTATAAATGCAAATATTATCTGTTTTATTTTGTCTAATCAATTGTTACAATGAATTAATTAAATAACAAACTTAATTGTGTACAAGTCAAACACTGATTTGACTCAACGGTCACTTGTGAATCATACTTATTTGTTAACGGGTATAAAAGAGCGGAGCCTCATTGGAGCGGGTTCAGTCGCTCTACGACTTTTGGGGCGTTAACATCTAAGGTATGACATTATTTTGATTATGGTTGATAATACTATTCTGATTATATTGTTGATTTGTCGTGATGACGATGATAGTGATTGTGATAACGATGATGGTGATTGAGATAACGATGATAGTGATTGTGACAACGATGATGGTGATTGTGACAACGATGATGGTGATTGTGATAACGATGATGGTGATTGTGATAACGATGATGGTGATTGTGATAACGATGATGGTGATTGTGATAACGATGATGGTGATTGTGATAACGATGATGGTGATTGTGATAACGATGATGGTGATTGTGATAACGACGATGGTGATTGTGATAGTGCGACGATGGAGATTGTGATAGTGCGACGATGGTGATTGTGTTAGTGATTGTGAATAACGACGATGGTGATTGTGTTAGTTTAGGTTAGATTAATATTGTGATAAAATGATGATGATTGTGTTAAAATGATGATTGTGATAAAACGACGATTGTGATAAAATGATGATTGTGATAATGAAGGTGAATCACAATCATCTTCATTATAACAAGATAATGAAGATGATTGTGGTTATTATTATGTTATTATTATGTGTGTTGTTTATTAGGTATGGTCGATATATTGCTACGTAACGTTGTGTTATATACACTACTACGGTTAATTGTTATATACTACGAGGTAAATATAATGTTATTATGAAGTGAATCCCATTGTATTCCATTGTGTTTTGTAACCATATTCTGATTTAAAAGAGTGTCCATGGAGTTTCTTGCCCGTTCTTCTCCATAGAGATCTACGCTAGGGAATGGGCAACTACAGTACTTTCACAGTTTTTATGTCTTGTGACTGGGACTGTAGCTACATTTAATTTTCATCTTTGTTTCGACAATTCAAAAGTGCCTATAACTGGCTTACTTGAAATAAATGCTTTGATTTTGATTTTGATTGTTTATATTTTATACCTAATAAGTCACGAACATTAAATATTTAAATACATCTAGTTACATATCTACATAGTTATATACTCAAATGCTAACACACTCAGTGTACGAACACAGGGGCCGCTCGAATCGAGCGTGCGGCGGGCCAGGCGGCGCGTGCAGCGTTCAAATCATGTCAAACACATGCATTTATACGTGAGTGGCCTCAGTAGACGCCCGGGCCGCCGCGCCGCACAGTGGTCTGGAAATCGAGCTCCATACTCATAGAAACTCAAAGTCAAAAATTCAAAATTGCAATGGCTCTGGTATACCGCTCTTTACGTCATATTAACGTATGGGTGGTATTAGTAGCTCCACGGGTGAGAAAAAAAAGTTTTGTGTTTTTTTGTATGGGAGAAAACACTAAAAGTGTATTTTTTCGAAACTGAATGAAACTCGGCGATCAAGATAACATCAAATTTAAACGCCTTTGGTTGCCGTTTTGCAAGTAGCAATTTTTTTAAATTTTGAATTTTTGGTATGACATTTTTCAAATCTTCGACGTGGTTAAATGTTGTTGCCGATCGATTTACTTACACTAACGTTAGTTTATATCCTGCTAATGACTTTTATGATGATGCTAGGACTTTTCTCCAACTTATTCATTTCTGAAGGAGTAGCTTTACATTACATACATCGCAAGTCTGCGATGAGGTATTTGATAGCTGGGCCTGTGGACTGTGGGCTATGGGCTAACTCGCCGTCCGTCCGTCTCATGACGACAGACCGTGTCGACGGCGCGTTCGTGTTCCACGCGCGCCTCAAAGAGAGTCAGCAAAAACGAAGGGGTCCGTAAGGACCGATACCTGCCGGGGTTGCGGGACTGTTCGAAAGAGATACCGTGGCCCCGGAACACAAAGGGCGATGAAGGAACATGGATGGGTTTTAGTCAGTAAAAGTCTGACACTCCCTCCTGCTCCGCCCAGAGCGGGAGGAGTCATTTGATGATTTCCCATCCGAAAAAAAAGAAGGTATTTGATAGCTGTGAAGTGATTTTGCCATCTATCATGGTCAGAAGCATCGAGTGCTTAGCAGCATAGCTTCTCATAATAGAAGGCTGCAGTTCTGCAATCTCAACTTGAATCAGAGCCTGTTCTCCCACGATGTTTAACTTGTTTTCGTTCGAAAACTTAAAATAAATTGGTCTGCAGAACATTGTAGAAGATGGCTTTGGATTCTTTTCTCTCCTCTCCTTTCCTTTTTTCCGCCACAAACTAAGCGCAGAGCCACTAAAGAACAAATAAAAATAACTATAACATATCAGTGTCAACTCTTTCCCATCTAGCGAAGGTTCCACGTGTAGGAATTTTCCAAGCCTAGCCACAGTTTTGTCCAAAATTGCTTGAAGGTTTACGTTTAGCTCTCTTTCCGTGATGTCAAGGGTATCTTTTGGAGGACAGCAGTCCTTCTTCGCCTCATGGATGGAAATATAAAAAGGATACAATGGCGTTCCTTCTTTTGCACAAGATCTTAATGACCTCATTGAAGCTTTCGAAGTGACCATATAGTAAATACGGTCACTTCGAAAGCTTCAATGAGGTCAAAATACCTAGAACTTTATCAGCGGAATACATAGGCCTCCTTTATCTTTGTAACCTCTTCGGGATGCTTCGAGACCAGTTTAATGATATCTGCTACATTCTCATTTTGTGCTTTTAAACCAGTTACATGAGCAAAGCTTCCAGTGCTATGCGTTAGGAGCTCTCTCACTCACATTCTCTTCTGTAGCGGGCTTAGCTCCACGAATGGTTTTCTCGGAAGACGCCGATGCTAGTATTTTTGTGTTCTTTTGTGCCTCTGCGCTTAGTTTGTGGCGGAAAAAAGGAAAGGATAGGAGAGAAAATAATACAAAGCCATCTTCCACAATGTTCTGCAGACCAATTTATTTTAAGTTTTCGAACGAAAACAATTTATTTATTTATTTAAACCACACATACAGCTATTATCACAGGTTAAGGTACCTAATACAATAGCGTAGCTATAAGATTTAAAGTTACAGTTAAATTAATTATTTTGACAACCAATAGTAATTTTACAAAATGCGGCCCGTGTGAATTCACTCAGTGTGCAATTGAAGCAGTCAATCTGGGCCCCAAGTCTGCTATTTTTATAAAATTCGTCATTCCTACACGACGCCATTGTCATTTTGGTAAAAGTTCATAGTCTGCTAAGTTCATAATGATAGATCACTGGTCGGTCAATGGTCTCGTAATAGAATTGTGTTGGAATGATATTGTTGTATTGCCATTTTTAAAACCCGGTGGTAGAAATGATTTTCGAAAAACTACTATTAAAATTGAACATTTATTCATGCCAGATTTCATTTTATATATTTTTACATATTATTTATTAGTGTTTTATGCCATCTGAATTAATAAGAAGTTCGTAAATAGGAAAAAACATTAAAATGTTCAACGCGGATTAATGTAAAACTTAATATTTTATCTGTTTATATGTCAAAGTCAAATGTGACATTATAGTTACTCTCGTGTATCTGTTTTTGTTTCTAGCGGCCGGTGTTTTGTTATTGTATTTATTTTCATTTGAGTGTTCTAGTTAGATTTTAGTTTGTATATTTTAACCCCTAAGTGGAGGAGCTCGTGGCTAAGTAATAACAGCCGCTCGGGTCAATCTTTAGGTTAAGCCGTGCTTGCCTAAGTTGGTCTGTGGATGGGTGACCACCCTTACACACCGAGTTTCCTCCGTGCCTCGGAAAGCACGTTAAGCTGTTGGTCCCAGCTGTCATTTGTAGATCTTTGACATAGATCTTTGACAGTCGTTACAGGTAGGTAGTCAGTGGCCCATATAGTCTGACAACCAGTCTTACCAAGGGGTATCGTATTTCCCAGTACTAACTGGGTTGTGGAGGTCAGTTAAGCAGTCGCTCCTTGTAAAATACTGGTATTCAGCTGAATCCGGTTAGACTGGAAGCCGACCCCAACATAGTTGGGAAAAGGCTAGGCAGGCAGATGATGATTTTAACCCATAGGTAACATGCATTTACAATCTTGCCTGCAGTTGTTGAACTCTAAAGGCTGCTTTACGCCGGGGCAACGCTATGCGATATTGCAGCATGCCACATGGCCGCATGCTACAATATTTTAAATTGTTGCACGTTGTGGCAAGAATCGTGTGGCTTGGCAACACCTTGCGTCATGCTGCTAAAGTTACTTCATCAGCCATAATCTACGGTGTCTTGCCCCCTCAATCAATCAAGTTGGTAGACCAAAACACTCTAATAAAATATACAGCATGATACTTTGAAAAAGGCACGATGTTGCCTCGGCGTAAAATACGCTGCCGCATACCGCAATGGGACGGGCAACTTGTGGAACTAATGGCGCTAGCACCGCATGAACCTAACATAGTCATTGGTTGAAAATCTGTCAATGTCATTTTAGATTTCAAAATAGTTTGATCCCATTGGTCAGATTGGGTCTAAGCGATGGACACGCCATCTACAATCAGCTTTGACCAGCCTTCCCCATTGCTGCATTGTATCGTTATTTGTAGCACACCATAATACGACGCACGCCACAACATGTAGCATGCTGCAATGCCGCACAGTGTTGCCCCCAATGATATTCTAAAGGTAGCTTTACGCCGGGGGCATCACTGTGCGGCATTGCAGCGAGCTACATATTGTGGCGTGCGTCATCTTTTGGTATGATGCAATTAACCACGGTGAGCGGCAATTGCGGTATGCCGCAGACTATGGTGCCGATTCCCTTGTTCACAAACTAAACTAAATTTAAGTTGAATGCATCTTTTTCTTTCTATTTCATTATGAAAAGGACAGATGATAAATATTAGTTTAATCCTGTCAAATTAGTCAGCACCTGACGTAATTTGATGTAATTTTAGTAGTCAACTTTTTAATCGCGTCTAAAACTTGTATGGTGCTGATTAATTTGACAGATCATAACTAAAATTTATCTTCTGTCCTTTTCTTAATGAAATAGAAAGAAAAAGATGCACTGAACTTAAATTTGGTTCAATTTGTAAACAAGGGAATCGGCACCTATATTACACCGAGGCAACATCGTGCCTAGATAATTTTCAAAGCATCCCAAACATAACCTATAAACTGTATGACGCACCAAGATTGTGGCATGGAATCCATAGTGTTTGGATAGAAGCTGTGACAGTCTGATACATGACGCAAGTTGTTGCAATGCCGCACAATGTGCAACATTTTAAATGAGGGATTTTCTTTTTAGCTCTTCCCTAGTCGCTGGATAGATGGCGCTAGGAGTAAGTATGATAATGCAAGGAACGGAACCTAAAAAAACTGATTTTAACAAAGAGCGAGAAATGTTGGTTATATTCGGAAGGTTAAGCAAATGAAAGTGTCAGTCAACGAGAGTACGTGACGTGACACAATGTTTTTTTTTCAAGCGTTTTGGCTTTGGCATAGTAAGTTCAACGCCATCTATAGAGTTCTTGGAAACTAAGTTTTTTTTTTAAAACCTGAAAAGGAAAACCTCTCATTATTTAAGCATGCGCCTTTGTGGCATGCTGCAATGCCGCACAGTGTTGCCCCGGTGTAAAGTATAAACTAGCCATATTATACAGATATGTTATTACACCTACAAAACCACGGAAAAAAGTGTGCCGCGGGGCAGAGCCAGCTCACATACACGCAGTAACGCAGAATAAAGGCAAAACAGGCCAATTGGCACGTTTTTGACTCTTCACGATTGCGCGCTCACAACATATCTGTTTAATAGAATATCGTTGGTTGCCCCGGTGTAAAGCAGCCCTATGTAAAGCATGTATGCTGCAAACACCTGCAAAAAATCAATTTACTTTTTTACCTAGCTGCATTTGGCATTTGGCTGCATTGGGACGACCCGATTGGCGCAGTGGTAGTCAGGCTGCCTTACGTTCTTAGGGTTCCGGGTTCGAATCCCGGTCGGAGCAAATGTTTGTGTGATGAGCATGGACATTTGTTTCCGAGTCATGGAAGTTTATACGTATAATAAGTATGTATTTACAAACAAAAAGTATCTATGTAGTATATTAACTTTCTGGTGTCCACGATACAAGCCTCGTTGCTTAGTGTGGCACTAGATGGCGCTGTGTGTAATGTCGAGCAATATTTAATATTTATTTATTTAGGTAAACGTAGATTAACTTATATTTAATTACTGTTCTTGACATAAACAAGAAATAGAGCATCTAAATTTATAAAGTAAGAAATTAATTATATTTTCTATTTTTTATTCTAATAATCACTCATCATGATTATTTAGAACAATTGCTTAGAATAATGCTCTCTAAATAACGCTCTTCGTCAGTCCAACACGATCCTATTGTCATTTTGGTAAAAGTTCGTAGTCTGCTAAATTCATAGTGATCGATCATTGTCCGGACAATGGTCTCGTGTTGTAATGACTTTGTTGTATTGTAGACCCGTTAGTAGAAATGATTTTCGTAAAACTACTATTACATTTGAACATTTATTCATGCCAGATTTCATTTATTTATTTATTTACATATTATTTATTAGTGTTTTAAGCCATCTGAATTAATAAAAAGTTCGTAAATAGGAAAAAACATTAAAATTTTCAACGCGGATTAATGTAAATTTAATATTTTATCTGTTTATATGTCAAAGTCAAATGTGGCATTACTGTTTACTGACGTTTATTTGTTTTTTGTAGCGGCCGGTGTTTTGTTATTGTATTTATTTTCATTTGATTGTCTAGTTAGATTTTTGTTTGTATATTTTTACCCCTAAGACGACCCACTGACCGAGAAGCCTATATTTATTGATTTTATACAAAATGGTGATAATTGAGCAAATTTCGGCTCCACTTGAATAATTGGAAAACCACCAATGAAGGGCGAAGTTTATCGAAGGTAAAGATCTTGCAATTATTTGTTTTGACCAATAACGCCCCACTTTATGGGCAAAGTATGTCGCCCGATGTTACAAAATATATATTTTTTTATAGAAACAGACCATGTACCCTCTCGATGTTGCTCAATCAAGGCTGGATGCTATTGAAGCCAGGAACGAGGCGACTTTAAAACATGCTCGGGCAGGCCATCAACAACTCAGCTGCTGCATTGATGGACAGCTCCACCACAGAAAAAATGGTGAACCATAGAGGCCACTGTGTGCCAAAAAAGGTAATTACTAATTACTGTTGATTTATAGGTAAGTCATTCACCTTTAGGTAATGGTTTCACCCAAAATCGGAACTTCTACTCATTGTGTGTGCTACCAACATACCCACAATAAGTATTATGGAGCATTGAAAACAAAACAATAAAAATTATAATAATTAATATGACCCCTCCATCTAAGCTTATAAGCTTGTGTTAGGTTTAGGCTCAATCAGTAGTAGTACATTGGCCAGAATCTGTCATCTTGATTGTAACTCTGATACTAAGCGCTAGGTTACACAACATGCTATAAAAGAAGTTGCAACTTTTGTATTAAACTTAATTTTGTTTTCACACAAACTCTGCAGAATTATAATGTCATGACAAAATGATTAAATGAAACAGTGTTTATAAAAAGAGTATTAATTTATTTTAACCTATAAGTATACCTGTAATTACAGGAATAACAATGTTCTGTTCCCGGGCTTGAAACGTTAAATCATATTTTGTCAATACTGTGGTCACTGTGGATCTGTAACAAAGAGTTAAATCATTTTATTAATACTTAGAGCATTTTCGTACTTCATTAGAACATTAAGGTAGGTTTACAGTACATACCTGCTAATTTAATTTATGCATTTCTCCACAGTCTGTCAAGAAGAGCCTGCTGCAGTGCCCGACCTTCAAGAAGATCCCGATTCACCCTTTGATGGTTTTGATAATTAGGTGCTGCATTATTATTTTCCTCCTAAATTAAAAGACAGATTAGTGATTAATGACATGAATGACTGTTATTATTTTTATTAAAAGGTAATATTTGTGATTTGTTATTCAAATGATGATTAAAATTAAAATATTGAAGATCTTTTTGATTTGTATGAAGACTGATTTTGATTTGTTATTATTATTACATTAGATATTGTAACTTGTCTTTTGTTTTATGTAGTACTTATATTTACATTTCAGGTTTTTCAATTGACTTGAAATTCAAGTTTAAAATGTTAAATATTTAGTTTATGAGAAATAAAGATTATTTTAAATGTTGATTTTTAACATAGCAGTATTATTTTAAATTCCATCTTCATTCTAAGTGAAATGTGGAATGTAAATCACCTATTGCAAGCCAAGTACTTCTAGATAAACTTCATCAGGTGGCAACGGTGCTCTTGCCATGTATGGAATGTTGTGCAATATGGAACATGCATTCACAATCTTGCCTGCAGTTGTTCGACTATAATGTAAAGCATGAACTGCAACCTGAAAAATACAAATTTACTTTTATAAGTACAACCGCAGGTAACTTAACTTTTATTTAATTAATACTGTTCTTGACATAAACTATTGCATCTAATCATTGTTATTGAGTATCTAAAACAATAAATTGCTTATAATAATGGGTCTTTACCTGAAACATGCTTCTAATACGCTGCAATGGGGAATGAGTTCTTCAATTTATTAACCTCCTTATGAGTTCTTTCCAAGGCGAAACGACTTTACAAATTCCGCCTCGGGAATATCTTAAAAGGGTTCAAATAATCCCTTTAGGCTCAAAACGTCTACTCTCCCAAAACATCCACTCTCCCAAAACGTCCATCATTTGCGTCAAGCGAAGGGCACGACGACGTCTTCTGCATTCCGCCCATCTTCTTTCTCTAGCATCCACTGCGTTGGCTAGCTCGAGAACATTTTGTTCGTAGTGAATTCATTGTCTCCATTCAATATTCCACAAACACGATCGAAATAAAAGCAATGATTGCACAATGACGTTCCACTGATAGGTTAGTGATCAAAAGAACTGTCAAAACTTTAGCAGATTACCGCTCTATGTTAGTCATTGTGTACGAGATTACCATTCTAAAACAGTGGTTGTTCATTGGAAAGCCATAATGACGCCATTATATTAGTAGATTACCAAACTTGTCAAAATCAACAAATAGAAGATCAACGATAGATCATTCTGACACTATTGTAATAGCAGACTTGATTTGCGTTGGCTGGCTCGAGAATATTTTGTTCGTAGTGAATTCATTGTCTCCATTCAATAATCCACAACCACGATCGAATTAAAAACCATGACCGCACAATGACGTTTCAATGATAAGTCAATGATCCAAAGGAACTGTCAAAATTTTAGCAGATTACCGCTTATGTCAGTCATTCATTTGTCATTGTGTACGAGATTACCATTCTATGCCATTTCTTTCAATGGAGTGTCAGTGGTTGTTCATTGGAAAGCCATAATGACGCCACTAAATTAGTAGATTACCAAACTTGTCAAAATCGACAATTAAGAGATCAATGAACGACTATTCTGACACTATTGTAATAGCAGACTTGAGGCCCTGTTGTGACACCATATTGAGTGTACGCAGCGCGCGCGTCAGTGGCGCGTGCTGCAGCATATTGGTGCGAGCGGGCGGCACCCTCAACAGCGGCGGCCGCCTCCTTCGCCCCACGTACCCATCAGGTATACACAACCCAACCGTGCTTAGAACGCCTGGGTTGTGTATTTTACCACGCATAATCTTAAATAAGTAAGTGGCGAGAGCTACTTCCCTTCTTACTTCTAGTTTATAATAGCCTACCATGCCCAGCACAAATAGAGTAGGATATAGCAGTGGATATCCGGGATATACACCATACAGCTTTAAGTACAGGAATCTCACAAACTTGTTCTGGATACGTTCTAGCATTAGTTTGTACTTGGCTTCATGTGGCGACCATACTATAGCATTGCATTCCAAATGGCTTTTTACAAGCGCTTCGTACAACGATCTCAGAGCACTGATGTTCGTGAACTGGTTTCCTAGCCGTAAGACCAACCCTAAATTGCGGCATGCTTTTTTACAGACATCCGTGGTATGCTTACGAAAATTTAAATCAGTTGTAAAGCGCACGCCCAAGTCCTTAACCTCTGAAACACGTTGAAGTCGGATTCCATCCATGCAATATTGATAATGACTAGGGTTGCGGGCACGGGAAAATGATACCACCGAACATTTGGTCACATTTAAATACAATTTATTACTAAGGCTCCACTTTACCACCCTATCAATATCTTGCTGCAGTATGTCGTGATCAGTCTCCTGCTTTATTTCAAGAACCAATTTCAAGTCATCCGCGAACAGCAATGGTTTGGATTTATTGACCACTCCCGGCAGGTCGTTAGTTGCTAAAATGAAGAGAAAAGGCCCCAAATTGCTGCCTTGGCTGACTCCCGATCTCGTAAAATAGGGTTCGGAGAGCTTCCCACTGCAGTCGACGTACTGACGACGGTCTCGTAAATAGCAGGCGAAAAATGTTAAAGTGTGAGGTGTACAGCCTACATCAGCTAACTTAGCCACAAGTTAAACATCATGGAGAATAGGCTCTGATTCAAGCTGAGATTGCAGAACTGCAGCCTTCTATTATGAGAAGCTATGCTGCTAAGCACTCGATGCTTCTGACCATGAAAGATGGCAAAATCACTTCACAGCTATCAAATACCTCATCGCAGACTTGCGATGTAAGTAAATCTAGACTCCTTCGGAAATGAATAAGTTGGAGAAAAGTCCTAGCATCATCATAAAAGTCATTAGCAGGATATAAACTAACGTTAGTATAAGTAAATCGATCGGCAACAACATTTAACCACGTCAACGATTTGAAAAATCTCATAGAAAATATTCAAAAAAAAAAAAAATGCTACGTGCAAAGCGAAAACCAAAGGCGTTTAAATTTGATGTTATCTTGATCGCCGTGTATGGTACAATAGCTCGTATGAGTACCAGCCCTTCAGTTCTATTCAGTTTCGAAAAAATGCACTTTAAGTCCTCTTTCCCCGGACCGCCGTATAGTGCAGACGTGTAGAAGACTGTATTGTTTCAAATTTCAAATTAATAAAAGTCAATTTCATCAATTAAATACAAGTGACAAAATAAGGCAGCATAAGCACAGAGGTGTTCGTACGTAAACAAATACGTGAGTACAATTCACTCATTATCTGTGTCATCAATATACCGGCGAGGCAAACTTACTCCTAACTAACGAGCTGACGACAGCTCTGGACAAATCAGCACGCGCACACTGACCTTTCACCTGCTAATTTGCAAGTAAGCTCTGACGCTCATCATATCCTGGTAACTCGGAACTGCAATAACATCAATATGAACCATCCTCTATCCTCTTCTGACGGAAACATCTGTGACTGTGACAGTGAAATGGGTTTGGATGTCACCCCTCCTAACTTCGTCGCTCAACGCAAAAGACTAAGGGAAGAAGATCTACCCTCAGAATTTTGCAAATTCAAGGAGGAAATGAGAGACTTGTTTCAGTCTTTCATAAAGACCCAGCAATCCGAATTGAAAAACATCACTGCTAATCTAAAAGAGATCCAACTTACAAATACAAACATCGAAACGTCTATCGCGTTTTTGACTAAACAAAATGATGAGTTCCAGAATAAGATAACACAGTTAGAACTACAGGCACGGAAAGACAAAGACTATATCATTGTGTTGGAGGATAGAATTGAGGACCTGCAACGATGCTCGCGCAAGAACAATGTCGAAATAAAGAATGTACCTAAGAAAAACCAGGAAACCAGAGATGATTTGATAAATATGGTACTCAGTTTGGCCAAAAATATCAATCTCGATATGAGTAAGCGGGATATCAAAGATATCTTCAGATCTCAGAGGAAGAAGGAGGGGGTAAATTGCCCCCCCATCGTGGTGGAACTGGACTCTGCCATTCTAAAACAGGATCTGTTGAAACACACTAAGTCCTTTAACATAAAAAACAAAACCAAACTCCAAGCTAAGCATCTTGCTATCACTAATAACGGCGACACTCCTGTATTTATATCAGAACAACTCACTCCACGCAACGCTCGCCTATTTTTCTTGGCCCGGGACCTAGCTAAATCAAAGCAGTATAAATTCTGCTGGACTACATTTGGTCGAGTTTTTCTGAAGAAAAACGAAGATGCTCACGTGGTTCTAGTGAAGAGTGAATCACAGGTGCATAGCTTACTTCAAAGTGCATGACTAATTATAGTTATTTCATTTGTTTGTCTATTTTTAAGGTATATTTCATATGGTTTGTCAAAAACTTTTAGATTTAATTTTACAAGAAACATTTTTACTGTAAAGCATGCTCATCAATTATCAATACACATACACAACACCTCATACGAACTTTGTATCGAACACTCATCAATTTTTCGCTTAGTTCGCACATTCACACATACACCCGTGCTCGAAAAAACAAAAACTTCTGCATATTCATTTAATATTTCTGATCAATGTGGATTTACTTCGGCATTTATATTTAACAAAACAATACCCCGTGAGTTATATTTATTAGACTATTCATAAGAAAATGGATAGTAACTTAAATACGCTTGATGAATTAGACGAGATTGAAATTGCGAGCTCGGCGTTAGTAAACATCGAAGATATTTCCACGCTGGTGAAACTCGAAAATACGTTCTTGACAGTAGTAACTCAGAACATGAGGAGTATCTACAGTAACTTTGACGACTTACAGATGAATATGGCTCTCATGAAATCCGACGTGGATGTTCTTATTCTTACTGAGTGTAGATTAAATAAAAATAAACAAATACCACTACTTAATAACTACACCTCTTACTTTACCTCAATTCAGCTAAATCAAAACGATGGCGTGGTTGCCTATGTAAGCAATAAACATATGCCTCTCGTTACGGAACTAACCATATCACATGCGTCTGCTCTACAAATTAGCGTGTCTAATTTTACTATTATAGGTATATACCGTTCCCCGTCTAACACCTGTGCTGACAATTTCATTAACTCGTTAAACAGCCATCTTGAAGCTTGTAGCACACACAAAAATATTATTGTCATGGGTGACATTAATATTAATATAATCGAAAAATCCTCAGAAATAACACAACAAAGATCAAATAGACTAAATTATTTGAATATGCTATCGGTGCACGGCCTCCTTCCGGGACACAGCCTCCCCACTAGAGAACGGAATTGCCTTGACCATGTCGTCCTGAAGCTTGATAAAACTAAAACCTCAGCATTTGTGGCAGTACTTAATACAACAATCACGGATTATGCTATGGTTCTCTTAAATTTAACTAGCTCTAGTAAAAGACAAAGTACTTGTTCAAAAACCACCACTGTTATAGATTTTGAAAATGCATATAAGTACCTTATAAACATAGATATATCAATCTTTGATACTTTCACGGTCCCAGATAGCTTTGCAACTAAACTGGTGGAGGTGATTCAAACGTCCCTCATTAACAATTCAAAAACTAAATCCGCTTCCTGTGGCAAAAGAACACTGAAGCCCTGGATCACTGCGGGAGCTCTGCGGTGCATAAGACTTAGAAACAAAATGCAGCACCAAACAAGATTAGACCCCTTCAACTTAATTTTAATCATAACCTTTAAACGCTTCCGCAACTTTTGCTCCAATTTGATAAAAAAGACAAAGAGAGAATATTATAAAAAACAAATTGAAAAATCAGCAAAAAGTTCGAGACATCTTTGGTCTACAATTAATGAAATCACACAGTTTAAACCACCCAAAACTTCAAATACTCATCTCCTAAACATTACCGCACACCCTCTAAACTCACTAAATAGAGTCAACTTGTTCTTCATCACTGTAGGTAAATCCTTAGCAGAAAACATCGTAGCTCAAACTGGAATGCCAGTTGTAACAAGCTGCTGCAGTGATTCTAGGGCTTCCTCGTTTGTGTTGTTAGAGACTGACCCACAGGAAGTAGACTGTATTCTAATGAATCTTGATTCTGAGAGTGCACCAGGTTGGGACGGTATTCCTACAAAATATTTAAAACAATCGAGGGATTTTGTAGTTCCACTCATAAGCCAGTTAGCTAACTTATGTTTCAAAACTGGTGTTTTCCCGAAAGATTTAAAGCGATCTGTGGTCACTCCTGTGCACAAGGGCGGGGACGTAAACGACGTCAACAACTATCGTCCCATATCCGTTCTACCAGCAATTTCAAAAATTTTAGAAAAATTAATAAACAAGAGACTAATCAACTATTTACAGAAATTCAATATTCTATCAAACGCACAATATGGGTTTAGACGAGGACGTTCAACTCAAGACGCTATTTCGGCTTTGACATCTGAAATTGTAGATAGGGTGGATAGGGGTCATAAATGCTTAACAGTCTTCTTAGATCTGAAAAAAGCTTTTGACACCGTTTCCGTCCCGATCCTTCTGCGCAGGTTAGAAAACATAGGTATAAGAGGCACGCCTCTCTCCCTTTTTGAGAGCTATCTCACAGGCAGACAGCAAATGGTAAAGATTAGTAACTTGTGTAGTGTTGAGGGGGATGTCTATTACGGAGTTCCACAGGGGAGTGTTTTGGGTCCAACAATGTTTTTAGTTTATATTAACAGCCTTTGCAATATGCAGATCATTGGAGGGAAAATCTTCTCTTACGCAGACGACACTGCGGTTGTTTTTTCGGGCAACTCATGGAACCTTGTGAAAACTGTCGCTGAACAGGGTCTGATTAAGATAGCTGCCTGGCTTAGAGCAAACCTTTTAACCCTTAATACCAACAAAACTAATTTTATATGTTTTTCCCCAAGCCAAAGATCACAACCTGGAACTGACTTTGGCATTACTATTCATGTTTGTCCAAATTATTCCATCTATAACTATACAAGTAACTGTGGCTGCCAGAATATACAACAAGTCAGATCCACAAAATATTTAGGCATACTTGTTGACCAAAGACTGTCGTGGCACCCTCACCTTGAGATCCTCATGAAAAGGATCAGGAAGCTCATTTGGGTCTTCAAAACTTTACGTCATGTTATGTCCGCCCAACTTATAAACAAGATCTATATAGCTTTGGCGCAATCCGTAATAACTTACTGCATTCCGATATGGGGTGGTGCTTCCAAAATGAAATTCCTCGATCTGGAAAGAGCTCAGCGATCACTTATCAAGGTGATGTATTTTAAACCGTTTAGGTTCCCCACAACAGACCTCTATAAAGTCAGCAACTTGCTTTCAATTAGAAAGCTTTATGTTCTAAATGTGACCTTAACCCTGCATAAATGTCTTCCTTTTAACCCAGATACTCAGAGCAGAAGGCGCAGAGATTTTGTGGCCTACTCTCCAGGGGTTCGATCAGCATTTGCTAGCCGTCAATATGTTACACAATCCACCTACATATACAATAAACTGAATCTTAAGTGTGAAATATATCCCATGCGGTTATACGATTGTAAAAGAACAATAAGTGATTGGTTAAGATCTCTAACATATGAAGAAACAGAAAACATTCTGATCAGGGTAGGCTAACATGTTGGATAATTATCTGGATTATCGCACGAACACACACACACACGCACACACAGACAAATACACACACACACACACACACACAAAACACACACACACGCACACAAATACACACGCACGCAAAAAATACAAGGAGAGCTGCTTAAGTAATTAATTAATTAATTAACTATCATTTTATTTTATTTTTATTTCCTTTTTATTGCATTTTTATTATATTCGTTGACTTAATTTTCATTGTTAGGATACCACCTATGGGAAGAGCGAGACAGCCCCGACACAAGTACTATTGTAACTTACTGGGGCTGCCTCAATTTATGTATGACACAATGTTTGAGAAGTAATAAATATTTTTGTATTTTTGTATTTTGTAAGTGTTTTCTCCCATACAAAAAAAACATAAAACTTTTTTTTCTCACCCGTGGAGCTACTAATACCACCCATACGTTAATATGACGTAAAGAGAGGTACCTATACCAGAGCCATCGCAATTTTTAATTTTTGAATTCCTGACTTTGAGTTTCTATGAGTATGGAGCTCGATTTCCAGACCACTGTGCGCCGGTCGGCAGCTCGACGCCCCGCAGGACGCGCCGCTCGACGCTATTGCACTGTATACGAACACAGTGGCCGCTCGAATCGAGCGTGCGGCGCCGGCGGGGCGGCGCGTGCAGCGTTCATGTCAAACACATGCATTTATACGTGAGTGGCCTCAGTAGACGCCCGCCGCGCCGGTCGGCAGCTCGACGCCCCGCAGAACGCGCCGTCCGACGCTATTGGCGTATAAGGCCGTACACTTAGTCTGGAGGACGTTAGACGTGCACTCGAGCGCCTGAAACCGAAGCGTTCAGCGGGCCCGGACGGTATACCGGCATTTCTTTTTAGAGATTGTGGTAGGGTGCTCGCAGAACCATTACTTTTTATTTTTAATATGTGTCTTCAGTCGATGACGTTCCCCGCTCAATGGAAGATCACGCGGGTCATTCCTGTACCCAAAGGTAAGGGGGTCGGATATAACTGGTTATCGGCCGGTGGCCGTGCTGTCGACGCCGGCCAAGGTATTCGAGTCTGCTATACAGCGATGCATGCATGGTGCGCGGACAACTGGCTGACGCGCAGCATGGGTTCCGGCCGGCGCGCAGCACAGCAACCAATCTGTTGAACTTCATGGCCCAGGTGGTGCCGGCGGTAGATGCTGCACTTGGTGGGCAGGTTGATGCTGCTTATTTTGATTTTAAAAAAGCGTTCGACACCGTTGACAATGACATCCTATTAACTAAGCTCGCAGAAGTCGGCTGCACACCACATCTATTACACTTCTTCGCCAGTTTTATATGCAGGATAGACAGCAGTACGTAGATTATAATGGGTGTAAATCGGACCCATATTACACCTGGTCCGGTGTGAGCCAAGGCAGCAATTTGGGGCCTCTCGAATTCATCATAATGATAAACGATTTACCGAAAGTCGTCAATAATGGCTCTTGTTTATTGTTTGCGGATGACCTTAAGTTGCTGCTCGAGGTAAATAGTAAATCTGATTGCAAACGATTGCAGGAAGATATAGATAGGGTAGTCGAGTGGAGTCAGGACAACAAGCTTTTCTTCAACGTGCTAATGTGCTCGGTGATGAGTTTTACGCGTGCGCGTGCCCCCCTGGTGCACGAGTACCTACGTAATGGGGGCCGCGCCTATGCAACGTGTCTCTGACATGCGGGATTTGGGGGTCACTGTCACTCCTGAACTTTCATTTCGCGATCATATTACGAGGATCTGTAAAAGAGCGTTTAGAAACCTGGGATTTGTTCTGAGGCAGACATGACACTTTCCTAACATCGCTTCAGTAAGAGTCCTATAAGTATGACGCACTAGTAAGGAGTCATTTGGAACATAGTGCTGCCATATGGGCTCCTCATGAGGCCAAGTACGTGGTAATGCTGGAACGCGTACAGAACAAGTTCACATGCCACTTATACAGCCGTTTTACCCGTTGATGTTGTCCCCACTCTGTTTGTGCTCGGTATGGTCGGGTACAACCAACTGAGGGTGCGACGGGAATTCACGCTTGTTTCGTATTTAGTTAGGTTACTTCGTGGCATTGATTATAACCCAGGAGTGCTGCAGCGCCTGAGTTTATGTGTACCGGACCGCTATGTGTGGAGACGGCGCTGCCCGCCGCTGCTGGCCGTGCCGGTTGCCAGGACCAACCTCCTCGCTAAAACACTATTTAACCCGCGCAATTAGGGTTACTAACGATCTTCACTTCAAGATCGATGTATTTAGGTACATGTTATTTGAGTGAATTCGCAAAAATACTGTTGTTTATTTTATGTTATATATAATGTACGTAGATTAGAGTAGGCTAAATGTGGTTGTTTTATTATTTAAATACTTATTGTGTTTTTATAGTTAGGGAGTGATGTACACGAGCTATGATTATATACAAATACGTAGATGTTAAGATTTGTACCTAGTGATATTTTTTATTTTTTTAGGTTTAACATAATATTATAATGTTTTTATATTGTAAATAAGTAAATTTAATTTTGAGACCGAGCTATCGCATTAGGAACATTCCTGTAATGATAGTTCTAAGGGAGATTTTAATAAATAAATAAAAAATGAACGGCTTGATAAAGTGAGGATTTTAAATATAAGGTAGGTAAGAATAAGTAACAAAAAGTGTAAAAAAAAAAACCCGACTGCGTAAAAAATAACTAATAATTTTAAATAAAAACTAAAAAAGAATAAAACAAGTTGATGAGACAGGACATATTGACTGGAACAGTCGGGACCCGTTTAATAATCTATAGGTACATATAATAAATCTGTAGAAAAAATATTTTTGTACATCGAAAATATTAAAAAAAAAAATTGCTAGGGTGTCAAAGGATTACCAACAGAACTCATTTCCAGCATTTTTTGAATTTTTGTCTGTTTATCTGTTTCGATGATCAAGCATCACATAAAATTTACGAAACCAATGTTGATAACTTTTATACATTTAAGATTGTGCATATCTTGAGGTATTATTTAGTTTTTGTTTCATCGTAATTGGTTAATTCTATCAAAAGATATATGAATTTAAAGTGTTCAAGAAGAACTAATCATTAAATGTAAGATGCAGCGACATCTATTGTACTAAAATGGTACTAATGACTAAAAATGCGGTTTTTTTTAGGATGACACTCTCTCTCTCATGTGACGCAGACGAAGTTGCGCAGGTCAGCTAGTCTAGACTAAAATCATTACATCCATTATGGGTCCCGACTGTTGCAGTCAGTATGTCCTGTCTCCTCAACTTGTTTTATTATTTTGTTTTTATTTAAAATTATTAGTTATTTTTTACGCAGTTGGGTTTGTTTTTTATTATTATTTTTTGTATTAAATATATCGATGAGAAAATCTTTTGTTATAATTACTTAACGTCCCACCAATGACTGAGTTTTGAATAATTGCGTGTGCCTAGTCGAGGTGGATCTTGTAACTAAATTATTTAAAACAGTAGGTACTGTCAATATTCCCACTACAAAATAAAGAAATAGCATGTCCAGAAAGCCGTGTGTGTGTTTGTTTTAGCCGTGTGGTATCCGGCAGAGTAGAATAGAACCAACCCATTACACTCACGGGTGTCGTATAAGGCGACTAATGTCTGAGGCAGAACACCTTGCGCCTCAGTAGACCAGAGAATGGGCAGCAGCGTTTTCTGTTAGTCTTTCATCACTGCGATCTCCAATCCGCCTGTCAAGCGTGGAGATTACGACAAATTCCTCCCATCATGGGAGAGGCTTATGTCCAGCAGTGGACGTTATCGGCTGTTGTGGTGGTGGATGTCCAGAAAGTAGGGGCGAGCCTCAGCTACCTACCGGGTCACAAGTGGCGGATAGTGATCTGTCCTGTAGTATGCAGATAGCTGCGCATAAAGGGGAACCGAAATAAGCAGTCCCGGACCGAGGCGGTAGGGTTAACAGGGAGTGCTGGGGTATCCAGTGACATGGGTACACTCTAGAAAAGGCACGGAAGTCCCGATGACGACCCTACGACATGGCGAGCGAACACCGCCATCAAATAAGTGTTGCCCTGGCAGAGGGAAGCAGCCTGCCAGTATCTAGCTGGGCGGAGTTCGCGGGGAGCAGAACGACTGGCTAGAAATTCAACTGTGGGCGACGATGGGTAACATCGTAACCGGCTGCAGTACTGCGATCACCAACCCGTCGTGGCTGACGTGGTGATTATGGCTAATCCCCTACCCTTCAAGCCATGACAGACAAAAGAAAAGATCGACCCCGAGTTCCCAGCGCTTCTTCGATCCCCGGTTCGAGCAGTGGCCGGGTGACACGGGGCAGGGGTGCGACAAGCAATCCCTGGGAGTTGACTAACTGCTACAAATTTAAACTTTTGAAAATAACATACAGTCACTGTCGTCGGATGATAGGCTGGTACAACTGGCCGCTATAACAACAAATACCTACTAAAAACAGAATAAAATGAATATTTAAGGTGACACAACGCACGGGCTCGAACTCATTGGTGGGCGTTACCAAAAAGCACGCTGTCTCACCTGGCATCGTGCCCGACAGAGATAGTATCAGTGATGAGCAGTTAGACGCTAGTCTTCACGCACGTCTAGTTCGTACGCACACACACAGCGTTCCGAACCGTTCCGAACAAAAACGAAGTTCACCAGAACGAAGACGCCAGGTCTGCTAATCCCTCGAGAGAAATAAATGGCTGTGAAGCCAGCAGAGTCTGGACGTTGGTCGGCAGACGACTGCTTTATATTGTCATCGTGGTACTGTGGATTTCCTTGGCCTGATAAAATTTAGGATTTCCTTTTCAGAGCGTATCACGTCGGTGTCACCAATTTAGTGGTTGTTGTACACTATTTTTTTTTATTTTTTATCATTCAATATAAATTTAGTTATCACACACAAGACAGAGAAGTGACAGATCAGAAGAAAAGTAAAAATTATAATATCGCGAAAGTTTTATGCATATAAAGTTTTTAAATAAGTAGGTCGCTACACCATAATTTATAGGGCAATTATAGGGTAATTTATAGGGTTATCTATAGGGCATATAGGGTGTGCTATTCGATGGCGCGACCACGGCGTTTTTTTTTTAAAAATAACTATACAATTATTTTGTAAAAATATGTAAAATTTGGTTAAAATTTTATATTTTATTGAAACGCACACATTATAGGAGTGCAATAAAAATGCACGCACGGTCCTTTCAACTTCAGCGAAAAACAAATGACACGTCACTGACGTCATGCATGAAATGAAAAGGACAGAAATATAGTTCTTGTTCTTCTTACAAACAAAGGACATGTCAATATCGCGTCTCCCCCTCCCGCACCGCACCGGGGGAAACATAATTCAGTGAGATGCACGAAAATTCATAGTAAAAGGCGCGTGTTAGATAAATTAAATTATTATGTGTCTAGTATTAAATACATAAATACTTGAAATACCTATAAATGCAAATATTATCTGTTTTATATTGTATAATCAATTGTTAAAATGAATTAATTAAATGACAAACTTATTTGTGTACAAGTCAAACACTGATTTGACTCAACGGTCACTTGTGAATCATACTTATTTGTTAACGGGTATAAAAGAGCGGAGCCTCATTGGAGCGGGCTCAGTTGCTCTACGACTTTTAGGGCGTTAAAGAATATCTCCCGACTTTAAAAGTGCCGAAGAAGGATTTAATATGAACTCTGATCACTCACCAATAATTTTAAATACTAGTAAACATGTCAAATAGAGAGAAGGCAATCCGTTTCTCGTGAACAAGTTCACAGACCGGGAATCCTTTAAAATAGACTTAGAAAATAAAATAGACATATATTCATACATGATAATCACCAACTTAATTTAGAATTACGCAAAATTTATTGTAGATGTCCAACAAACTGCATGGGCTAATACACCCGAGAAAAAAATAACTATTAAGGTTAATACTTATCCAATAGAAATAACAGATCTAATCAGAAAAAAGAACCTTGAGAAAAAAGTGGCAGCGAAACAGGTTTCCCCAAGATAAGACACATGTTAAATAGATTTACTAAACAAATTAGGAAGGCAATCAAGAAAGTTCGGGACGAAAATTTAACTAGGCATCTTCTTCAACTAACTAATGATCGATCGACTGATAATTCACTATGGAAAGCCACAAGGAACCAAAAACAACCTAGTATTGCTCACATACCGCCAATAAAACAACTAAATGGACAATGGGTAATAGTAACGAACAAAAAGCATCAAGGATTGCCCAACACTTAGAGGATACTTTTACACAAACCGAGAGCGCTGACAAAGACCTCCACTGGGAACAACTACAACAAATAGACCAAGAGATAAAACTTGTAACACCAAAAGAAGTATCTAAGGAAATCAGAGATCACATCAGCCCAAAAAAATCCCCTGGTTATGACCTTATCACAGGGGAAATCCTAAAGAATCTACCAAGAAAAGCCTTGGTAAAACTCACTAAGATACTTAATGCTTCTTTTAGACTAAAGCATGTTCCAGACCTATGGAAAGTTGCAGAAGTGATCATGATCCCCAAATCAGGGAAACCACCTCAAGATGCATCATCATATAGGCCTATCTCCTTGCTGCCAGTGATGTCAAAGCTTTTCGAGAAACTACTTCTAAAACGACTGAAACCTAATAAAACAGTAACATTTCACCAGACTACCAATTTGGATTCAGAGAAAAACATTCAACAGTAATTGAAGAAGCTCTTGAAGACAGGAAAGTATGTACCACTGTATTTTTAGATGTAGCCCAGGCTTTTGACAAAGTTTTGCACAAGGGATTGATTTATAAACTAAGAACTATGTTGCCAAACAGTTCGCAGATATAATAGAATCGTAAATAACTGGTGCTGAGTATTTAGAGTAAGGCAAGAAAATGCCTATTCTGAACTAAAAGAAATAAAAGCTGGTGTACCACAAGGAAGTGTTCTAGGCCCGGTCCTGTACCTATTATACACATGTGATATACCAGAACTAGAAAATGCAACTATTGCAACTTTTGCTGATGATACCTACCGCAATATTTCCACAGGATCTAGTCACAAGGAAGCTGTGGTAAAAGTACAAACAGCGATAAATCAATTCTATGATTGGACCAAAAAGTGGAAGATCAAGTTGAATGAAACAAAATCCATTCACATTCAACTCAATGTGACAACATACAACTCAATGTGAACAATTTATGACAACATACAACTCAGTGTGAACAATTCAATCACTAAGTAAATCAATCCTAAGTCAATGTGTGTTATAATTGTACGGTACGAAAACACTGCCAAATATCTTGGTATGACCTTATACGCAAAGCTTCGCTGGAAAGCCCATGTCAAAAAGAAACGAAAAGAATTAGAAATTCGTTATAGAAGCATGAACTGGTTACTAGGAAGGCATTCCGCGTTGTCTGTTCCTAACAAAATCCTGCTCTACAAATCAGTCCTTAGGCCAGTATGGACCTACGGTATACAACTATGGGGTTGCACCAAAGAAAGTAATGTAGATTTTATACAAAAGTTCCAGAACAAAGTACTCAAGAACATCGTGAACGCGCCTTGGTATAGGGAACGTGCAGGAACTATAGGTGGCAGCACTAAACGACAAAAGAGACACTATGCGGACAGTAAAGGAAACTTATGCTGTCACGCAAATCTCTTCAAAAGTATTATTTTTTATTATGTTAAAAGGTAAGTATACCTAAAACATGGGTTCCGGTCTAATAATAACGTCAGCGTAACATGAATGATGACCAATAGGGAACGTGCAGGAACTATAGGTGGCAGCACTAATCGACAAAAGAGACACTATGCGGACAGAAAAGGAAACTTATCACTTCTCATCGTGCTTTCAATTTACTTAGGACAAAATTGTCTCTTCAATTATATTATTTTTGAATATGCTAAAAGGTATAAAATATGAGTTTCGGTCTATCAATAACGATCGTCAGCGTAATATAAATGTTTAATAATATGAATTTTATATCTTTCGTTTACTTTCTGATGAAAATTGTGGTGTACCTATGAAGACATGGTGGCTGGCATAACTAAGATAGCTTTCTTATTTTCAACACATGTTATAATGGAAGGGAATCCTTTATCAGCGAGAACAGTATCTCCAGGCTCTAATAAATCAATTAGTTCACAATAATTTGATGAAGCAATCAATAAAATGCAGTCCGTAACATTCAGATACAAAACTTAAAAAACCAAAGGAGTGCAGCCAACTAAAAACATTATTGTGGGTATAACCATGTTTATATTCTGAGTACATGTGGAGTCTTTGATTAACTGTTGAGGGATGGTCGGTGTGAACTTTAGCACGGTAATAAGTATTATAATACAGTAGTGTATCTCGGCCGCATGATAGAAATAAATGCCTACAGCCGCGCGGTACGTAAACATGCGTAAGGACTGCCCATCTCCAGCATTTTAATTACATTTGCCTACTTTCTGTTTCTATTTAGTTTTGTGATTGTAAATATCCTTTTATATAAATAAATGAAATACTTTGTATATTGAATAGGAAGTGTTCAATATAAATGCGTGTTGTTTTTTGATTGGTAGATTACAAACAAACTAACAAATTTATTTAGAATTATGCAAACTAACAAAACACACATGCACCGAAGTTTTAACACAAGCGTAAGTAGGTAGGTACCTACCGTATCATGATTCATTCAGAACCGCATATAACTACCTATTTCACTCGTCTCAATAACTTTCCGTTACTCTATTCGCTTTATTTATTAATCCAAACACCTTTTTTTTGTGAGATAAAAGGAAATACTTATCCATTAAAAAGACACACATTATGTACCTACCTACTAGTAAGTAAAATTATTTTATAGTCTTACCTTTCAGAGTTTCCAGGTAATTTAAAAAAACTTATGTCTGGATGCGTTATTGACGAATTCATACAACCAAAAACAGCACAATATTTCCTACTCGTCATATTAACTGATTTTTAGAGAAAAAATCGCGCGGTTATTGTTAAAAAAACAACACACCGTCCGTTCGACACTGCGGTACAGCCGTGACTGTCTGCGCCCCAAGTGCACTCTTAGATCGAGGCGCGTAGGTATAGCTCGCGTTTCGTCCGTTTCTATGAAGTCGGAATACTGTACCATAATACTACTGTGACTTTAGTGCGGTCTAGTAGAACACGTGTATGGTGAAGTATAAATGGTTCTGGTATGTTTGCATGGACGGTTGATTTTGAGGGCCTTTTCAATGTAGAGTGTAACAAAAACAAGTTGTTTTCAAATATTTTTCTATACTGCGTTTATCCATTTTTTGTGTTTTTCACCAAAACATGGTATGATAGTAGTATTCTTTGGAAAGTAATAGAATTCTACGCTAATTGATTTATTTTCATTTTTGTGGATGTATTGGTACCTACATCCAGAAATGCAACAATGCATTATGATTAGTTAATTAATTTTCACTATAAAATTAATTCTGTTTACTTGTTAGAAAAGTCAATGTCAAGCACTAATAGAGCACAAGATTCGGATTGGCGACGCCAGTTGGCAGCACCGTCGTTGTGCACGTTCCCTATATGAATTTTGTTTCGTTTACTTTCTCTGATGAAAATTGTGGTGCATGAAGAAACGGTGGCATAAACAACTTACTTATTTTCAACACATGTTTTAATGGAAGGGAATCCTTTATCAGCGAGAACAGTATCTCCAGGCTATAACAAATCAATCCACAATCATTTGTTATAGGCAATCACTATAACGCCCTCCGTAGCATTTAGATACAAAACTTAGGAAACCACAAGGAGTGCAGCCAATTAAAAACTTTATTGTATAACCATGTTTATAATCTGAGTTCATGTGGAGACTGTTGAGGAATATTCGGTGTGAACTTCAGTGCAGTCTGGAACGCCCTCCGTAGCATTTAGATACAAAACTTATGAATCCACAAGGAGTGCGGCCAACTAAAAACTTTATTGTATACCAATGTTTATAATCTGAGCACATGTGGACTCTTTGTTCAACTGTTGAGGAATATTCGGTGTGAACTTCAGTGCAGTCTAATCCATAATCATTTGTTATAAGCAATCACTAGAAACGCCCTCCGTAGCATTTAGATTCAAAACTTATGAAACCACAAGGAGTGCAGCTAAAAACTTTATTGTATAACCATGTTTAATGTTTATAATCTGAGTCCCTCTTTGTTTAACTGTTGAGGAATATTCGGTGTGAACTTAGTGCAGTCTAATATGTGTGTTCGCTGAAGTTTAAATGGTACGCCCCAGTACCATTTAATGTTTGCTTGGGCGGTTGATTTTGAAGGCTATTGAACTTTTTCAATGCAGAGTGTAACAAAAACAAATTGTGTTCAAATCATTTTCTTACTGCATTTATCCATTTTTTGCGTTTTTCACATGGTATGATAGTACTATTCTTTGGAAAGCAATAGAATTTTATTATTTTACGCTATTTGAATTTCATTTTTGTGGATGTATTGATACATCCAGAAATGCAACAATGCATTATGATTAGCTAGAATAATCATTTTCAATAATAAAATTAATTCTGTTTACTTTATCATGTCAATGTCAAGTATTAATAGAGTACAAGATTCGGATTGGTGACGCCAGTCGGCAGCACCGTCGTTGTGCACGTTCCATATAGGTATTAGATCCATCGGGACCTGAATAGGTATAGAGTTCGTAAACAGTATAATCCAAAAATATGCAGAAGCTCGTGAACGTCGGCTTCATCATCATGCTAATGTCGAGGCCATCCAGCTCCTAGATAACACGGACATAGTAATAGGCTGAAAAGGACTAAACCTTTTGAGATATTGTATGTAGTGTAATATTTACCGCGAGTGTAATATGGTACCTAGCTATTTATGGACACAAGATTCACAAGAACAAAGTGACTTCACCTACGCGCTAAGTAAACGCAATGGACGTGCTCCTAGATATAATTTTACTTTTAACAAATTAAGTTAGATTAAAATTGCCCTTATTTTAACATCTAGGTATGATATTATTTTGATTATGGTTGATAATACTATTCTGATTATATTGTTGATTTATTGTGATAACGATGATAGTGATTGTGACAACGATGGTGGTGATTGTGATAACGACGATGGTGATTGTGATTGTGATAGTGACGATGGTGATTGTGTTAGTGATTGTGAATAACGACGATGGTGACTGTGTTAGGTTAGGTTAGGTTAGATTAATATTGTGATCAAAATGTTGATGATTGTGATAAAATGATGATGATTGTAATAAAATGATAATGATTGTGATAAAATGTTGATGATTGTGATAAAAAGATGATGATTGTGATAAAATGATGATGATTGTGATAAAATGATGATGATTGTGATAAAATGACGATTGTAATAAAACGACGATTGTGATAAAACGACGATTACGATAAAATGATGATGATATGATAAAATGATGATTGTAATAAAACGACGATTGTGATAAAACGACGATTACGATAAAATGATGATGATATGATAAAATGATGATTGTAATAAAACGACGATTGTGATAAAACGACGATTACGATAAAATGATGATGATGTGATAAAATGATGATTGTGATAAAACGTCGATTGTGATAAAATGATGATTGTGATAATAAAGGTGAATCACAATCGTCTTCATTATTACAAGATAATGAAGATGATTGTGGTTATTATGATGTGATTATTATGTTATTATTATGTGTGTTGTTTATTAGTAATGTTTGATAAATTGCTACGTACAGTACTCCCAAATTAATAATGCGCATAGAAATCTTCGTCACTGTTCGGCAACGGTCGTATTCCCCGAGCGTCGGAAGACGATATGTATATAGAGTGGTTAAGTGCATTTTCTTCATGCATAATTTAGTAGAATTATGTGTTTTGTGCTAAAAGAGATAAATATAGATTTATCAGTAACGAAATTGATTCGATAATTCGATGTAAGTAAATAGCGAGGAAAACGACACGATTGCGAATATGCTACAATCTTTGTTGAATTGATTTACTTCTTCATACTGAAGCTGGTGTATTGATGGAAGAAAAGAAGGTTTAAATAACACAAGGTTTATATTAGAAGAAGAAAAAATGGTTTTCAAACACAGATTTACATTAAAATCTAATCATTAAAATCTCAGTTCAAAAGTATTTACAGCACTGATCATTCCAGAATAATATTACAATTACAAAAAAATTAAATAAACTATTTCAATTTGAGTAAGATAATTAAAGTTGAAATTAAATTCACCTTTGAAAACAAAACGAAAAAGAGTGTGTATTAGCAGCTCTATATAATTCCACACAGAGAGAACACGTGCAGTCACCACCAATATATAAAGACGACTGACGCAAAGACTACAATGTATATAGGACTGACGGACCTTTTACTGACCGGCGACAACCGCCGACCGCCCGAATTGTTTTCAATTGTTTCATATGATTTGACATTATGACATTGACTCCTGTTTCTTTCGAACAAGGTGCAAAATGCAAGTGCATTGTTTAGGGCTCTCTTCGATTCAATGATTCGGGTGTTTCCGGGAATACGACAACTATCGAAGATTTGCATGCGCATTATTAATTTGGGAGTACTGTAACGTTGTGTAATATACACTACTACGGTTAATTGTTATATACTACAAGGTAAATATAATGTTATTATGAAGTGAATCCCATTGTTTATATTTTATACCTAATAAGTTACGAACATTAAATATTTAAATAGGTACATCTAGTTACTTATCTACATAGTTATATTCTCAAATGCTAACACGCGCGTAAAGCAATACGAAAAGGCCTTTGGGAAATCGAATTTTATGAAAAAACCACTGCATAAATCATATACAAATAAAATTTATTGAATTCTTCGTACGGACTTTGATTTGGAAATTTGACACTTCTTTTATTACTAATTTACGCCCAAAGTAACGTTAAAATTGGCAATAAAAACGAATCTTTACCAAAGATCCGTTTTTATTGCTCGTAACTTTTGAATGGCTTTTTATTTTACTATTCTGTTTCCGCAGACACAATTAATAATGAGACAAAACGATATCATGTTTAACTTTAGATGTACCATGTCAAGCAGTGGAGTAATACCTCCCGAAATTTGTATGGAAAATATGTTGAGCAGTTCAACCTTAAGGGGGGCTCCCATTCAACAAACGTGATTTTTTGCCGTTTTGTCTAATGTTGTAAGTACAGGTAATGGTACGGAACCCTTCGTGCGCGAGTCCGACTCCCACTTGGCCGGTTTTTTATTTTACCACTGCATCTATAGTATACAGCGCTCTGCAAATTATAGTATGTATGAAATAGTATGAAACCCACTACTTAAGTGCTTGCTAAACAATGGATGGTGTCGATTCTGTTGTGCACAAACTAAACTTAATTTAGGCTATTGCTATCTATTTCTCTCTAATAAAACGAGAAAGAGACGGACGTAATTTAGAGCTGTCAAATTTAGTTGGAACTAATATTTCCATACAAATGAAGGGTGCACGGAAAACATGTCGACTAAAAACACGGTGAATCGCAAGGTATAAACTAGTTTGACATCTCTTACTTAGTTCATAGCTATAGCCATCCTTTTTTTGCACTGCCTTTTAGTAAAAGATAGCAACAGCTTAAATTAAGTTTAGTTTGTGCACAACAGAATCGACACAATTACCTTGTTTAGCAAGCACTAAGGCTGCGGTTCCACGGAAGCGGAGCGGAGCGCGATTCACCAATCACATGGCAGGAGTGGAGAAGAGATGTGGATTTGAAGTAGTGGGTTTCTCTTGGACTCAAAGGTCACTGTGAAATTTCTTATATAATTTACACAACCGTTATGATAACAGCCGCCGCGCGCAGTAGCCGTGTGGTATCCGGCAGAGTAGAATAGAACCAACCCATTACACTCACGGTTGTCGTATAAGGCGACTAATGTCTGAGGCAGAACACCTTGCGCCTCCATAGACCAGAGAATGGGCAGCAGCGTTTTCTGTTAGTCTTTCATCACTGCGATCTTCAATCCGCCAGCCAAGCGCGGAAATTACGGCAAATTCCTCCCATCATGGGAGAGGCTTATGTCCAGTAGTGGACGTTATGGGCTGTTGTTGTTTATGATAACAGATTTAACTCTGCATTAATATTCATTTATTAGTAACATTACATTAAACTTTTAGTATCCGTTGTGTATTAATCTTAGTGAGGATGTTAGTATTTTTTTTTACAAAAAATACATTTAAGCTTGCTATAGGCAACGTCGCGCGTCGTCAGATCTACTGCATATTCGATACCGCAATTTACCGATATTCGATTCTTCGGTATGCTGTTCCGATAAAGCCGGAACGGAACACGTGTATAGCTCACACACGTTTATATTATTCAGAGCTGGTGATATGTTAGCAGTATTAGACCAAACAAAAAGTATCGGTTCTGTTTAACAATTATGGAAAATTCCGAAAGAATAACAGCAACATTAAAAGCTTGAGTTTGCTCTGAAAAGTTTTGTATACATAAATATATTTAATATATGGTGGAAAGGCACAAGTTACAGGTAAAACAGATAACATAAAATTAAATAATCTAGGAAATATTTGTCTATGAACCAATACAAGTATATGTGGTTGCTAAATCTTACAACAATCGTTTCGAGAAAATTGATAAAAATTAAATAATATCACTTGTTAAAATGATAATATTATTGGTTCAAAACCACATACATATGCCCCTTTAGTTAAAAATGAAATATTCTTTAGTTTACGGCGGCCAATATTAAAATGGCCACTTCTTCACGGGGCGAGCGAGCTATCAGCTGCATGGTGACGGCGCCGCCAGCGGCCACCAGCCTGGCTCTGAACAGCACTGGCGTGCCTCCGCGCCAAATACCCCCGCCTCGGATTTCTTTCACTGCATCTCCTGTGATGGCTCCTTTTGGTATTCCCAAGTGTTCACACACTGCTTTAGCAGCCTCTCCTAAATCGGTTTGTGACAATGCAAATGTGTCAGAAACTTCAGGAGCTGCAGCAGCCCTTTCCCAAGAATCTTCCCAGTCATCAGATGCTGCGCGTGCCCTGAATTGTTCAGCACAACTGACTTCGAGTTCTTCTAATGGATAATTATCGCCATATCCTTCTCCAGAATCTGGCAGTCCAGTTGTGGGATCACAGTCACGGACCACAAACTCCAGTGTTGCTCCAAAAGTCCCTAAAGTATCAAGTGGGGATTCAGGGAATTCAAGAAGACAAAAGACACTGCCCTGTTTATCATACGGCAGTTGTTGACAATGTACTTCAGTTAACATTTTATAGCCGGGAGCAGCGTCTAATCGGATATGAACTTCTTCGAGAAGTTGATCACTCAGAGTATTTACACATTCAAACTGTAAAATCAAATGCTTTGCGAAAATATGCTTGATGCAGTGAACGCGATACTCGGTTTCTGGCTCGGTCAGATCAACAGACTCACATGTTTTGAAAATTGGTCCAAGTTTTTCAATGTTGGGCACGACTTTTAATTGATCAGCATATTGCTCTTCACGAGAAATAGTTGGCGCTCGTGTTTCAATTTCAACTGGAGCTTCGCTCTGTTCCGGCGACTCTTCTTCTATTGTAGGAACAGTCGCAATATTAAAAGGCTCTTCCGATTCATCAGAGTTCAGATGATGATACAGTGCTCTCTCTAGAAGTACAGGGTTAGGTATCGGGACGTTAATAATATAGTCATTTATGAGTTGCGCATCACCAGATTCCAAAATTGCGCTGTAATAAATAGCGCGATCGCGAACTTCATCATCGTCATCTAATTGACACCTGGCTAAAAGAACCCTTATATTTGGCAGTAGTTCGGGTCGAGCTGCTCCGAAACGAGCCACGGCAGAAACAGCAGCAGCCCGCACTGGACCTGACTCCAAAATTACTCTGTTGTATATGTACCGAATATACCTAGACGGCTGGCGAGCCTTTGGTCCTTCACGTCCCAGAATATGTAATATGCGAACTGCTAGTGAAGCATGTTCACAGTCTTCAATAAATTCACAAAGATGTGCCAAGCCTGTCTCTTTAGCATCTGGATTTTCTTCTACGAGAGCTATAATGGCATCAGCAATAGCAGTCTTGTACTGCAAGCCACCTTCATCTCGGAGCATACCAGCCAGAAATGATGCCAGTGATTGATGTTTACGTGGGTACTTAGAACAAAGGCGCCTGATCGCACGTACTACAACAATTTTGAATTCATCAGAAATTTCAGACATGAAGCTGGAAATTTGTTTCATCAAACGATCAATTGAGCTTTCTGCACCAGTAGCTAGAAGAGTTGTAACAGCTAACGTGGCTACGGAGCGATTGGGATCAGATATTAGATTTTCCAGATCAACTGCACAAGCCGCTACAGCATTGGGATGTTTGGCTGTCAGTTTTGCTAAAGTGCGAGCGCCAGCCAGTCGCAAAGTAGCCTTGGAGGAGCCACAAAATATTTGGAGCACAGAGACAGCTTGAGCAAGATCACGAGCAGATTTTCTTAAATTTACAACCGCATGTGCGGCTTCATAGACCACGATCTCCGATTTATGGCGCAAACAGGATTCAATGAAATCAACATATGGTTCTGAAGCATCAGTTTGATCTTCTTCAGCTAATTTGGCAGCATGACGAATTAGGAGACAGAGTGCATATGGTGAGCGTAGCGGAGACCGAGCCAGTTTGGTAACGAGCTTCACTGTAGAAAGGCGATCATTGCGTCGAGCTCCAGCAACTACGCCTAAAGCATGGTATGACACCATTGCGTTATCCGATGTGATGACCCCCTGGAAAAGAGAAATATTATGCTTAAACATTTTGTTAAACAAAGGACAAAGATATTGAAACTGGATTCCTTATTCAAATTAAACAAAATATAAGGTCAGAGGCAGCCACATAGCTAGAAACTTCACCTGGTGCCATACTTGTTAGTAGGGCAGTCCAAATCACGTGGTTGGTGAGATCTGCTGTATGTGTTTTGCTTATTGTTGATAAACCATAAACGTGACATGTTTACTATGTAATTTACTAAGTGACTAATAAGTCATGTGGCGTGTCACCCAGCACCATAGTAACAGATATAGGTTCGCTAGAGCAAATTACCTAGCACACAGCAGTAGCAGTTCAATAAGTGAATTACCTGTGTCAAAGGAATGTGTAATGAGGGGCTAATTTTCACAAAGTTTATTCAGAACTGTATTAGTAGTAAAGTACATGTAAAACAAATAGCTAATGCAAAGATTAATCAAAATAATAATAATCTTTTAATAAAAGGCTAGTCAATATGAAAATAGCAGGCAGTAAGAGAATTATATAATAACGCCAGTCTATTACTGTCCTACTGCAGGGCAAAGGCAAATGCTTCTTTGCATACAAAAAAGGCATAAGCATTGATCGCAAGCTTGCTCAAGGCAGATTGGTAATTGTAGAATAAAATAATCAAATAAAGTCTGTTTTCCTCAATATGCTTTTCGTTTAATTGGTCAGTGACAATCAACATAACATTAGAAAGTGCATGTGAATTGAGTCTTGAGTCATATTAATAATTTATTTATTTAATCAAATATCATTGTTAACGTAAAATAAAATAATAACATCTATAAGTGCACTTGAGGTAATGCTAGTTAACGAAATATGTAGGTGTTGCAACCGGCACTCTTACTAAGTTATAAAATAAATTGTATTAAGGGCAGTGGTACAAGCCCATACATACTTCGGTTTCACAATATAATTGCAGGCAGAGCAAGTGTTTAAAACCAAGTTAACTTCATAATTGCAGGATTCAGGAAATACAATTTATTAATTACTAGCTGACCCGCGCAACTTCGTCTGCGTCACATAAGAGAGAGAGAGCTCAACCTTAAAAGATAGACATAATGAGGGATTTTCTTTTTAGCTCTTCCCTAGTTGCTGGATAGGTGGCGCTAGGAGTAAGTATGATAATGCAAGGAACGGAACCTAAAAAAACTGATTTTAACAAAGCGCGAGAAATGTTGGTTATATTCGGAAGGTTAAGCAAATGAAAGTGTCAGTCAACGAGAGTATGTGATGTTTTATTTTTCAAGCGTTTTGGCTTTGGCATAGTAAGTTCAACGCCATCTATAGAGTTCTTGGAAACTAAGTTTTTTTTTAAAACCTCAAAAGGAAAACCTCTCATTATAATGTAATGCATAGAAATCATGATATTTAAATGTCAAACACAATTTTAGTCATTAGTACCATTTTAGTTCAACAGATGTCGCTGCATGTGTGCATCTTACATTTGATGATTAGTTCTTCTTGAACATTTAAATTCATATATCTTTTGATAGAATTAACTGATTACGATGAAACAAAAACTAAATAATACACAAGATACGCTCAATTTTTATGTATAAAAGTTATCTACATTGGTTGCGTAAATTTTGCGTGATGCTTGATCATCGAAACAGACAAACAGATAAACAGACAAAAATTCCAAAAATGCTGGAAATGTGTTCTGTTGCTTATCCTTTAACACCCTGGCAATTTTTTTTCAAAATATTTTCGATGTACAAAAACGATTTTTCTACAGATTTATTTTATGTATAGATATAGATTTTATTTATTTGACATCTGGATTTTTCATGTTTGTGTGTATGAATGTGTGTGTGTGTGCTCATAATATTGTTAATAAGACAAACTTTATTTAATTTTCAGAGTTAATTTTAAATTAATTGATCATAAAAAAAATCTAGCATAGCTATACTACAAAAAGTCTGACAAGTCCGACAACAACTGTTGGGCAATACCCATTTGGTTGGAGGATCCTCACCCTCCACCCTCACTCTTTTCCTCAGCTATTCTAGCACAAATTTATTTGAACTTACATTTACTGCATGTTTAGAGCAGCTTGACTTTAATAAGATCTATAAAAATCTTGGCTGAACTAAAGCTATAGTCTCCGCCAGATAAGTAAGAATTAAAGGCCATTAACCGCATACATTTAAAAAATAGTTACATAAACTTGACCAGAAACAACCTTTATCATGATCCTTGACTTTTTCTAGTAATAAAAACCGAATCATAATGTATTGTCGGGGTACCTACGCAGAGAAATTAAGGAAAGAGCAATGACCTTTAATTCTTACTTATCTGGCGGAGACTATAGTTAAATCAAAATGATGGGCCAATCAAATATCAATACTTCACGCTAAAGTCCGTTAAGGATCCACAAAAAATAGCTAGCAATACCTATTAACACACCAAATAAGCTTTAAGTTATGGAAGTTAAGGCACTCTCGCATTTGCAACAATAAAGCAGGGGAATGGACTTTTAAAAACTTAAGTTAATTTCTTGTGTAAGTATACATAAATAATAAATAAATTTCGCTACACATTACACACAACGCCATCTAGTGCCACTCTAAGCAACTGGGCTTGTGTCTTGGACACCAGATAGTTGAAAGGCAATTTTTTTTTGTAAATAAATATATTTTTTAATAAATATTTTTTATTATCCATGACTCTGAAACAAATGTCCATGCTTAACACAAACATTTACGCCTACCTATTCGAACCCGGGACCCTAAGAACGTAAGGCAGCCTTACAACCGCTGCGCCATTCGGGTCGTCAAATTGATATATACATGTAAAGTCAAATTATCTGTGTTACAATATTTTGATAAGCTTGTCACTATCACTACATATTACAAAACAAAGTCGCCCGCCGTCTCTGTTCCTATGTATGCTTAGATCTTTAAAACTACGCAACGGATTTTGATGCAGATAGAGTGATTCAAGAGGAAGGTTTTAGTATATAATTTGCAGGCAGACAAAGCCGCGGGCATCAGCTAGTTCTATATAAGTCTATAAATTATTATTTACAAAGATATCATGACTACAAGTATACCAGAAGTGGTAAAATAACAATAAATCTGCTTTTAATGAACTGGAATATTCAGGTGTTGCTTACTTCTAAATCACAATACTAAAAGGTAGAGGAAACTATTTTGTTCATCTGAATCTGTATTTGCTTATTTATTTCAACTAATACTTGCTATAATATAATATTACTGTCAGCCTGTGTCATCCCACTGCTGGGCAAAGGCCTCTCCCCATGACTTCCAAAAAGAAAAAAAAAGAGATGCCGTGGCCCCGGAACACAAAGTGTGATGTGATGAAGGAACATGGATGGGTTTTAGTCAGTAAAAGTCTGACATTCCTCCCTGCTCTGTCCAGAGTGGGAGGAGTTAAAAAAAAAGGGCCAATGTGGAACACTGGTTGTTGCCGGCTCGTTCTGCCATCTCCTGCGAGGTCTACAGCCTTCTGTCTGTGTCAGGGCTTCGCATCTTATTTTTTTGGCACATAGCTCATCAGACATACAGTAGACATAGCCAGCCCAGTCTCACTTTAGCTTAGTGGCTGTTTTGGCAACGTCAGTAATTTGTGTTTAGGAGCAGTGTAGTGTTGCGTACATTAACTGTATAATAATTTTACTAATATTATAAATGCAAAAATTTGTGGGGGTGGATGGATTTTTGTGTATCGAATTTGGATGAAATTTGGCTCATAGATAGTTAATAATCTGGATTAGGGTGCTGACGCCAAGACTGGGGAGGATCAAATAAATTTCCCAACCATATGCCAAATGTGTGCTTGGATGTGGAGTTGCAGACCCGTTATACATTACAATACAACCAGGATTACCTAAAAGGATACTTTTTAAGCTGATAGTATGATCCTGTAGGAAAGTTACCGATAAACACGTAGGCGCCGCCGCGGGCTTATGCTAGTATATTATTATTGTTAATAGACTTTGATGTTGTTTCAAGCAGTTAGTCAATAAATCAGTGTTGGTGGGACATTTATATGTCTATGCATTTAAAGAGATTAACTGAATAGAATTGAATTACTGGGCATAATTAATACTAAATTCATCTTACAATTTATTATATTATTTCTTACAACTTAGGAGTGTATTATTTTTATTTACCTGAGCCTCCATCACCCAACGACGCACTAGATCGGGTACAGTAGCTGATAGGTGGAGTGCAGACACAAGAGCCGCAGAGCTGACAGCAGGGTTCTTGTCCACAATGGCTTGCTTCATGTAGCGCTCTATTGCTTGCAACATTGTACTATCGGTGATTGTGCACAGAGCACGAATTGCAGCAGCTCTATACAAGTCTTCCTTGCCCGTCATATCTTTAGTGAGGGAAGAAGTAACTATAATTACGTCTTGCGCCATAGTGCTCAGTTCTTTGATTGTCAAGTACACAAGCCGGCGTAACACGACATCCTTCGACTGAAACAGCTTCGTAGTGGCGAAAAAGATGTCCGTAGCTTCTTGAGTAGTCAATTGCTCCCCTTGATTCAGTAAATACAAGATCTTCGTGAGGATATGTATACATTTTTTTGGATTAACGGGTGTCGAGTTAAAATATCTCGACTCTTGTAACAGCGTAGTTTTATCCAGATTTTGAAAAGTACTCCCAGTGTCCTCGTCTTCCTTTTTATCACGGCGACTCATTGTAGAATTATTTGAATAACACAATTATTTAATAACAACAGTAAGAACTCGGACGGAAAGTTAAAATTTTTATTTTATCGGCCCGTCAGAAGGTACCTACTCGACCACGTCAATACGTCAACGTCAGGTCGTCTGTCGTCAGTCAGCATTTTTTTAATTTTCACCATTGATACAAAGTCCTTAGGTCGAAATAATAGAATACAAATAATAAAGTCAAAAAAAAAACAAATAAAAGTTAAAGTACAGTACACTATCCAATAAATATTAAATAATTTCAACCATGTTGTAGAGTGGATGCTCCAGCTAGCCCGCGAAATTCAAATTTTTTAACGTTTTTTTTAATTTGCAGGCCAGTGGTAGGTTGTATGTTGATTAAAATATTATTCGCGGCTGGACGTATGTGTAATCATCAAAATCATCATTACAACCCTCCAAGTTCATAAAGGTGTAGAAATGACCTGGTTTGTGGTTTGGGCCTGTGTCCACAATTACTCCAATTTTGTTAATCGGAACTCTCTTATCAGTCCACTTCAATCTGGGTTCAGGCCCGGACACAAAACTGTTTCCGCCCTACTTGACGTGACTGGCGATATTAGGGCAGGGTTGGAAGACACTAAGGTAACGGTACTGGTGCTGGTCGATTTTCGAATGCTTATACCGTTAGTCACGACATCCTTTTTCAATTTTATCCAATTCAAATCATTCATTCATTTCATTTCAATTTTTTTACCATTTTTTTTTAGTCTCTCCCGGAGCACTGAAATGGTTCTCCTCTTACTTTCAGGAACGCCAGCAGTCAAAAGTTTTTTGTAAGTATTTTGTATTCTATTCTATCCTATCTATCTATCCTATCTTTCAAGTTGGATCAAACTGCACACGGTGTGCAAATTTGATTAAAATCGGTTAAGTAGTAGGACAAACAACGTAACACGTAATTTATGTTGTCCTTGGATTTCTATGGGTTCCATTTCTGAGTTGGTTATCAGCTTCGTTTTTGTTAGAACCCAGAGACCTACGAATCGACCAATAAGAGTGTTCCGCGCTCGCGTGCCGCTCCGATACAACGAATGATATCGCTTCCTCTCTTTCCCGCGTGGCGGTTGCAAGCGTGTGAAAGACGCGCGCGGTGCGAGTCGTCGGCGTCGCCAGTCCGCTACTTACGCGCAAGGCACATGTACGGTCGAACAAGCTATTTGGTTTACAGTTTGCTATGTAGTTTGTGGGTTAAACTGTATCTTACTGTGTAAACTAACGAATAAACTGTTTATCTTAACTCTATTCAGAGACTTGTTTCCGTTTCCCCTGAAACCTCTTCGCATAATTTCGCATTTTCAAACCCACTTTAGAGTCCACAGTATTTAGAGTTTGGATCATCTGCTCGAGTGCCTTTGGACTTTCTTCTAGCTAGTATACATAATAAAATAAATAAATAACCAGATCGTCCGCAAATCTTAAATGGTCTAGTTTCCTTCCGTGTATGTTGAGGCCTAGGCCTTCCCAGTCAAGGTTGCGAAAGACGTTCTCTAAAACTGCTGAAAACAACTTCGGGGACATTGGCTCTCCCTGTCTAACTCCTCGCTTGATCCGGAATTCTTTGCCCAAAGCTTCTAGTTGGATTTTTGCTTTACTGTTTGTATATTATTTTATTTTATAACTAGCTGACCTGCGCAACTTCGCAGAGACAGAGAGAGGTTAGGATAGACTGTGACTCAACCTTAAAATATAGACATACGCTATTGCGGATTTTTTTTGAACGTTTTGAGAGGAACAATTCCCTCATACAAGATTGTTGCGTACCTCGTTTAAGCAGCGTCGCAACGGAAGCTCTCAAAAGAAATAAGTATGAAATTTTCCCTGTTTTTATAAGATTTATCATTGATGCTCCGCACCTTTTAGTTGTAGCGTGATGTTAGATAACCTATAGCCTTCCTCGATAAATGGACTATCCAACATTAAAAGGTTTTTTTTCATTCGAACCAGTATTTAGTTCCTGTAGCTAGCGCGTTCAACCAAACAAACTCTTGAGCTTTATAATATTAGTATAGGCTTTTCTTCGATCGCTAAAACAATCTATCTATGTTTTGTGTTTCACGGAAAATCTTAACACCGCGATTCAGAAAATGAAGTGAAATGAACAACGCCATCTATCGACCAAGATGACTGCTAAAATATAATGCACGGAAATCATGCTATGTAAATTTACAAAGCAGCATCTATATTAACTTTTTTTAAAGCCGCTCAGTCGATGTAAAAGGTGGTGAGCACATTTTTAGTTATTACTAGCTGACCCGTGCAACTTCGTCTGCGTCACATGAGAGAGAGAGGGTTAGAGAGAGAGTGTAAGTCAACCTTAAAAGATAGACATAATGTTATCGCGATTTTTTTTTAGAACGTTTTAAAACGAACAATTCTCTAATACATGATTGTTTGTTGCGTAACTTTAACCGTTTATGCAGCGCCCGAAAAGGAAGCTCTCAAAAGAAATAAAATTTCCTTGTTTTTGCAACATTTATCATTGATGCTCCGCTCCTTTTAATTATAGCGTGATGTTAGATAACTTATACTTAGGCGTCCTCGATAACTATTCAACACTAAAAGTTTTTTTTTAATTCGAACCAGTAGTTCCTGTAATGAGAGGTTTTCCTTTTGAGGTTTTAAAAAAAAAACTTAGTTTCCAAGAACTCTATAGATGGCGTTGAACTTACTATGATAGTTGGTGTCACAGCCTAAACGCTTGAAAAAAAAACATTGTGTCACGTCACACACTCTCGTTGACTGACACTTTCATTTGCTTAACCTTCCGAATATAACCAATATTTCTCGCGCTTTGTTAAAGTCAGTTTTTTTAGGTTCCGTTCCTTGCATTATCATACTTACTCCTAGCGCCATCTATCCAGCGACTAGGGAACAGCTAAAAAGAAAATCCCTCATTAGCGCGTTCAACCAACCAAACAAACTCTTTAGCTTTATAATATTAGTAGATATTGATCCAAGTGGGTAACAATTTATTTTTTTCGATATATTTGCATTAATCGCTAAAATAATATACTTATGTTTTTCCAAAAAAGGGCTTGCCTCGACAGCCTTTTTTTTCGGATGGGAAATCATCAAATGACTCCTCCCGCTCTGGGCGGAGCAGGACGGAGTGTCAGACTTTTACTGACTAAAACCCATTATTATTACCATTTTAGTACAATGGATGTCGCTGCATCTTACAGTTAATGATTAGTTCTTCTTGAACTCTTATTCATATATCTTTTGATAGAATTAACGGATTACGATGAAACAAAAACTAAATAATACCTCAAGATACGCTCAACTTTTATATATAAACGGTATCTACATTGGTTTCGTAAATTTTACGTGATGCTTGATCATCGAAACAGACAAACAGACAAAAATTCCTAAAATGCTGGAAATGAGTTCTGTTGGTTATCCTTTCACACCCTGGCAATGTTTTTTTTCAAAATATTCTCGGTGTACAAAAATGATTTTTCTACAGATTTATTAAATGTAGGTATAGATTTTGATAATGTTATTATAATTATGTTGCAGATATACCTTGCCTTTCTAGGCTCTCTCATATTGCCTTGCGAATAATGCAATCAAATGCCTTTGCATAATCTATAAATGCTATAAATAGTGTTTTGTTGAATTCGTTATACTTCTCTATTATTTGTTTGAGTGTGTGGATGTGGTCTATCGTTGCAAAGTTCCGTCTTAACCGGCTTGTTCCATTGGTTGGCTTTCGTCTAATTTTGAGCTTACCCTGCCCAAAATTATCTTTGCGAGTATCTTGTACACGTTCGACATTAGGCTTATTGGCCGGTAGTTCCCGTTGTCGTCCTTTGCGCCTTTCATATGTAGTAGGATTATATAAGAAGTTTCGCATTGTGTTGGTATATATCCACTTTTCAAAATTTGGTTGAACTTCTTAGTAAGTATTGGTACTAATTCATCAATAGTCCCTCTCAACATCTCGTTTGTAATTTTGTCCGGTCCACAGGGCTATTATGTATCTCTGTTGACAGCTCGAATTGATAGTAACTGGGCTCAGTGTATATCAATTAACTGTCAAAAGGTTAGTTTCGTATTATGTATGACCAAACGCGATCAAATATGACGTCATTGGTGAACATCGTGGCTGTTAGACACCGTAACTCATTTTGACAGATGCTTTCGTATCGATACTTTTAATATTGCGATTACGTAAGCTTATTGGATATCAAATTGATGACAACTGAGTGTGAAGTTGCTATCGTGATAGACGTTACTCATAGGTAGTGTTTTATAAGGTTTTGTGATATACACCGGTGCCGATTTCTGTGCAAACATTGTCTTTTGTTGTTTTATTGTGTTTAAAGCTTGTAATGTTCTATAATATTTATTTTCTTGTATTTTAATATTAGTTTTTAAAACTAATCGGAATGGTATCGTTAGTTCTGATTTCAGCCACGCGTCAAAAGATCCTTGTACAGTTATAAATGAAAAGGCTTAAAATTAACTATAGATAGATAGTTTTATTAATAGCTCGTAATACTTTTAGGCCCAGCGCACACCGCTGGAGGCGCGGCGGAGCACATTTCCTTAAAGCGCGCTGGCGGATCCACGGGCCCCGAGCGGCGCTGAGAGCCCTTGAACGGAGCGGCGTACAGCTACTCCGAGCGCGCACATTAATAGTGCTGTTCGATATTTTGTACAGACAACTCGCTCTCGTGGTGCGGCGGCGGAGCGCAGAGCAGCGCGGCGGCGACTGGAGCTAGTTAGGTAGCTAGTTCTTGTAGTAGCTTGAGGGCGCTCTGAGCACCGCGTGTGCCTAAGGCTATCTTATATATTTACCGTATGTCAAGGTAGTTAAGCCGCGCCTGCAGCGGTGTGCGCTGGGCCTTACACTAACTTCACTTTTCTACATGTTGTTTATTTGTTTTGTGAATCATCTTGAAAATAAAAGACAAATAATAATGCTGTACTAACTTTATTTATTTGAATTATACTACATACTACTACTAATTATTACCTACATACTACCAACACTGTATGTTTAGAACAGTTGATGATCCAAAACCGGTTCCTAGTCCATCAGAATACACTATGATATTACTTTGGGTGGGGTTCAAATTGTGGGCTTCTCGCACTCCAGTCCGGATACACCATCAATCAGCTCATTGAACAGGTTATTGGTGTTAGTGATCTCTTTGCTGGCTTTAATTGTGATAAGTGCCTTGCACAATTATTCTGCTTCTAGTTCAAATATTCGTTTCAGTCATGAGTGTCATGGTCTTGCTGGAAACCAGACACTAGTTGACGGAAATGGTGATACTAGTCCAGTATCTCGTCCTATGTGTTGGGTGTGAAGTTCTGCAAGCTGGCTCTTCAGTTGAGTGTTTTTGTTTACTATTGACTAAATTTCAACTTCACTTCCATCCTGTCCCGCAGTAGCTTGCTCACTCATTTCTAGATGAATCTAGCTCCGTCAGCTCTGCTTTTAGTTTGTCACTCATGTCATGAACGTAGCTCCGCAGGTCATCATATTGCCTGATTACCTTTACCAACACCTGAAATGTGACAAGAAACAGCTGAGTATGTTAAGAGAATATTATGTTTGTTGAAACCTTGAGAAAGTAGGAGTTTTAAAGTTAGAATGGAGTAAAATATTAAATGAAAAAATAAAGGTACGGAAAAATAACTTAAAATTAATTTTCTATTAATTTTAAATTTGATTTAATATGCTCAAACTTACTACAGTCAACACTTTAGGGAAAGGCTATTTTTACATTTACTTTGATAAGATTCAAGGATTGATATGAACATGAGTTTTACGTGGGAACAAAGTTTAAATATGTTTTTTAATTGTGAACTAAGCGGTTTAGTTATAATATTTAGAGCATAGGTATTAGAGACACCATATTAAGTGTGAAGTAGGGTTTGTAGTGAATGTTTTATGTCTGGGCAAGAGTTTTCATCTTCGAATTTGCGTTCTCAATTTGTCAAGCAAAACGAGACGTAAACGTAGCTGGTGTTTACTGGGATGTCGCTCGGTGTCTGTGTAATGCATAGTATGTAAATTATGCAACACTAATACGTAAATTAAAACAGAATACTCCCCAGGTTCGATGAATTCAAATTCACAGTCCAAAAGTTGACAGCCGGTTATCGAATGGAGTTATCACAATTTATCCAGGCTTGCACAACAACTTACCACATTCTAAGTCATACATTTTCGGTTCCTTTTACAATTAAAGAAGTTATTTATAAGTAAACACATTTATTTACAATAACAATGTCATTGTCAGTAATGTCACATGTTATATAAACCGCTTATTATAAAATGTTGCCTAAAACCAAGTATTGTAACGCTCAACGGGCGCTACTCAACTTAGTCGCATAATAGTCGATAAAAAATAGAGTGGGCAACTGCTGAGGCGAAGCGGGCTGTTAGTCACCGTAAAGTGTTATTCACTCAGTGTGTTAGGTAATACCAATAATATGACATTCACGGTTGTCATCAGAGTTCGGTGTACAACCGAAGCTTGTTAGTCACTGGATATCAAAAAGATACATAATAGCCCTGCTGGCCACGGAGTTCTACAAAGAACTATATTCAAACAAAGACACACGTAGGCACCCTCTTACACAACCATTGAAGAGTCAAACAGCAGACAGCCTGTCAGAGTGTGAACCTAGGTTAAACCTAGGTATTCTGAAGAGTGAAGTGGAAAAGGCAATAAAAAGTCAAAAAATGCAGAAGGCACGCAGGGCTATTATGTATCTTTTTGATATCCAGTGACTAACAAGCTTCGGTTGTACACCGAACTCTGATGACAACCGTGAATGTCATATTATTGGTATTACCTAACACACTGAGTGAATAACACTTTACGGTGACTAACAGCCCGCTTCGCCTCAGCAGTTGCCCACTCTATTTTTTATCGACTATTATGCGACTAAGTTGAGTAGCGCCCGTTGAGCGTTACAATACTTGGTTTTAGGCAACATTTTATAATAAGCGGTTTATATAACATGTGACATTACTGACAATGACATTGTTATTGTAAATAAATGTGTTTACTTATAAATAACTTCTTTAATTGTAAAAGGAACCGAAAATGTATGACTTAGAATGTGGTAAGTTGTTGTGCAAGCCTGGATAAATTGTGATAACTCCATTCGATAACCGGCTGTCAACTTTTGGACTGTGAATTTGAATTCATCGAACCTGGGGAGTATTCTGTTTTAATTTACGTATTAGTGTTGCATAATTTACATACTATGCATTACACAGACACCGAGCGACATCCCAGTAAACACCAGCTACGTTTACGTCTCGTTTTGCTTGACAAATTGAGAACGCAAATTCGAAGATGAAAACTCTTGCCCAGACATAAAACATTCACTACAAACCCTACTTCACACTTAATATGGTGTCTCTAATACCTATGCTCTAAATATTATAACTAAACCGCTTAGTTCACAATTAAAAAACATATTTAAACTTTGTTCCCACGTAAAACTCATGTTCATATCAATCCTTGAATCTTATCAAAGTAAATGTAAAAATAGCCTTTCCCTAAAGTGTTGACTGTAGTAAGTTTGAGCATATTAAATCAAATTTAAAATTAATAGAAAATTAATTTTAAGTTATTTTTCCGTACCTTTATTTTTTCATTTAATATTTTACTCCATTCTAACTTTAAAACTCCTACTTTCTCAAGGTTTCAACAAACATAATATTCTCTTAACATACTCAGCTGTTTCTTGTCACATTTCAGGTGTTGGTAAAGGTAATCAGGCAATATGATGACCTGCGGAGCTACGTTCATGACATGAGTGACAAACTAAAAGCAGAGCTGACGGAGCTAGATTCATCTAGAAATGAGTGAGCAAGCTACTGCGGGACAGGATGGAAGTGAAGTTGAAATTTAGTCAATAGTAAACAAAAACACTCAACTGAAGAGCCAGCTTGCAGAACTTCACACCCAACACATAGGACGAGATACTGGACTAGTATCACCATTTCCGTCAACTAGTGTCTGGTTTCCAGCAAGACCATGACACTCATGACTGAAACGAATATTTGAACTAGAAGCAGAATAATTGTGCAAGGCACTTATCACAATTAAAGCCAGCAAAGAGATCACTAACACCAATAACCTGTTCAATGAGCTGATTGATGGTGTATCCGGACTGGAGTGCGAGAAGCCCACAATTTGAACCCCACCCAAAGTAATATCATAGTGTATTCTGATGGACTAGGAACCGGTTTTGGATCATCAACTGTTCTAAACATACAGTGTTGGTAGTATGTAGGTAATAATTAGTAGTAGTATGTAGTATAATTCAAATAAATAAAGTTAGTACAGCATTATTATTTGTCTTTTATTTTCAAGATGATTCACAAAACAAATAAACAACATGTAGAAAAGTGAAGTTAGTGTAAGGCCCAGCGCACACCGCTGCAGGCGCGGCTTAACTACCTTGACATACGGTAAATATATAAGATAGCCTTAGGCACACGCGGTGCTCAGAGCGCCCTCAAGCTACTACAAGAACTAGCTACCTAACTAGCTCCAGTCGCCGCCGCGCTGCTCTGCGCTCCGCCGCCGCACCACGAGAGCGAGTTGTCTGTACAAAATATCGAACAGCACTATTAATGTGCGCGCTCGGAGTAGCTGTACGCCGCTCCGTTCAAGGGCTCTCAGCGCCGCTCGGGGCCCGTGGATCCGCCAGCGCGCTTTAAGGAAATGTGCTCCGCCGCGCCTCCAGCGGTGTGCGCTGGGCCTAAAAGTATTACGAGCTATTAATAAAACTATCTATCTATAGTTAATTTTAAGCCTTTTCATTTATAACTGTACAAGGATCTTTTGACGCGTGGCTGAAATCAGAACTAACGATACCATTCCGATTAGTTTTAAAAACTAATATTAAAATACAAGAAAATAAATATTATAGAACATTACAAGCTTTAAACACAATAAAACAACAAAAGACAATGTTTGCACAGAAATCGGCACCGGTGTATATCACAAAACCTTATAAAACACTACCTATGAGTAACGTCTATCACGATAGCAACTTCACACTCAGTTGTCATCAATTTGATATCCAATAAGCTTACGTAATCGCAATATTAAAAGTATCGATACGAAAGCATCTGTCAAAATGAGTTACGGTGTCTAACAGCCACGATGTTCACCAATGACGTCATATTTGATCGCGTTTGGTCATACATAATACGAAACTAACCTTTTGACAGTTAATTGATATACACTGAGCCCAGTTACTATCAATTCGAGCTGTCAACAGAGATACATAATAGCCCTGTGGTTCGTGTATCAAACCTTTCCTGTTTGTGATGGTATCTTCTTTTTTCCTTAATTTAGGCACCCACTCATTTATTGTTTCCTTCTTTCAGTGCTTTTCTTTCACCACCTGTTCTCATTATTTGTCTCTCTAATACTTCTAGTCTTTTGTTTTTGCGGTCTCTTCTAATATATTTATTAATTTGTTTACTGATTAGGTACTGTAATTATTTTTGTTTTTTCCATAAGCCAGTAAAGATTTCTGCAGTTTATGAGTTGGATGGTCTTATCGCTGAGTGGGTATTTGCTTTTGCTTTTGTTGGTATTGTTAGGTAGTTAGTTGTTTTTCTAATTTTCCATAATTTGCCTTAGTTTCGCATTCATTTTCACACGTCAGCTCTTTTAGGTTATCTGTTAACGACTAGCCAATTTCTTTGAAACTCTCCGTGGTGATTTGCGTTGGACTAAAAGTGGTAATTTTCTTCCTTCCTTTGGTGGTGCTGGCAGAATTGTACCTACTTCTTACCATACGATGATCTGTGTTAAAATTGAGTTTTGAGGTCCATTTATTCTTTGGGACTTTTTTAAATATACCTACTGTTCAGATCTAGCATAAATTCCATAAGCTTTTGACCGTTGGAGCTTCTTTTTAACCGACTTCCAAAAAGAGGAGGTTATCAATTCGTCTGGATTTTCTTTTGTGTGTATGTTCAGCCTTTTTTTAGCCAATTGTGAACCGATTTCGATGATTCTTTTTTTGTTTGGAAGAAAATTTTTTCGCGGTGGTCCTGTTTAAATTTGGTGAAGATCTGATGGTGACAATGGAACTCTTCAATTATAGACAGCAAATCGGTCGTGATTGCTGCAATCGCTTGGATGTTTGTTGTTTTCACAACATCGTAATATATCATCACGCCTGTATGCTCTGAGGGGGTATGCAGATGTGTACAGAACGTTCAGCTTTTTTTTCGCCAATTGTGAACCGAGTTCGATGATTCTTTTTTGTTTGGTATAAAATTACTTCGCGGTGGTCCCATTTAAATTTGGTGAAGATCTGATGGTGATCTTCGGAGAAATACAATGAAACTCTTCAATTATAGACAGCAAATCGGTCGTGATTGCTGCAATCGCTTGGATGTTGGTTGTTTTCACAACATCATAACATATCATCACGCCTGTATGCTCTGGGTATGCATATGTGTACAGTACACCCACATTTCGACAGTTAGGTATGTTAGGTTACATTTTATTGGGGATAAGCCTATTACCATGACAATGTGTTGTTAACAATATGAAATAAATTGCTGCCTCGTTGCTCTAGTGGTGGCGACTACGGTAGGTACTGGGTTGGATTCCCAGTTCGGGCAAAGTTTTATTGGGTTCCATCAGGAACTTCTCAGTATCAGCCATGGGGTTTGGATTTGCGCCGGCGCTCGCCCCCCCGTATTACATGGCACTTAAACATAACTGGCGAAATATGGGTGTAGGTACTATTGGGTACACCTCAGCCCAACTCTTCGGGGATTACAGGCGTGATGTTATGTTATGTTAAAATAAATGTTTAGCTAATATTTGTTTATGATATTATTACAAACAAAATGTAAAATAAAAAACTTTTTTGCAAAAAATAAAACTGACTTCAAAAACACAACAAAGTGAAAAATAACTTTGGCTTCAGAAGTCGGTGGCAAAGAAACTGAATCAAACACACAGAAGTCACCGACTTCTGAAGCTAAAGTTATTTTTCACTTCGTTGTGTTTTTGAAGTCGGTTTTATTTTTTGCAAAAACGTTTTTTTACCATGTCCATGTTTGCCCAATACATACTGCTCCTCGTTTTATTTTTCTCCAATTTGAGCAATAAAATCACCCATCAGTATAATGGTACTCCCTTAATTCTCCTAAAAATTTTTTGACCGAAAATCATTATCCATAAAACGTTTGCTATAAACTTCAGTAACCATAATGTTCAAAATCCCGAAATTTTGTTTTACATAATTATCTTTATTTCTAAAACTGTTCTGTCATAATATCGAATACTATAATAATTGAATCTTCTAATTTAACATGCCATAAAGTCAAATGTCCTAAGTATTTTATTACTGTGTATTATTCCGAATGTTCATATAAATATAATGAAATTTTTGCTCCTAAAACATTTGCTAAAAATTAGGTTTTAGTGATAGAAACGAATCGCTGTAAATCCGACCCCACGCAGTCTTGTCTGCCCTACCCCGAGAGTGTAATTTAAAATCGCGTAGGCGCGGAGGGGCGAGGCGGCCCGCGACTTGAGGAGCAGGTGATTGTAACACTCGCCGCCGCAGCTGAGGCTGGCCGGCTTCGCCGGCCAGCCTCAGCTGCAATCCGAAGCTGCGGTGGTGAGCGTTAAACACATCTGCGACGATAAGCTCGCATGGGATCGCCGGAGCCCCGCAGTGCCGGAGCCGTGACAGAAACCATGCATGCTGCATGCTTGCTTGCATACTGTATGCGTGCTTGCATGCTGCATGCTTTCTGCAAGCTTGTTGCATGCTTGCTGCTTGCTTGCTGATTGCTTGCAGCTGTATGCTTGCTGCATGCTTGCTGAATGCTTGCTGCATGCTTGCTGCATGCATGGTGTATGTTTGTTTGATTGATTGATTTTCTGCCTTTTAGTGACGACCGATATGAAATGTATGCCAAAAGAAGATTCTAACTGTGAACTCTCTGCGATATTATGATGGTTCTACTTTTTAATTCTTACAATTTTCATAAGAGCAATATTGTATAAAAATGTGTTATGTTGAGAGATGTTCATAGCATAGCAAAAGCTAAGTAATACCCGTAATTACAGACACAATTAAAATAACAATGTTCTGTTCCCTTTTGGGAACGTATGGGAACATACCGGTTTGTTTTAAAAATATTAGTAGGATCAAAACATTGAATATTTTTTTTGAATTTAGGATTTATAACTATTATTGAAAACGATTTTAAGTGTTTTGTATAATACTGATTGTAATATTTATGACAATCGGGTTTAGAGCTGTATTTAGGGATTTCAATTTTATGGCATGTGATATTATGTGATATTCAGTTCGTAAGTTATCATTCGGACAAATGATGATTAGGACAAAAAAAGTTATGGCACTTTAAATTATGAATAAAAAAGTTTGGTAATACAATGTTGCTATAATTTCTGATGACTTTTGCCAGTTCGGCATAGAATGTCTCTGTCTCTGATTCTGCAGCTTGCTCGGTTGGTGCGCTTGTATTACAGTCCAAGTCTTTTTCGGTTTTTTGTTCGATTTGGAGGTAACTTTGGTTTTTTTATATCGAGAAAAGTTTATAGAATCGTGTTTTCGTCACACATAAGACTTAGCATTAATCCTCAACTTTACCATATATTTAAAAATTAATGCTGCATGTATGTATGTATTTTAGGAGGATCATGCTAAGCCATTTGAGGGATATAATATAGCTCTTAAGTGTTTAGCAAAGGTGAAATTAGAGATTTAGTTATTCGAGATTCTATGGCTACGGCGCGGCGTTAGGTTTATCGTGGTAGCGTGCATTCGTTGTTAAGTGTTTTGTGTTCGTGAACTTACGGGGACGTGATCTACGGTGTTCCACTTTTCTAAATCACGTAGGTATCACACTCATTTTTTAAAGCCGTTTTTTCATAGTGTCCCGTTTCGTACCCACTGACCCCAGTAAGTTGAGTAGGTAAGTATTCTGTATGCTCCACAGACAATATTTTTGTGAATGTTTTTTTTGTGAAATTGATTGGTTAGGTATTTTAGTCGGTTTTACAATCTAGGGTATAAAAAAAAAAATCTATTTTAAATTTTTTAATGGTTTACCGATCTACAAATACATTTGTACATGGGTATTTTGAAACATTTTGTGGCGAATTTTTGCCCTAACACTCATTATACATATCAATTTATTTTAACACTACTGCCTTCTTAATAGCATTGAAAGAAAGAAGTCATTACACTATCCATATACAGGGTGGTATCGACAATATGACAATAAATTAAACTGAGCATCATACCTCATGACATTCTCAGTCTGCATACAAACATTCAATCGAATGTAACCAGTAGATTAGGCCCAGGACATTATTTTTAATTTTCTGCGTTTCTACATAGAAAAACAGAGAATTAAAAATAATGTCACTTGTAACTTATGTAAGTAATGTCGAGGCTAGCACCGACAGGTTAACAACCCTATGTTGTTATAAACACTAAACACACATGTTGCCGACTTGCTACTTTAAAAACCTTAGCAAATTCGTTCCTTAGATTACATTTCCAGATGGGAATTAGTGCAAATTATACCTAAGGTTAGTGAACCAATATTTATAAATTGTGTTCTATTTCGTCAACAGTTTTATGCTCTAGAGTTTGCTTGAAATTTTTATTTTATATTATTTCGATGTTAGGATTAATTTAATATTAATGGCGCAGGGGAGGTCGCACGAGGCGGCGGCCGAAGCGATGACACGCGGGGTTGCGATAGTCGTTGAGAGGATCCGGCAACTGGGTCTCGAGGTGGCACTGCACAAGTCCGAGGCCATGTGCTTTCATGGGCCTTGGAATGCGCCACCGACGGGATCCCTACTGACGGTAGGAGGGGGATCCATCGGCGTTGAGTCGATGTTGAAGTACCTGGGACTTGTCCTTGACACTTGATAGCCGGTGGACCTTCGTGGAACATTTCCGACGTTTGGCCCCCAAACTGGAGCGGACTGGGACTGCCTTCAGGCGGCTCCTGCCCAATCTGGAGGGGCCAAACGCCTCCTGCCGGAGGCTCTACGCGGGAGTCGTGCGGTCAATGGCCCTTTACGGGGTCCCGGTGTGGGCGCGTTCATTGAGGCGGCGAGCCGCCCACTACCTGAACGCGCCCCAAAAGGTGGTAGCCGTAAGGCTGGCCGGGGCTACCGCACGATCTCCCGCGAGGCGGCGAGCCTCCTTGCCGGATTGCCGCCATGGGATCTGGAGGCGATAGTCCTCGCGCACCTACATGAATGGCGCGCGGAAGTGCTACGCCGGGGGGAAACTCCGCTGCCGCGGCAAATTGTCGCTCAGCGGACAGACTTCCGGTGGGATCTCATGGCGATATGGAGAGAGCGACTGTTGCAAACCCGTGGAGGGCACGCCACAATAGTGGCGATAAGTCCCCTCTTTGAGTAGTGGCTTGAGCGACGCCACGGCGTCCTCACCTTCCGCCTGACGCAGGTCCTCACCGGACACGGTGTGTTCGGGAGGTTCCTGCACCGAATCGGGCGGGAGGAAACGTCCGGGTGCTTCCACTGTGAGGATCGACAGGAGGACACGGTGGAACACACGGTGGAGGTGTGCCCCGCGTGGGCGGAGCACCACCGTGTCCTCGAAGCGGCGATTGGCGGCGGCGACCTCAAGGCGCCTCAAGGAGAGTCAGCAAAAACAAAGCGGTCCGCAAGGGCCGATGCATGCCGGGGTTGCGGGACTGTTCGAAAGAGATACCGTGGCCCCGGAACACAAAGGGCGATGAAGGAACATGGATGGGTTTTAGTCAGTAAAAGTCTGACACTCCCTCCTGCTCCGCCCAGAGCGGAAGGAGTCATTTGATGATTTCCCATCCGAAAAAAAAGGATTAATTTAATAGTTCAAATGTTTTCCTGATAGGTAGTATTAGCAGTATTTGCATTAATTGTCGTATTGTCGTCGCCACCTTGTGTATAATTTTGGTATTAAATACCTATGTATTAAATTGAAATAAATTCTATATTGACATAATAACAATAACAAATTAGAAATAAATAACAATCTCCAAAACTCATCAAAACAAATGAGAGCAGGTGCAACAAATGTATCGAGAACAAAATTATTTAAATGTCTACATAAATGATTTTATAAAACACAAAAAAATATTGAAAGTTTGCTAAATTAATTATTCTGCTATTGAAATCATCATTCTTACTTATGTTTAATCATTGCGAATAATAAATATGAAACATTAAGTATTAAGCTTGGTTACTGTTTTATTCAATGACTTCTACTACATCAAGGTAGAAATAATAATCCACATACTTACATGTTAAGTATATTGTATTATTTAAATATTCACAACACATAAAAAGATTTGCTAAAATACTGATGACCAATTTATTGTTAATAGAAAAATTCTCAATTTTGTGACTTCAAAGAGAATACTATATTTTATGAGATCAACGACCCATATTGATGTATTAAAACACTTAATACAAATTACTAGCTAATGATTTTTATCATATTTTGTCCAGAGGTCTAATAAATAACCTTTTCATATCTATTTAGCTCGTCTCATCACAATTCTGGACTAGAAGGTGCAATAAAATACAATGATAGTATGTATTTGATTTGCGTCTTTACATTAAGATAATGCCAACATATTATTATGTTACATATACCTATCTATACTGTGTAAAGTTATATAAAAATTAACCAACTTCAAGTTCGCACATTGATTAAAATTTTTGGAATCTCATGCGACCCATCACAATTTCTGCCTCTGGCATGAGTAATGTGCGTTTTACTTAGCACATACCTTGTTGGTTTTTCAAGGAAATACTTTAAGAATTTCATAAACAGATTTTAACAATTCTGACTACACTTTTTGAAAGTTACATTTTTAAAATGGATACTGTCCATTTACTACTTTTTAACCGCAGTAACGTTATACATCACTAGAGCTTCTTGTTTAATATGAATAATCATTTTTTTTTAATATGTGAGTCTGTGGATATTTTAAAATTGTGCACGTCATGATATAAGTTTTTATGTTTTTTGTTTGTTAAATACCTATGTAATGACTAGGTACTCACAACATCTCCCAAGACAATAAGAAGATTCAGAAGTACATGAAATGTGATGGTAGCCATTTGGGAACACCTATTAAGTACTTCTCATTGATTGACCTACATAGCAATAAAAATTGCATCTCATATTTTTATACAATGTGTACTTTAGATGGAACAGTTACAGTGCCTACTTATTTAATAAGAGTTTGTTTTTTGTAATTTAGTGCTAAGATAATTTTATAAAACATAACTATTTGGTCGCAAGTTTGACTAGCGCGTAAATAAAGTTAGGTAGGGACCTATTTCTCATCTTGAGATGAGCCTGCAAACATTTAATTATATTTAATGATTTTTAATTATGATTAAAACCATTCTAAACAAACTGCCAAGCAGCAAAACAATGTTATCACAAGGCCGAAAATAAATAACTATGTATTCATATTAAATAGATTTTGTGTTAATATTTTTTTAATGACAAACACAATTATGAAACGTAATCTGAAATGCTCAGGTATCATTTTGCAGCAAATTTTACTGCTTGACTACTGATTTGATTTAAATGTTGCTCCTAGTATTTAATGAACCTGATTTATTTAAAATATACCTAGGGATGATAATAACTCTAAGTTCCTATTGTTGACTTCGTGAATCTACATGGACAGTTAACATATCTACACCAGTCAAACGAAGAATACTTACACTAATGGTACAATACAATTGTAGTTGTGATGATTTCACTAACAAGTAATAACCTTATTATAAAATGGCTATCATGTCAATCGAATTGGAACATTTTTTTTCTACACTACAGATTTGGCTTCACATTATTTTATTTACATTTAAATTTACAAAATAGATCACTCGGTCTTATTTCCCGGTAACACGAATTTCGCTACTCTAATAACACGTTTTTTTTAAAATATCTAATCTTATTTCAGAAATCTTCGTCCCAAATACCTAATGTAATTCTTTTGATAGTGTAAGTTTAAGAAAATTCCAGTTGCTAGTCAATTTCTTACCACAATATTTATCTTATGACTAGCTTATTATTTCTCGCCTCCATTAGTTATTTGTAGTATTTAATTTGTTGACAGAACCTGTCAGCTGTCAAGCTGTCGCTGCTGGTACCTATTGAAACATCAGGACCCAAAACTGACAAGTCGACATAATTATCTCAAAAAGTGACAGTTCTACATTATTTCTATTATTTATAACTTACAGGCGACAATTCAAGACGGTGGAAAATTTACAAATATATTTTTCTGTTCTATAAAACTTTTTGAAATACAATGACAATTTGGTGACAATTTGTCATGAACTTGTCAAATTTGCTTTTTAGAACACACAATGGGGGCTATCGCGTGTGAATTTGCCACTAGAGGCGCTTGTGTAGACTGAGGTCCTCCAAAATGTCAGATGTCATAGAGTGTTCGCGCGTTGCGTGCTTTTTTATCACGTATTTAAACTAATACTCACGATTGCGTTCTAGATTGAGCCCATTCCTGATTAATTATGACTTGAAGATTTTAAGCCAACTTAGGATCTTAATATTGTTAGTACTTGGAGGTAGAATGATTTTGAAATGTTTCATGCTTGCTAATTTTAGGAAGAATATTGTAAATATATATCTAAAGCTTATACACAGTGTTGTTAAACGTAATAAAATAAACTTTTTTACGAAGTTATTGGTGCTTTAAAGTATTATTATATATTTACAGATTTACTGACAGGACCTTACTCGACAGTGCGCCATCTGGTGAGCTCAAAAACGATGCCCCCATTGTCTTTATGGTCTTGACGTATGACATAAAATGTAGAATTGTCCGACAATTTCTGACAGGAGCCCTCTGTCATAAAATTATATTTTGAATGTTGAAGGTGTAAGAAAGTGTTTACAAAAGGATTAGAAGAAAGAAAGTGTAAAAAAAGGATTAGACGAAAAAAGCAAAACAAAAAACAAAAACCTAAAAACAAACTGAAAAACCTTTTAGGTTTTATTTGTTGCAAAAAAGTTTTTTTTTAAAACGCGTTTTAAATGACAAGGACAATGTGAATGGATCAATGATATTATATAGTAAAAAGAGGTAGATATCGCACTAGCACGCAAAAATTGTTGAGGACAAAGTGATACAATTGTTGCACTTTGATAGCTAGCTATCTCTTTCTATCTTATACGTTCCGTATTATCTATCGCTGTCGTAGTTTTAAATTACTCGCAACGATATCTGAACGCCATTCAGTATGAACATGGCGTATCTTCTTTATAATATCATTGGAATGGATGAATTGAATAGTATGGGCGTCGTGGAGGTGTATAAAGTAAACAACTTACATTTAAAACTTGTATTAAAAAAAAGCTTGTCAAAAAGTTGGAACTTTGACCCCCAATATCTCCGTAACTAGAAGGTTCCCAGTCATGGTGTAGAACTAGGCTACTCAACCCCAGGCCCGCGGGCATTGACATTTGAATTGGCCCCGCCAAATTAGTCAGCTGGTAACAGTCTTTTAAAAACAGATTTCAGAATAGAAAAAAAATTCAAACCATTTATAAAAAAATATGCTCCTTACCCATCTCAGTAAGCCAATATCCAACAAACAGTATGCAATTAACTGAATTTTAATGTTAAAAGCTAAGTAGGTAGGTATCACCGTTACTACAGCAAATCTTATTTTGCTAAATGGCCCGCGGGTGAACACGTAATCCAAATTATGGTCCACCTTTAATAGTTATTTATGCAACTGTTGTATAATGAGGGGTATTAAAACATGAATGTGGGTTTATCACACGAGGCGAAGCCGAGTGTGATAATAATATCACATGAGTGTTTTAATACCTAATTATGTACAGTTGCATACAAGACTTTATCTACACCCATGCTATAAATCCTCTATAAAAGTATCTGAAACAGTTAGCTTATTGCCAACATTAAACCAGCCAGTGTCATAATAACCATTATAACACCCAAACGGGTGTTATAATGTTGTACTGAATTTCATTATGCAACTCGTTTTAAAAAAACAACATTGTCTAGCACGTGTGATTCACTACCACAGCGCCGTAATTAAAAAAAAATCTTATAAGGTAGACTTCGAATTCACGTCGTATCCCGCCATTTTTGTTTCATATTAGTATTGCATTATGTACTTTTTTGTTTACAAAAATGAGTGATACAAGCTTTGTGCATTTTAATAATTGTACAATCCAAATGTAAATAATTATATTATTACCTAAACATGGTTTGTACGTATATGTATTAAATACTCAGTAATTAGACTTTCCATGAATTTACATAGACTTCTTACAACACTACAACACCCTATGGTTTCAGAAACTTTTATATGGAGGATTCATATCATGGATGTAGATAAAGTCTTGTATGCAACTGTACATAATTAGGTATTAAAACACTCATGTGATACTATTATCACACTCGGCTTCGCCTCGTGTGATAAACCCACATTCGTGTTTTAATACCCCTCATTATACAACAGTTGCATAAGTAACTATTATCTACATCCATGATATGAATCCTCCATAAAAGGTTCTGAAACCATAGGGTGTTGCAGTGTTGTAAGAAGTCTTTGTAAATTCATGGAAAGTTTAATTGCTGAGTATTTAATACAAACAAGCCATGTATAGATAATAATATAATTATTTACATTTTGGATTGTACAATTAATAAAATTCACAAAGCTTGTATCACTCATTTTTGTAAACAACAAAGTACATAATGCAATACTAATATCCAAATATCGAACAATAATGGGGGGATACGACGTGAATTCGAATTAACCTATTTTTTTATTTTTTATTACGGCGCTGTGGTAGTGAATCGCACGTGCTAGACTATGTTCTTTTTTTAAAACGAGTTGCATAATGAAATTCAGTACAACATTATAACACCCGTTTGGGTGTTATAATGGTTATTATGACACTGGCTGTTTTAATGTTGGCCATAAGCTAACTGTTTCAGATACTTTTATAGAGGATTTATAGCATGGGTGTAGATAAAATAAGTTGAACAGCCTTGGTGTATAACAAAAATATGATAGCAATGACGGGGAGAACATAAATGCCTTTCGTCTTCGTTAACAGTGTTTTTACACCCTCTAGGTCACTTTTATAAAACAGCATAAGCGCGACAATTCTACAATTTTGTAAATTTTCGACATAATTATAATACCGAATAATATGTCAAATTGTCAGCTCTACGAAACAGGGCCTAGGCTTAAAGGTTTTTTTAGATTGTTGTTTGTTTGTGCCTGGTTTTTGAGAATCGAATTAATATATTTTGAGAGCGGCGATGGCGGCACACCAATATGTTGTCTCTGGTGTTGTTATCAGAAGCATGACTAATAAACTAGTTAAGTTATTATGCCAAACATACATTTACAACGATCTTAAATATTATTATCTCTATACTTATAAGAGATGACACTATATTGGTGTAAGTTTGTTAGCATGATATCAGTGCCGATGTCTCAAAAATATTTTCTATGTATTTTTAAAGGAATGGTTGAATTTTGGTCTCCTTTTTTGGTCTAGCAGTTGTGCGACTTCGTTTCAATTTATCTATTGTAGTTGCTAGATAGGTATAGTTGCTGTCAGTTAAGATGTCAGTAGCGGTCATTGACCCACCTACATTTATTAAAGTTCTTAACTTTAAAAACCAAAAATAAGCCTGTTCAAGTCTTGAATCGTCATCTATCGTGATCTTCAACATTTTTTGTAATGAAAAACGATACTTGGTTCATTATTTTGGTTCGTATGAAAAATTATGGGGAAAGGGCAATGACCGCTATTATCATGTTATCTGGCAGCAACTATAACAGGGTTCTGGCTTCTGTAGGCACTTCTAATAGATAGTACCCAATTAAACTGAAGTTACACGTAATAAATTACTTACACAATGCATCTATAAAACATATGAAAGCCGATCTTATGCTTACAAAACGATATCGACTGTTACAAATAGGTAACTAGTATAATAATCAGCGAAGCGATCTTAACGCGAACATAAACTTTATTGTCTTAAAATAGATTAAATAATACATAATGTTACTGTAATCATCAACAATATTATCTTATGAAAATCGAGGTGGCCTTCACGTTGTCCAGTCAGCCGATATTCTTATTTGATTTCTATATTTTATTCATGGTGCAATTATTCTGTAAGTGGCTTGTATTGGCCATTCACAGGTAAACTAACATCAATACCTACCTAATTATCATGATAGCTTCTAGGCCGGCGGTAGAAAAACGTAAACGGTATAATTTCGTAGATATTTACAAGTAACATAGTTTTTTCCAAACACTACGTTGCTAATACTTATTTTGGCACTCCGTTTTGAATATTTGCTTGGTAACAAATGGTCCTTTCATCCGCCAGACAGTTAGTAAGTAGTTAACGTTTCTTGAAAAATAACAGACCAGTGACGTACCAGCCTAAACACGATTGTTTCAAATATATACATAACTGGTAGGCCCCAATAAGGCCTGTTCACGAACAACATCAACAATGAGATCAAACTTATTCTATATTTTACATACTCATCATAAAATGCTCCAAAATTGGTTCGCATATACATTTATGTAGAACGATGTTAGTCTTCACCATAAACATCTATCGATAATGATGAAAAATTACAGGTTATAGGTACCACAACTTATTTATGTTGTCCTAAACGTAATTACTTGATGAACATTTGATGTATAGCTTAGGTAAATCCTCCAGCTGGTGAAATCGGATCGTTGCAAGAATTCGAAATAGTTATTATTAACCATTTTAATAATTCTATCAAATTATTTTATCCTAGGCCTTGTTAAGTCATATTTTTAACCAAATTCTAGAAAGAAGGTTAGTTAACTTGGTATTTTAGATTCTCTGACCATGTTGGAATATTTAATACAATTAATATCTAACTCCTCAGAGTCAAACAACAATTTCACACATCTGGCTTAGATATACCAACACATTTTTGGCGAATTATTACTTACATATTATATTATTTCAAAATCAAAATTAAAATTTCAATTCAATATTAAAATGTCAATTGATTAAACAACAAACATTTAAATTGCAATTTGCGGAATGTGGAACATCTTTTACACAATCTTGACAAAACTAGAACATTTACTGTTTTTGTTTCAATAAGTGACAAAAATTACAGCACTTTGGCAGTTTGGACTAGTTAGTACTATTTCTTTGGTTTTAAAGATAACTTTTTTTTTGAAGGACGAGCAAAGCTCTAAACTTATTAAATACCCTATAGAACTTAAAACTGGATAACAAACAAAGAACTTCAGTGAATCGACTGAAGCTATTAATAATAATAAATTACTGCTTATCTCGAACACACAGAAACTTGATTGAATAAATATGTAATTAGATTATTATAAAGATTTCACAGGGATTTTGTTGCAAAGGTCCCAAGACAAACATATGGTCCAAACTCCCATTCATCTTTATTCAAAAAACATTTCTGCTATTCCTGACTGTTACAGATTTGCAACATCACATGCAATGCAACATTTTCCTACATTTGAATGTGTTCGCGAACATACTAAAATAACTGCGCGCACGTCACACGAGCAACCCGGCTTAAGGGAAATGTTGAATTGAAAACTATTACACCCGGCTTAACAAACATAGACGACCATATTGGAGAGCAGAGACCAAAACCTTTTTGTCTGACTCTTGTAACAGGGTCGGACAAACAACAACTGACTGTTACTTCTTGTTAGTGGTCTCGGCTGGATTCGCTGGCGGCTGGATACTGACACGGACCTCTCCTGTGGGGCCCACCACGATTCTCACCTGAAAGAACGACAAAGTGTTATTCTTCTTCTTCTTCTTCTTCTTTATCTGGTGTCAGAGTTTTTAAGCCGCCCATGGGCCTCTGACTTAGCTTTACATGCCGTCGAGAAATATCTCTCAGGCATGCTGGTTTCCTCACGATGTTTTCCTTCACCGAAGTAAGTGATAATTATACAATACGCACATGAATCCGAAAAATCAGAGGTGCGTTTTGCCTTGGGTTCGAACTCGAGACCTATGACTTGGCAGTCCGACGGTCACACCACTAAGCTATCACTGCTCTATCTCTAGTGTTATTATTTATTTGTTATACAAAACGTTCGACCATTTTTACGTTTATTGTGTTTTATGGAGAGATGTCTCACATGATGAGTTGTAACCAAACACGAATCTGAACCGATCAGTGAAGGTAGCCAGGTGCTTTCATTATGCATGCATCTGGCTACACTGAGTTTAGTGGTTAAACGATCGTGTTGTGGTCCTACTTATAATGGGGTAGTAGATGACACACCAATCAATTGAGATACTGAGTTGTCAAAACGCGGTTCGCTCATAGAATTTGTATGGCAATAGCAAACTGTGACGTCACTGTTTATTCAACTCAATGATTTAACTATTTATTTTACTATTTATTGATTTCAAAGCAACTAAAAATTGAATTTGACAATTCATCATCATCATCATCAGCCTATTAATGTTCCCACTGCTGGGACACAGGCCTCCTCTCTATGAGAGGAAATGGAAGAACAACCCGCGGGCCCAGTGCGGATTGGTAGATGTCACATGTCTTCGATTTTTTTGGTTCTAGGACATGCCGGTTTCCTTACGATGTTTTCTTTCACCGTTTTTGAGAGCAGTGATAATGAAATAAATTACACAAAGTAATGCGCCTGTCTGGGTTCGAACTCACGACTTACTGTTCGTAAGTCGGGGCCGCCACCACTGGGCCACCGCTGCTTTCAAAACTATTATAATTTGGCAATTAATTGAAAATAAATCGGGTTTTCAGGCCCAAAATAAACTGTTTTTTAGAGATAGGTGTCTTGGAATAATTGTTTTATGGTGTCATATATCTACCCTATCGTGCCACTGAGACCTACTCGGTACAAATTGCCTCATTTTACTCATTCATTCATTTATTGCACAATGTACACACAGTTACAGGCTAAGTTTAAAACTAATGAACACGTGACCCTGTTAGGGACCAGCAATTTCATTGCACGTTGGCTTTGTTTTATTTTAGATTTTGCTATCTCTTGTGAAATCTATACAAATACTAAAAAAAGGTAACATTTGTTTGTAAGTTTGTATGTAGGGGGTAATCTCCGGAAGTAATGAACCAATTTTAAAAATTGTTTCACTGGTAGAAAGCTACATTATTCGTGAGTGCTATAGGCTATATTTTATCCCCGTACTCCCACTGGAACTGGCACTTCGCGGGTGAAAACGCGGGACGTCAGCTAGTCTATACATATAATAAATCTGTAGAAAAGTCATTTTTGTACATTGAAGAAATTGAAACAAAAAATAGCCAGCGTGTGAAAAGATAAGTAACAGAACCCATTTCCATCATTTTTGAAATTTTTGTCTGTTTGTCTGTTTGTCTGTTTGTTTGTGCGCACATCACGTAAAATCTACGAATTCAATGCTGACAATGTTTATACATAAAAATTGTGTGTAACTTGGGGTATGATTTAGTGTTTGTTTCATTGAAATCGGTTAATTCTATCAAAAGATATATGTTTTTTTTTTTTTCAAGAAGAACTAATCATCAAATGTAAGATACATACATGCAGCGACATCTGTTGAACTAAAATGATACCAATGACTAAAAATGTGCTCACCACAGTCATAACTTTTAAATCGACTGACCAGCTTTAAAAAAAATTTATAGCATAGCTAAATATACTTTAGCAGTTTAACATTTTGGTCGATAGACGGCGTTGTTTATTTCACTCCATTTTCTGAATTGAATGACCCTCGCCCGTGTCAGTTGCCTATTTTTTGTTTTTTTTTTTCGGATGGGAAATCATCAAATGACTCCTCCTGCTCTGGGCGGAGCAGGAGGGAGTGTCAGACTTTTACTGACTAAAACCCAGCCATGTTCCTTCATCGCCCTTTTGTTCCGGGGCCACGGTATCTCTTTCGAACAGTCCCGCAACCCCGGCAGACATCGGTCCTTGCGGATCGGCCCTTCCTTTTTGCTGACTCTCTTTTAGGCGCGCGTGGAACACGAACGCGCCGTCGACACGGCCTGTCGTCATGAGACGGACGGACGGCGAGCTAGCCCATAGCCCACCGTCCACAGGCCCGCGCCTACGGTGGCCGGGGGCCACGTGGTTGCCCCGGAAGCCCAGGGCGTCTCCCGCGGCGGCCGGGACGTTGAGAGGTTCTCTCCCTCTCACGTTCCGCCACCTCCTTCTCTAGCATTACTGCTTCGCAGAAGGAGGTGACGGCGTCCCATTCCGTCTCGCTCCGGACCATGGCTTGCACCAGGGCCGGACGCGAGAGGTCGCCGCCGCAAACGTGTAAGTTGCCTCAAGATTGGTTTTTTAACCGACGAAACAAAAAGAAGGCAGTTCTCAATTCGACGCGTATTTTTTTTATATTATGACCACGGATAACTTTTACAGAGAAGTCCGTACATGGTCCTTTTGTTTGTAAAAAGCGTAGGTACATCTCAAAGTTGGTCCCATTTATAATTGAAAAATCGTGTTTGGGCTAATTTCTTGCACCTTTGATGAGAACTTTCGACCTAGCTGGAGTATGACTGTCATCGAGTGTCTAAGGATGAAGGAGGTGGCGGAACGTGAGAGGGAGAGAACCTCTAAACGTCCCGGCCGCCGTGGGAGACGCCCCGGGCGTCCGGGGCCACCACGTGGCCCCCGGCCACCGTACGCTCGGGCCTGTGGATGGTGGGCTATGGGCTAGCTCGCCGTCCGTCTGTCTCATGACGACAGGCCGTGTCGACGGCACGTTCGTGTTCGACGCGCGCCTCAAAGAGAGTCAGCAATAGGAAGGGCCGATGCCTGCCGGGGTTGCGGGACTGTTCTAAAGAGATACCGTGGCCCCGGAACACAAAGGGCGATGAAGGAACATGGATGGGTTTAGTCAGTAAAAGTATGACACTGCCTCCTGGTCCGCCCAGAGCGGGAGGAGTCATTTGATGATTTCCCATCCGAAAAAAAAAAGGCTGTCGAGGTAAGCCCTTTTTTGGAAAAACATAAGTAGATTATTTTAGCGATTAATGCAAATATATCGAAGAAATTAAATTGTTACCCACTTGGATCTACGTAGGTATATATATCTACTAATATTATAAAGCTAAAGAGATTTTGGTTGGTTGAACGCGCTAATTACAGGAAAACTTTTAGTGTTGAATAGTTATCGAGGATGGCTATAGGTTATCTAACATCACGCTATAATTAAAAGGAGCGGAGCATCAATGATAAATGTTGCAAAAACAAGGAAAATTTATTTCTTTCGAGAGCTTCCTTTGCGGGCGCTGCATAAACGGTTAAAGTTGCGCAACAATCATGTATTAGGGAGTTGTTCGTTTTAAAGCGTTCTAAAAAAAACCGCGATAGCATTATGTCTATCTTTCAAGGTTGACTCCACTCTCTCTAACCCTCTCTCTCTCATGTGACGCAGACGAAGTTGCGCGGGTCAGCTAGTACATAATATACGAGGTACAAAATGTTGGTCATCAGTTCGCAAACGATTTGCTTCTAAAAACAGGTACCTACTCGTTCCGGCGGAACAGGGACCACGGGGTGAATCTGGAAAAGGGTGAAGGTAGAGCTGACTGTTATAGCAGGTAGCCTTAAAACATCAGCATAGTTGGTAGTTACCTAGTCTCCCCGTCACACATTCATAGCGTAGTAGACGGGGTTTGGGGGAGGTGCCATCGGAGAAGTGGCTTGTTGCGCCGACACCGCCGATGGTGCACCTTCCGGGGCTCCCCTAGCGGCCCTGGACGGAGACCCGGGCGCGGGCTGGTACATGGGAGCTGCCACCTGAAAATTGACAAAATTATCAAGTTGATGAAAATCATTACCATGAATCATCAGGTCATCATCATCATCATCATCAGCCTATTAATGTTCCCACTGCTGGGACACAGGCCTCCTCTCTAAGAGAGGGATTGGGCTATAATCCACCACGCGTGCCCAGTGCGGATTGGTAGATGTCATGATGTAGAATCATATCTTCGATTTTTTTTAGTTCTAGGACATGCCGGTTTCCTCACGATTTTTTCCTTCACCAGATAATCAATTCAATCATCAGATAGTATTTATAAAACACAGTCAATTGTCTGTTCACCTGTTTTCTATACTAATATTATAAAGAGGGATGAATTTGTATAAAATTGATAGAAAATTTTGTTAACTTTGATGAACCTGACTTTAATATTTGTATGTCATCAATGACAAAGCATAGTGCAACACTTATCTATTTAAGACCTTGACATGTATGATTAATGTAATATGTTCTTCACCTATGTTTTACAAATAAATAATTCTGATTCTGATTCTGATTCTGAAAACTTTGTTTGTTTGTTTGTTTGTTTGTAATGAATAGGCTCAAAAACTACTGGACCGATTTAAAAAATTCTTTCACCATTCGAAAGCTACATTATCCACGAGTAACATAGGCTATATTTTATTCCCGTACTCCTACGGGAACGGGAACTACGCGGGTGAAACCGCGGGAAGTCCGCTAGTTTTAAATAAACATAATGGGGCATAATTTTGAAAAAAAAAAAAACAATTTGGTCACACTAGAATTACATAATTAACATTTTATGTCAGTAGGTACCTAGTCTTTCAACCATTTTTTTTTAAAATAATTTAAGCATTTTGTTCTTAATAATTACAGAACATAAATTAATATCCATTAGCAATACGTATCTATTATGAAGCAAAACTTCATAATGATATTCGTAGCTCCGTAGCGCCTACGAGCTACGGCTTTACACTACGCGAGCTACGACGCTACGGTATTGTACCTTCATAGCTGGCGTAGCGTGACGCGGTAGATTAAAAATCCTTTATTGGAAAACCGACCAAGTGCGTGTCGGGCCACGCGCAGTGTAGGGTTCCTTATTAGCCCGTTATATTTTAGATTTTGTTTTTCAATGCAAATCTTTACCCGTTATAAACAAGCAACTACTTTACCTTAGTCACTTTAAAGGATTTATTCTAAGGATTTTTGTATTTGGTACAAAATTATACAACACCCAAGTTCAACGACTATTAGGTAAGTACTACTACTACTACAACAACAGCCCATAACGTCCACTGCTGGACATAAGCCTCTCCCATGATGGGAGGAATTTGCCGTAATCTCTACGCTTGGCAGGCGGATTGGAGATCGCAGTGATGAAAGACTAACAGAAAACGCTGCTGCCCATTCTCTGGTCTACGGAGGCGCAAAGTGTTCTGCCTCAGACATTACTCGCCTTATACGACACCCGTGAGTGTAATGGGTTGGTTCTATTCTACTCTGCCGGATACCACACGGCTTTAAGTAATACAGGTAAGTACTGCTAAACTTATTTACCGCTATAGTTTTTCTTCTCAAAGTTCATGAAATGCACTATCATCATGATTTTTTCTAGATTGAAAAATCTAGAAAAAATCAATCAATCAATTTTCACTTCACATGTTGCCGAGCTTCCATATTTTTTTTTATTAAATTTTCCTTTATTGTTTTATCGTCGTAATTGATATAATATACACACCCCTATAAAATTACGTCTTTTTAGTGCTAACCAGACAGACAAAAGGACATAACGAAACTATAAGGATTCCTTTTAGTACTACGAAACCCTAAAATATAAACAAACTATACGGTTTTATTCTGAAGAACCATATAAATATGTAGCTTCTAAATACTTACTTTCTCAGAGTAGCAAATCATCTGTTTTCCGCCTCCAGGCTGAGGGGCTGGCACAGGCCGGTATCGAGCCGGCGCGGGGCACAGCGTCTGAAAACATATTATGAATAGGGTACATGAAAGCGTATTAACATCAGAAATAGCTAAATGAAAATATTTTTTTTAATATCTATAACAATTATAAGCATTTGAAACTGCTGATTAGACAGAGAGATCCGATACAGCGAATGACGTCATTCTTTGCATCGACGTACAAAATCCATATTAAATTCCGTTCATTTAGAAAGAGATAGAAACAAAAGTTTAAATGGCTATAACTTTTGTGTTGTTTGGCCGATTTATGTCTTGTTTTAGCTTTTTGACATTATTTTATAGTACTTTAACATTCCGTATCGAAAATAAAATGTATTGTAAAACTAGCTGAACTGTTATACGGACGGACGACAATAAAAATAAAATTCAATCATTAATCAAAAACTCGCTTCGTTCGTTTTCTATAACTTACGTACCCTATATATGTTACTTAATTACTTATTATGAGGCACGTCTCGTTAGTTATCGGTGTTTCTCTAAGTTAGATTGAAATATCCTATCCGTGTCAACCTATCTGTCACTTGATTCATAGAAAAATCAAAGAAAGCTTTTCTGTGACGTTTTGTTTCTAACGGTCCGTAAGCTAAATGTCAAACAGACAGAGATAGCAACCTTCCGTTACCTGTTAGTAAGTTATTGAAAACTGTCGTTTTTGATACAGCCACCGGTAGGTAACACTTACAAATATTCACATGATTGGTTTATCTGAAGATGCTGACTAAAACTTCTTAAAACACAAAGTTAGAAATACAGTTTAAATCAAATAAGCTTGTTTTTGTGGTTTTATGGAAGGAACTTGTTTGAAGTAAACCTCAAGAACCAGTTAAAGCGAAGAAGCAGTGTTAGGTAGCACGGATTTATTCCTGGATAACAATTTTGGGAGAAACTCAACAAAACTTTAGTTAGTTACATATTCACACCCACTCACGCTTACGACCAAACTCACGAAGGAAAGTTTACCTTGCTCATATTATTACTTTAATTAAAACTGGCAACTATAACGTATTACTTGGAAATAGGTTTGCTCGGAGAATTATAAAGAACTTTAACTTTATATTACTTGAGTTCAGTTTAAGTCTAGCCTATGTTTATAACTCGTTTTCCACTCCGATCAACTAAACCGATCAACTGAAACGGATCAACTATTTTTTGTTCCCAACGAATCAACCATTTAGTTGATCCGATAGGAACATTTGTTATTCTCCTTAAACATCAACTAGCTGTTTCCTATTTGATGACGTCCACGTAAATTAATTAAATATCTTGCAGAACATCTTGGGCTATTCATTAATTACGTAAGGATGATTTTGGCAATTTTTCACCCCCTCAACCCTTATGTAAGAGTACGTAATATTTTTCAAACCCGTTCTTATTCTTACGTAAGATTCCATTTTAATTTTTCAAAATAATAAACACCAAATTAATAAAAATAATGGACGCCTGAGGAAGGACAGCGTCGTCGAGGTCGACCTCGGCGAAGGTGGCGTGACGATCTGATCATGTTTGCGGGGCTAACATGGCTGGAGATCGCACAAGATAGAGTGGTATGGAAGGAGAAAGGGGAGGCCTTTGCCCAGCAGTGGGACACTATGTAGGCTATTAAAAAAAAAAATAATAATAATAATAAAAACCGTTCAAGTGCGAGTCAGACTCGCACATGAAGGGCTCCGTAGCAGCAAGTAACATAATATAAAAGTTCTTGTAGTTCGTTGTAACTTTGGTCGATGTTTATGACGTATTAAAAAAAAACTACTCACTAGATCTCGTTCAAACCAATTTTCAGTGAAAGTTTACGTCGTAATGTTCAACATATATTTTTTTTAGTTTTATCATTCTCTTATTTTAGAAGTTACAGGGGACCGGGCGGTGCGCCTCAAGTCGACCTGGGCAGGTCATCTGGCAAGACGCGAAGATGGCCGATGGAGCAAGGCTTTGACCGAGTGGTGGTCAAGATTAGGCCAAAGAAACCAGGGCCGTCCTAGAGCTCGTTGGGTCGACGACATTGTTAAAGTCGCGGGAAACACCTGGATAAGGGACGCACAGAACCGGGAAGTGTGGCAGAAAAAAGGGGAGGCGTATACCCAGCAGTGGGTGACTCCGGACTGAAATGATGATGAGGGGGGACACACGTACCACTTTGGAAGTGTCTCTCTATTCAGTTTAGAAAAAAATTCTATTAGAAACCTAAATATCATTTTTGAAGACCTATCCATAGATACCCCAAATGTATGAATTTGATGGAAAAAAAAATTCGAGTTTCATTTCTAAGTATGGGGAACCCCCAAAATTTATTGTTTTTTTTTTCTATTTTTGTGTGAAAATCTTAATGCGGTTCACAGAATACATTTACTTACCAAGTTTCAACAGCATAGTTCTTATAGTTTCGGAAAAAAAGTGGCTGTGACATACGGACGGATAGACAGACATGACGAATCCATAAGGGTTCCTTGTTTTGCCATTTGGCTACGTAACCCTAAAAAGGATCAGTTGGTGCCCATTCTCTGGTAAGTCCCTTATTCGCCTCTTACGACACCCACGGGAAATATTGGATGGTGCTATTCTTTACGTCCGACACCAAACAGAACCGACACCATACAGAACGAGGATTTTAAGTTGCGTATAATCCGGTGTTTAGTAGGTAATTGTATGCATGTAATACCTGTAGCTGGAGTGGATGTGAGTAGTGCGCTCGTTGCGGCTGCACTGCTGGGGCTGGCTGCGGTGTGCTGGCACCGCTGCGGGCCTGCTGCTGTTGGTAGTACGAGTGCATGCGGGTGTCTGCAATACCAGTTCACTCACTGTTAGGATACTTTACTCACTTGGTTGCATTACTTCATCACACATTTATAGCAACACAGCGCTGCGCCTTACTATCCTCTATTTTTTACAATATCACACTTGGTCAGGGCTTGCCTGCTAAAATATCAACATATATTTATTCATAGCAAGAGGAGCCGAAATTGAGGGTCAATTTCAAAATAAAAATATAGGTACACACGTGTTTATTGATTGATTGATTTTGTTTTTTTTTTAGCAAATATTCGGATATACCAACATGAGTTTGTAAATGTTAGGATTTTATAATGAAGAGATGGTTTTTCAAGCTTTTACAATTAGAGTTTGAGATATGATAGGCTTAACCATTTTTTTTCCTTGACTTACAGGGTCCGTAATTGTACCATAGCTTTAAGCCCATTGTTAGATCTTATTACATTATGTTACGTCAAAGTTGGATACGTATTTTCAAGTCGCCGATTTGACGACTGATAGTTACAAAACCGCCAAAAATGGAAAGATTTGGAAGAGACCTACATTCAGCATTGGGTGGCCAAGGGTTGAAGAAGAGAGAGAGAGAGAAAGTTACTCACGGTCATTCACCCGCAACATTTACCGTGTCTCTGAGGGAAATCCTAAGATTTGCCGAGTGCATGGTGATAAAAGTACTAAATGCACGATGATCACAGAATACTTTGGGCTTTTACCATTAAGAGCTGGTAAATCTTCGGTTGTACTGGAAAATCTTCGAATTTACGTAGTTCAGGCTTTAACAATAATCTATAGTTTAAATTTGGAGCCGTTCGGCGCGCTCCCCTTTTCATCACCACTCCCAAGTGGGACGCGCCACAGTGAGGAATCCCTGCACTAGGTGGTATGATTTGGTGGCATGCCAACCGTGATGCTATCCTTCACAATAAATCTCCGGCAGTTAAAAGGAATTTAAATAATAAATAAATAAATATTGCCGGACATTATAAGAATACAACTTCTTATAATGTCCAGCAATATTTATTTATTTATTATTTATATTTATTATTATGATCAGCGTGGTTCTCGTTGTCAGATTAAACGGCTTTAATCATCTTCTGCCAGTGAAGTTTCTTGTTGAACTTCAAGATAAAATCACTCGGCAATAGAGTAGCTTTCTACTAATGAAAGAATGTTTGAATAAGTAGTTTCGGAGATCAACACCTCTTTACAATATCATAGCAGAGACTATGACTTCAATCCTATAGAATTAGGTTAGATTGATAGAATGAAAACTTACAGTCATTAGCCTGCTGCCACTGCTGCTGTGCACCGTAATCTGCATGGTGTTGGTAGTGATAGTGAGTACTGTACGGCAGGTACAGCAGCTGATGGTGGTTCCTGATAGGCGGCGGCGACTCCGGGCGGCGGCAGCGCGGCACGGCGCGCACCGGCGACGTCTGCTCCGAGCTCGTCTGCGAGCTGTACAACTCCTGGCTGCTGTCCGAGCATCTGGAATTGGTAAGTGGAAGCAAGAGTCAGTGTTGTGTACTTATATCTCGCTACACTTCCACCGATGACGCCGCGAAAGTTTTGGGCCAACAAAATGAGAAGTGGCAGGTGGCACGAAGAAGAATCTCGCTGCTTCGATTAGGATTAGGAAGACTATGAATTAGCGCTGCCGTGCGGTGCGGTGTTATAGCTGAGTGTGGTTTTTCTAAGAATGGTCGGATAGGTAACTCAATTTGTAGCACTCCTAAGTTTTTTTCAACCAACTTCCTGAAACAAAAATCATTAATCATAGCTGCACATATTCAAATGAAAAAGTGTCAGGTACCCGATGTTAGCATAAAGCGAGCAGTTCCTGTACATGGTCTCTTGTTGCTGCCGCTGCTGCTGGTAGTGAGCATACGTGGCCATGTCCTGTGCGTGGGCGTAGCAAGCATCCGAGTGCTGCTGGGGCACCGGGGTGCTCTGGCATGGCCTCGCCGGCATGTACGAGTCTGATGATTTAGACCTGAAGACCGATAAAACACTTTTTCATATGACAACTTTAATAGTTTTCAGTGTTCGCGTTCTGATACGTTCGTTAGACAGTCGCTATAAAATGCACGCAAGCATAATAAAATTCATTTCGCAATAAAAATCAAAGGTTTGATTTGTCAAGCTGTCAGCAATGCAAAAACATTTTCACAATAAAGACACGATAATCTTACCAGTTAGAATTGGCACTGGCTCGGCTTTGAGGCCTTGAATTAAGATTGGCCTCAGAGTAATATGGCCAAGAATAGTTAGAGTTTGTGCGTTGGCATGCGTGTGACGGCATCTGTTGCGGAGTGGCGCCCGGGGACGGTTGCAACTCATTCTGCATCTGTTGCAATATCTCGTCTGATGCTCCAAGTTGCTGCTTTATAGCAATGCCGCGAACGGCCGGCCGGCGATGGAAACCTAAACAACACAATTTTATCTTTATTTAAAAAACAATTCTTCTGTAAGAATAAGTGCGGTATTCTGTAACCCTCGAGAATCGTGCGCAAATAGTAATGCATCCCTACCGCTACCTACCTGTATTTCACAAAGGAAAATAGTTTAGTTTTCATTATGAATAAAATATCAGTAAAAAATTATGATACCTAGAGTAAGAAAAAGTACAGTGCTACCGGATGTAGGTAATAAAGTCGGTTTGAGGAATGTTGGCTTAATATTTAATTTGGCCTACGCAAATATGATCACATTTCTAAATTTCGTACAAAGCTCAAGTGGCTTCACATACGCCTTCGCCGGAATTCCCATATCCTAAATCCCCTCTTAGCTTAAAGAACTTTTCAAGTTCCTTCATACACAAATACATCACCTCACGCCTTTTTGGGGGATGGGGCCCGTGGGGGACACACTAAAAACTAACTAACTTACTAAACTACAGAACGCCCCCTGCTACGATCCTTTTGTTTTTTCTTTTCTTTTTTTTTTTTCGGATGACAATCATCAAATGACTCCTCCCGCTCTGGGCGAAGCAGGAGGGAGTGTCAGACTTTTACTGACTAAAACCCATCCATGTTCTTTCATCGCGCTTTGTGTTCCGGGGCCGCGGTATCTCTTTCGAACTGTCCCGCAGCCCCGAGTTGTGCCTCTTTGCATGAATTTGTGTGGAATCCTTACATTCTCCTTTTGCCTCGTCCACATTCATACATCTGGTCATACACACACGCCGGTTGCGAGCACTGCGAGTCTGACCTTTCTGAAGAACCTCACCAATAAGGCCAGTGTACCTACTTATGTCCTTCTAGGGCGTCCCCTCTGGGCACCACACACATCTGCCTTGTTACTGCCACGCATATCTTTTGTTAGTCGTCTACTCGTCTTTCAAATCACACATAATAGATATCTGAGGTTATCGCAAAACCTGGTACTATATACGTAGATGATGCATTCTACCAGCTTCTACGACAAACCTTTTACAGTTGATGCAGTATGGCTTTGGAATGTCAGATACGCGCGCCCAAACATAGTCCACATAAAAAAAAAGTCAAAATCCACTACCTAATTAAACAAGTTTATCTGCTCTTGTTACATAATTATTATAAACTAGCGGACTTCCCGCGGTTTCACCCGCGTAGTTCCCGTTCCCGTAGGAGTACGGGAATAAAATATAGCCTATGTTACTCGTGGATAATGTAGCTTTGGAATGGTGAAAGAATTTTTTAAATCGGTCCAGTAGTTTTTGAGCCTATTCATTACAAACAAACAAACAAACAAACAAACAAAGTTTTCCTCTTTATAATATTATAGTATAGATGTATAAGTACCTCTGTAGGAACCTATACATTTACATAAAGTATATATAAATCTGTTAATATATACTTTATGTATGTACCTATGTATATTAATATGTAGCTGATACATCAGACTACCTGCAGTATTATCTCTCTCCCTTGCTGTAATCCATCCGAAGGTGGTCTTTAAAAGCTTGCTAAGACCGCCCATTGTGTTTGTGTCACTCTATGTGAAGTTTTATTTTATAAATGTGTTTTGTATGGTGTAGATAATAAAGAATATTCTATTATATCCTTGAGGTCAGCGCCTCTTGTTGAGACTTTTTGTTTTAACCTCGACTGCATCAGCTTTAGATAAGCTGGCTTTGAGTAACTGCATTTAGTAGCCTATCTTGGGTACAATATTTGCATTATTAGAGATACCTCAATAATTTATCACCTTTTATTCTGTGAGAAAATTTTAAATGGTTTTCAAAGCAGTCTCAAGTTTGGATTTATGCCCGCGACGTCGCACGCCTTCTTACATCGTATTTACACGTAGGTATCTGGTGAAATATCATAGGTGCACCTACTAAAAACCTCTGTCTATCCTCTCGGGGAACACAGACTTTAATGTTAATTAAATGATATTAATTTACCGTAATCGTCATGCTCATCATCGCTGCTAACCGGCTGTGACTCCTGGCCGTACCGCTGTCTTAGTCTCTCAGTCCTCGGAGCAGTGGCTCTAGCAAAAGCAGCCAAGCCATCATCGCCTTCTCCGGCTCCTAGATACACAGAGAAACATCTATACAAACTTTGTAACGAACGTCAGATTGGGTGGGTACCTACAAGTTACTGTCCAGCCACCAAACTTAAGTCGGCAACGGTTGCCAAAAACAAAAACCCAAAGGCAAGCGTCCACATGTCCGCATCGTACGCATCGGCGTTTATTGCCCGTGGTACTACAGTATTACTAACAATAGTAGTACCTCGGGAAAAAAAATACCCCGTAGTACTACCAAGCGATCCATTTGTACCACGGGAAGGGTTTTTTGCCTGTGTTACCACTGGGATTTGTTCATAAGATTAACAATCTTAATCTCAACATTAAAATTCTCAAAACCATAATCTCAACGATTCAAAATCTCAACACTGTAGCACATAGATAACCGTAATTACAGACACAATTAAAATAACAATGCACTGTGCCCGATCGGGCACGGCTGGGGACATAAGGGTCAAATAGTACCTACCATGGGCAATGAACGCGCATCGCACGCATCGCATTAAATGGATCGTAGTATTATTGAATAGATTCGAGTGATCCGTACCGTGCGGATCAGCGGACGCACTTGTCTCTTGTGTGACTTTCTATACAAAGATCCGTTTGATGCGATGCGTCCGTAGGGACATGTGGACACTTACCCCAAATAGGAAGTTGCAACAAGACGTTTTAAGCAAGTCATGACCGACTTGTCTCTAGTCGTCACTGTTCTAACTCGTCATCGAAAAACACGATCACGATTCACAATTTCAAATATTTTTGTTTTAATAGGACCGATTCGACATCGAATATAAAGTATCGTCAAATTGAACAAACTATACAAGTCGTTTTTACAATAAGGTAGGTTTAGGTTTAGGAACATTTGCACAACAGTCATAATAATGTAGTTTGAAACCAATGATATTTAATTAAACAGGTATGTTATGAGCGCGCAATCGTGAAGACTCGAAAACGTGTCAATTGGCCTGTTTTTCCTTTATTCTGAGTCACTGCGTGTATGTGAGCTGGCTCTCCCCCGCGGCACACTTTTTTCGGTGGTTTTGTAGGTGTATAACATATTTGTTTGTTAGAATATCATTGTATGAAACGAATCATTTCAACTATAAAACCGTTCGAATTTACGAAACGTTTTTCGCGCGTTCGTGCTAGGTCCAATCTGACATCAGTGTCATCTTCCCCTGAATATTCAGTTTACAACTCTAAACAAACAGCTCTCAGAAACAGTACCTACGTACCAATACCTATGTATTATGGGAATTGAGATATTTATAGGAATGTTTTGTGTAGGACGTCTAGGCTAACAGCAAAAGTAATAAATGTCACGCGTTCTATTTTGTTCTAATGATTAATTACCTACCACTACGACATTTACACCCACACAGAACCCATCTCGGTTCTCTACAGGGATGCTTGTGACAGCTCTGTGAATGGATAGAGATGCTACTAAGTACTTATTCCAACTATGAAGGTAGTTTTTGAAGTTTTGCATAATATTGGAACTAATCACAAACATTCTCAAAAAAATAAAAAAGGGATGAAAGTCGTATGATCAAAACAAGTAGGTACCGTAATAGCGACTTAATTGGCGGTGACATTGAATATCACGGTCGGTACTTTAGTAGATGTTTCAGTTTTCATAACAATAACTTGACTGCGTGAAGTTGAAGGAACTACGGGCGAAGTTTCTTTGTAAGTACTTGGTGTTCACAAGTACGTACCAAGAGCAATACACTGCATATATCGACATGAATAATAAATTGATGCTGTTTCATTTCAGTTTCATTCCCGCCAATGTTACACAACTGCTGTTTTAAAGTCTAAGCGCCAGAGTAACCCGAAAAATTTAAAAAATCTTCCGTTTTTTTGCAATTTGAGGGTCCGTCCAGTGTCTGGTTTTCATCATCATCATCAGCCTATTAATGTTTCCACTGCTGGGACACAGGCCTCCTCTCTATGAGAGGGAAAGAAAGAACAACACGCGGGCCCAGCGCGGATTGGTAGATGTCACATGTCTTCGAATTTTTTGGTTCTAAGACATGCCGGTTTCCTTACGATGTTTTCCTTCACCGTTTTGAGAGCAGTGGTGATGAAATAAATTATACAAAGTAATGCGCCTATCTGGGTTCGAACCCACGACTTACTGGTTTTAAGTCGGGGCCGCCACCACTGGTTAGGTTTTATGTTGATTAAAATATGATTCGCGACCGTAACGTATATTTACTGAATTAGTATCATCAACACAACCCGCTAAGTAACGTAGTCAGCCGCACTTTTTCCTCCAACCAAGCTACATATGGTAGGTATACAACGTTCCCCTGGCCCTCGGTACACTCTTCGCCACCCATCATGTGTGTACAGCATTTAATCTGGATTCGTCAGAACACAATATAACTCTTGCCCATTCTGTGCCTCTATAGTGTGCGTGTGCGCGGGTGTAACCTAATCATGCCACCCGATGTTCCCTTTGAAGTTTTGTAACAGTTGCGGATGTGGGGTCAAATCAGACCACCATATTTTATCATTTTGATTTGACAGATTGAAAAAAAAACAAAAGTAAAACCTTTTAACCATCAATTTTATCAATTTTATACAATTTTGAATTTTTTGTAGATCATTTAAGATTTTATTTCATACGATATTAAAATTCTCTCTAATATAAAGTTAGTGTCATGCATGTACCTTAATTATTATTAAGTAATATGAGTGTTTAAAATAACGACCTATAAAAATCGGGTCAGAGCCCATTCGTACCCTAAGATTCGCACCCTGTGCCCACTCGTCCCCTGGAACTTTTGAGGGGCCCATTCGTCCCCTGAAGAATATTTATTTTTATTCATTCTTCTAATATAAGTACATGTATATATGTGTATACTGCAGCTTGGTAGTCCTGGTACAGTCGCGCAGAAAAGGGTAAAATAAAAAATATAGTAATTCGGTAGATATCATGTTTATTTCAAATAAGATTAAGTTTAATAAAAATGCCTCTAGGCATTAAGTCAGTCTTCAAAATAATTAATCAACTTTTGGTTTCTTGTAAATTTGTAAATATTTAGCAAAATATATGATAACTATAATATCTTTATGCAGTAAAATAAAACTGTGTAACTATTTAAATAAAATCCCAGTAATAACTGAATTTTAGATTAATTTACATCCAGTGTACAAACAAATAACCAAATATCTAATATAACAAAAATAACAATTAATTGTTAGTACTTTGTACAGTCAAAGAGATCTACAAAATAATGCAATATCACAATAACTTTGTATAACAGTAGTATAAAAAGTAAAAAGTCTTTATCAACTATGTAAAACCAACATTTTTACTAACTACAAATACACATGCAAAATCACAATGTCCTAGAAACTACAACTCTTTTACAAAAATCAGCCTTGATTGACCATCATATAAATCAACAACTACATACATGCAAAATCATAATAACTTAAATCTAAAAAATTATAACAGTACAAAAAAAAAACTAAAATCACAGTAATCATTGAAGACTAGATAAATCAACATATTTTTTTTTCTATATTAACCAACTACATGCAAAATCGTAATAACTTACATCTAAAAAATTATAACTAGAAGAACCTACATAAAAATTGGCTATAATCACCGTATTTTTTGTATATTTACCAACTACATGCAAAATCATAATAACTTAAATCTAACAAACTATAACTACAATAACAAAAAAAGACTAAAATCACAATAATTATGAAAGATTAAACACATCAACATTATTTTAGTATAAAACTAATCTTATATTTGTTTTTTTCATTTTAAATTAAGAATATATGCATAGCTTTTCCATGCAGTGGCCTAGTGAAATCTGATTTTCAAAAAATTGGCTAATTATGCGATTTATTCTCGCTTCATTTTCAATCGATTCAGGAGTCCGATTATTTGTTTGGACACCCCTTTGCACCTGATCTATTTATTTTTTGATAAATTCGCTTCTTTATGTAGTGTCTAAACATTGCAAAATATTTGGTTTATTTCTACCATTAATTTTACGATTAATTTTGGAATGCCAACTTTCTACAAGGTTAGTCGTCCGATAACGTTATCCATATACATTCCAATTTCTGGCTATAGTTTTATTATCGAGCCAGTTCAAGACATAATAATCATTAAAAGCTGAAATTAGATTATTTTGAGGGCAGTCCTCCATGATATAAAGCCAACCGTTATCTATATATTGTTCTGGTATTAAAGCTAGTGAGGCGCAAAGGGCAACGTGTCGCTTATGTAGTCTAGATTTGAGTTCCAAGTGTTTCGCTTTCTTCCACAGGGATTTCAAAAAATGGAAATAACATCCAGAAATTAGCGTATTTGGGAAAACTTTTTGTGCCGCGTTTTGTATTGCCATCTCAAAATCCATGTGTCACCGAGGCAGCCATAACATACAAACAAAACACCTTATCTATTTTGTAACCCGTTTTTTTAACAAGCCATTCGTGAGACGAGAGACAATATTACATCGTAAGCCTATCGTCAGGTTATATTATTATCATGACGGATTATCATTGATCATAGCTCTTTTTTCAATGATCTGTTATGATTTATTAAATTAATTCCGTTAATAAACTGTTCACAAGTGTACTATGTTAACCGTTTCTTATGTAAAATATAGCTAATTTTATCTCAGGGGACCAATAGGCACCTGAATAGGTGCCGAATCTTTAACTTATATTGTATATATATTAGAGGGGACGAATGGGTACCTTAAAACTAATATTTTTTGTTAAAATATTAATTGGTCCCCTACCAGGAGACCAATGGGCACCTATATAGGGGCCGAATCCACAACTTTTATGCTGGGGGACGAATTTTAGGGGACGAATGGGCTCTGACCCAAAAATCTCTTATTTTTTCATTGACATTTATTTTTTGTTTTTCTTTGTCATTGCTCAAAATACAACTCTAAAATTCAACGAAAATCTTTTATTTTATAACTCTGTATTGATAATCCCCCAACAATGAGACGAAAATCTCTAACTTGAGATTTTCGACTCGCCTTATTTCAAGGAAGGGTAATACACTCTGTATTACCCTTCCTTCCCAATTTACTCACGCCCACTTAGCAACGCAGGTACCCGACTACAAATATCATACAAATATGAAACAAAACAGTTTAGCATAGGTACGGTTTTCTATAAGAGAGATCCAAATCACTCTTGCTGTTCCAGGACTTCATCAAACCGTACACACCGGACAAACCGCTTTGCCACTTAACGCACTCTGACAGATAATTTCCGAAGTAACTGACAGTTTCCCGTATCCGCAGTCGGTTCGCAATTTGTTCGTAGGTACCGGTGTGACTGAACCAGACCTTACCTGGCTCTCATTGACCAGTAAAGTTATGTTTGTTAGTGCTAGTTTAGATCTGTGTTGTGACTTACAGACCTGACCGCTTACCCGGTGTTCCTGCGACTACGTCCGGCGCCGGCGCATCGTTGTGTTCTTGCAAGTCCAGGTTAGTGGCGGAAGAGGCCGATGTACGGTCCCCCGGGGGGACGTAGTAGAAACCCTCGTGGTGGGCCGCGCTTCCGACACAGGCTGTCAATGGCGCTAGCGTTGACAGGAACTGCCTCCTGGGCTCTGACTTTGGCTGTGGGTAGATCCAGTAGTAAATGTTTAAAAAACGTACGTACCTTAACGTACGCACACATCAAAAAAAGTTTGCGATCACTTTTGAAAAATCGAAATATTTTTTGTTACGGTAGATTATATTATGATTTCTTAGTTTTATTTTTTTAATTTCTAACAGGGTATTTCTATTTAAAGAAAACAGATAAAAAAGATTTTTTCTTAATAAAATTCAATTTAATAAATTAAATCAACTTGCTAGTGATCACAAACTTTTTTTGATGACATTGTGTGTATGTTTTATGCAGGTAAAAGTTTAGGAATTCGTAGTTAATTAAAACAAAAAGACGTTCGTAGCTACAGAAAAGCATACAACGTGCCTTAAACAAGTATAAATAAATAACCCACTCCTCTCCGAATAACTCCTCGTCATAACACTTACAAAAAAATATTAACTTCAGAACAACAGGATGCCTTGGCACAGCTTAACCAGTTCACGGGCCTGAAACGAAGTTGACTTGTATCTCTATCTGTACTGCCGCTACCTGTGTATTATTTAGCAAAAGTCAACTTAGCTCTCAACCTGTTTTAAAAGACGTTTTAATTTAAACAACTTGCAATTTTATCGAGGCTGCAGTCTCGCAAAATTCACTCGCTGCGAATTATTTGCGCAGAATTGCGCAACAAAGTATATTTTTTTTAAACAAACGGATGAAATAACACGAAATATTATTATTGCACATAGGTAACCAATAAGTAATAGCTAGTTATTTTTTTTAAGTTTATTTAAGAGTGCGGCGCCATCCGCTCGCAACTGCAATTCGAAGCGAAGGCAAAAACACGTTGAAATATTGTTGTCTCTGTTTCACACTCCCCGGCCCGTTGCGTAGCCGCGCGTGAGCATGTGTGAATAGTATTTACCTATGCGTGTGTTAATAGTGTTTGGTGTTTACCTTTTTAGTAGTTATCATGTTCATTATTAGCTTTATTTTTGTTAGTTACTTTGTGCAATCGTTAGTGTATGTGCACAATAGTAATACAGGTCTTTCGTACCCAACATCATTTCGAGTTGTGTTTGCGCGCTTAGTTTATGGCAATAAAAAATTAATTTACAAATCTGTTCAGCGCATAATGACCTCAATATACTCGTCTTTTGGTCTTTTGAGATTGTTATTATTGTTAGAGTAAGGTAATTTAGGTGCATTTTTTTTTTGTATTTGCTTTATTGAACTCTTGGCATCAAAATAATTTAATTATTACATACTCACGATGCATAGTTTTTATGAAAAAACCCGTTTATTAAGAGATAAAAACAGAGAATTTTGATGAAATTGTGACCTCTGAATTAAGAAAATGAAAGATAATTAGAAAAAACTAATTAGCGCATTTTGAAGACGAGTATGTTGAGGTCATTATGCGCTGAACAGATTTGTAAATTAATTCTTTATTGCCATAAACTAAGCGCGCAAACACAACTCGAAATGATGTTGGGCACGAAAGTCCTGTATCTAGCGCTTGATTTACCTAACATAATCCACTTAAATGAACTTAGAAAAATAACTAGCTATTACTTATATTATGGTTACTTATGTGCAATAATAATATTTCGTGTTATTTCATCCGTTGGTTAAAAAAAAAATACTTTGTTGCGCAAATAATTCGCAGCGAGTGAATTTTGCGAGACTCCAGCCTTAACATTGAAAAAACCACCCGACATTCCAGCTCAACACTTCGGTGAACTCAAGTGTTTTTTTTTCATTTGAGTGAAGTTCCCCGCCGTCTGTGAAGTTACGTAATAGTGATAAACTAAAAGTAAAACTCGATCACTACTCTTGCTTGCTATTAGCATATTATATTTATTTGAACGCACCTTTTATTCAGTAAGTACCTAGCTACTTGCCTAAGTAAATATTCGTTTGAACATGACGTCTTCTGCCCAAATGCTTTCGTTAACTTTATGCTATTCAACAGGAGCTTCTATCCAATCAAAGCTCAGAGCTGTTTGACTTCCTTACTAATTTATCAGCATTTTTCTTAACCCAGAAAGAGATTCCCGCCATTTTATTTTATTTTCAAAATGGCAGCCATGCATTCAACTCTGTACAGATTGGGTAATCAGTAGCTGATGTCATTAATTTACTACAGTCTGATCATCCGATGCAATTAGGTACAAGACTGATTCACACACACCTGAGTTCGTAGATCTGTATGCCGTGTAACGCAGCAACAATACTTCTGTTCAAGTGGGAAACGTAATACATCATAATATTACCGTGGTAATACGGACTGAATGCTAGATCTGCTCTGCCTACACGTAACTCGAGAGATAATACCTAATGATCGCTTGAACAGACCCATTGTTATCAGATCTATAGAATAGGTGCATCGAATTCGGATGTGAAGCGGAATCATGCAACTGTGTTTACGTGTTCCGTTGTTGTAATCTGTATGTAGGTTACTTACTTTTTTACTTGGTTACTTCAACTCACGAGAGGTTCAATTAGTTTTAATAAAAGACTAACCTTTTGTGGTTCCTGGTGCACGTCACCCAGGTCCGGAGGCAGCTGTCGTGTGGGTAGCGGCACTGATATCGTCGAGGAAGACGAGCTTGATGACGCGCTGCCGAATGCTTTCTCGCAATTCTTGTCGATACTGATGCTATTGTATGACTTGTCGCTGGACTTGTCGCTGCTACTCGACATCTTGTCGGCTGCAGCCCCGGCCGGCGACGCCCTCTGATCCTCAGGCTCATCCTCCACATCGCAAGTCAGCAGACGAATGCGTTCAGCGAGGGACGTTGTTTCCTGCTGCAAAGATATATTGTTAGCCGAGAATACTGAGCAAATTGTTTCATCGACTACAAGACAATGACGACAATACGAGTATATGTCTCCCGTCTCACGTTCTAGATTGCGAACGACGGTGCTCACTAAGTTGGGAACTTGCTGCGGATGAATACTACATGAATAGCAACAATACTAAAACGTCTATGGAAACTTGTTTCTATCTAGACAAGGCCTTCAGTTGTGTAGACAAGTGATGTTTTCCATAATAAAGAATAGATGTCATAGTCTATTAATTATTACGATAGTTTTTTTTATACGATACTGAAATGGTGCTAACAAACGTAACATAATGATGTAAGCTTGATTTTGCTTCATTACACCGCTCTCATTAATCCAAAGCAAGTTCCAAGTATAAGTCAGTAAGCAGTGATAGTAGCCTAGTGGTGTAACCGTCGGACTGACAAGTCTCGAGTTCGAGCCTCTGATTTTTCGGACTAATTTCAGTGTTGTATAATTTTCACTTGCTTCGGTGGAGGAAAACATCGTGAGGCATGCCTGAGAAATATTTCATGACGGCTTGTAAAGCCGAGTCAGAGGCCCGCCGATTTCACACACATTTTTTCTAATTTTTATGTCAGTCTGTTTGTTCCGGTTTCCGAAACGGCTAGACCAATTTTTACAAAACTTTTACTTACTGGCAGGAGCTGATGTTATAAGTAAGAATTAGGGTACCGTACGCAGTATATTATCTGTGGCACCAAGCAAAAAATGCCAACACTTCAAATTTTTAACGAATTCGATTCAAATATTTTTTAAAAATGAAGTTACAAAAAAAGTGGGAGAAAATTATAATTTGACCATTGTCTCCGTAACTAGAAGTTTCCCTGGTATGGTTCTATACAAAAACAGATGACAATGACGGCAAGATAAAATGCCTCTCAACTTCGATAAGTGTTTTACACGTTAGGTTCGTACCTAACAACTTCAGTTCAAAGATTCCGATACATCTAATGCTTTCATGCTATGAAAAATGATATTCTGATGCCGTCTTCTATCTAAGTACTTTGTAGAGTTTCCTTTGCCTCTCGTTCAAGACTAGATATTAGGTACTGCTCTCTGAACAAAAACGACACGTTTAACTTTCATTTTGTCGGATCCGACAGTCTTCAATAAATATTCAGTTTTTAATATCTGTCCAATGAGAGCTATCATTTTTGAGCTCACCAGATGGCGCTACTGTCGAGTAAGGTCTTGTCAATAATTATGTTTTATACTTTAAAGTACGAATAACGTGATAAATTTTTTATTTTATTAGGTACGTATAACAACAGTGTAAACTTTACTTCAGATACATATTTACAATATTCTCCCTAAAATTATCAAGCATGAAACATTTAAAAATCATTTTACCTCCAAGTACTAACAAATAAGATCCTAAGTTGCTACTTATAATCTTCAAGTCATAATTAATCAGGAATGGCTCAGTCTAGAACACAATCGTGAGTATTATAAATACGTGATAAAAAGCACGCAACGCCCGAACACTGTATGATATCTGACATTTCGGAAGACCTTACTCTACACGAACGCCTCTAGCGGCGAATTCATGCGCGATAGCCCCCATTGACGTGAAGTTCCAATAAACACGGGCTTAACTTTATCTGAAACATCGGTGATAGTTAGCGCGCTTTTCCTACAAAAACCCCGGAAGGATAGGAAAGGAAAAGTTCTATTCATTTTACTATCACCATCGTCTGCCGAGCTTTTTCGGCGTTTCCCAACTTTTTTGTGGTCGGCTTCCACTCTAACCGGATGCAGCTGAATACCAGTATTTTACATGGAGCGACTGCCTATCCACAACCCAGGTAGTACTTACAAGGTAATACGATACCCCTTGGTAAGACTGGTTGTTAGACTTTCGGGCCACTGACTACCTGTAACGACTGTCAAAGATCTACAAATGACAACCGGGACCAACGGCTTAACGTGCTTTCAGAGGCTTGGAGGAAACTCGGTCACCCATCCACAGACCAACCTAGGCAAGCGCGGCTTAACCTGAAGATTGATCCGAGCGGTTGTTATTTGTTAGCCACAAGCTCCTCATTCATTTTACTATCATGATCCATTAATAACATTATGAACTTCTTTATCCGAAGTATTTTTACATTTATCTCTATGTCATATTAAATGAGCGATTTGATTTAACTTTTGGTCTAAGAAAAGCCATTTTATCGTCTTCAGTCTATGAAAAAGTACCAACGACTAAAACCTTTTCGAGTCACAAGAAGGCAAGGTAACTAAAAGTTCTTCATGCTATTTCTAAACGTAATATGTATATCCTACTAACAAAAAAAAATTATAAAACCCGACTGCGTAAAAAAAACTAATTACTTAAAATAAAAAATAAAAAAAACTGAAATGAATAAAATAAGTTCAGGAGACAGGACATATTGACTGCAACAGTCGGGACCCATTAAATAATCTAGACTAAAATCATTACATCCAATATGGATTTTTATTTTACACTTTTTAGTTACTTAGATATACCTTTTAAAATCCTCATGATGAGCCCTTTATTGGGGTATGTAATGTTATGGTATAATAACAAATAGTACATTAACACTTGAAATAACATTCATTATGTTATAATTCTCAGCTACAAAAACAAATAACCAAATTTCATGACATCTAATGTTACATTTCATAAAACTTTTTTTGCTCTAATTACATTTATTAACATTCATTACATTCATTTTATATAATTTTCAATTTGTATAATGCTCTTTTTATTATATAACATTTAGTTGACCTATTTTCATTTGATATAATTTTCAAATTTACTCATTTTCAGCCTGAATTCTGTAATGAATAAGTAAATATCAGGAAACTTCATACTGTTATAATTTCATCTTTAACCCAAATGATTCACCAACAATACAGGGGATCGGGAGGGAGCACGAAAATCTCAGAAAACACTTTATATTGGCCAAAAAGTGTAGTCGACGGAGCCCCGCTATGCGGGGCTCCTATTTCTGTCTTGCAAGGTTTAAAAGAACCTAACTAACCTAACATCGGGGTGCCCCAAGTCCCGAACTTAAAGCTGTTTAGACGAGATTTAAGAGTTGATTGAACGGCTAATTAAACTAGTTGGCTGCGACACATACAAAACAAAGTTGACGTTTCAAAATTATATTAAACGTTACTATAGATTTTTTATATTATACCAACTAAATATTAGGTCATGTGATCGTTAGAACTTTTGTTATTATATCAAATGGTACGCAACCCCTTTATTGAGCCGTTCAGGCTGCAGAGCGTGCCAAACATTTGAATTTGGCGCTAAAAATCCATTCATCATTCATCCATTTTTATTTTTATTTTTTTTCTATACCCAGAGTCACTCTCACAGTAAATACGAATCTAATGACACCTCTCAAGCTAAAATCCATCTAGCCGTTCAGGCTGTAGAACGTGCCAAAAATTAGAATTTTATTTACTTTTATACTATTTGTCATTCCGAATTACATTCGAACATATAAGTTGCATATATTTTTGTAATCGCCTTTAAAACCCTTCATTTTGATACCCCACTCAATGGTATTCGAAGAAAAAAAATATTCGACCTCTACAATCTGGCTCCCCAAATCCGCAATTTTCTTTGTTTATTGATTTTAATGTAGCATTTTAATGTGACACTCGCGCCATCAAGACAAATCTAACGACATATAAACTTTCCAAATCCCTCCATCCGTTGAGGAGTTACGAGGGAACAAAGAAACGGACATACATACAAACGTACATACAGGGCAAACACATAACCCTCCTTTTGGGCTTCACTGCAGTCGGGTAATAATTCGAATCAAATCCAATGAGAGGTTTTCCTTTTGAGGTTTAAAAAAAAAACTTAGTTTCCAAGAACTCTATAGATGGCGTTGAACTTACTATGATAGTTGGTACCAAAGCCAAAACGCTTGAAAAAAAGAACATTGTGTCACGTCACATACTCTCTTGACTGACACTTTAATTTGCTTTACCTTCCGAATATAACCTACATTTCTCGCGCTTTGTTAAAATCAGTTTTTTTAGGTTCCGTTCCTTGCATTATCATACTTACTCCTAGCGCCATCTATCCAGCGACAAGGGAAGAGCTAAAAAGAAAATCCCTCATTCTTGTCACAACTACCCGAATTTGTAGATGCCAAGGTATTTAAATTCTGGGAATCAGAAAATTCACTGAATTATCTAACTTCTAGCCTTACCGTATAACTTATAATAATATTAAAATGTAGATTCTACGAAGGAGGTTGTATGGCTGAATGGAGATTTTCGCGGAAATATTACAAACTGTCTAAAATTAAAATAACCCGCACAACTAAATTAAGATTCTGTGGATATTTTTAAACTTGGTGGTTCGACTATTTAAAATAAAGGTAAATAGTCGAATCAACGTCATCGTCATCGTCGATTCTGTTGTGCACATACTAAACTTAATTTAGGCTAGTGCTTGAGTTTGGACTTTTGATTATTTGTCAAAGACCAAGTCTGGGATCCATAGGTCAAAATGGGAAGAATGCACATGTCCATAATTTTTCGCTTTAGTGACAATGGAAGGTTTCCCTTCATAAGCTCTATCATGGACCAGTAGCTCTTCCAGGCATTTTCGGTTCGTCTTGTGATTTCCTTGTCTTGTCTGTAAAAGATAGCAGTAGCCTAAATTAAGTTTAGTTTTTGCACAACAGAATCGACACCACTGTTAGGTTAGGTTGTACTCAAAGTTATTTAAATTTAAATATGTACTTGCGATAGATGGAATAACGCGACCAAAAGCGTAATTTTTCAAAAGCGAAACCTGGCTATAATAGTTATAGTTCTTTATGTCAAACTTGACTATTATTATGACATTTTGCTTCGAGGTGTCACTGAGATTTGGTATAACATTTTGTTTTTGTTTTTATTAGCTTCGGTTTTTTAACATATCAATGCTTCATCTGTAACTAACTAGAATGTAAAAAAAAACTTAGAAGTTAAAATCAATCGATATCAATCGACAACTCAATCGGAAACCGAGAAGTAGGCTTCTCGGTTTCCGATTGAACTGAAATTTTGCATTCATGTTTAGTTTTATTGGTCATTGTTAATCCAATATGGCGGACTGCTAAAGATAGTGGACTAGTTATTTTTATGCATAAAAAGGCTTTTCTATTCTTTATTATACGACATTTCTTCTGTTTTGCAGCCTTACTTAAAGTTTATGCTACATTTTTTCAGGTCAGGTCTGACATTTCGTCAATAGAGGGTGTTTTATTTCAAGAGCTTAGTAACCTAAATTATATCGGTGCCGATCTATCGATCTGTTAGTTTATCGCGTGGCGACGCTCGCAGCACCTCGACGTCACTTGTCAAGCCTGCTATAACCTCGTTGTCTGGACATGACAGGTCAGATCGGCATCACGCCAATTGAAGTTAGACTTTATTGTAACACAAAAAAGATATAAAATATCGAAACGTTTTGAAACGTTTTCGAAATGTTTTCGTCAAACTTTGTTGAGATGGTACCTAAAAGATAAATAATATTAGATTTGATTATATAATGTCTAGATGGAGCGTCAAGTGCGCGCAAACGTGTCAAAAAATATCAGCCAACTGTTGGCTTACAAGTTCTTACCCGCCGATTAGTGCCGATCGTGCCGCTTTGGCGTCACCACGTATTACGCGCGTTAGGTAATAAACAAATAACAGCGATAAAATGACGGTATGTGCTATTAACTGTGCCGGAATTATACAGGAAGGGTAAAAAATACCAAACACGCCTATCATCGATAAGTAACCAAAAAACTATATATTTCTGTTTTGTTTTTATGAACATAAAATTACGCCATATTTTATCAGTGTTGCCAGTTTCTTTTTTTCATTCTCCCAACAGAACGTCATTTTTTGTGGGTAAATTAGTTAGTCTAGGGTTACGTTTATATTATTTAGTTGGTCTACTTTATTTATCGATTTAAAAAAAAGGTGGAGTATAAAAATTCGTATTAAGTCTTTCTTTACCTATATGATTTTGAGGTCGATTCTAAGTAAAACTTGTTATTATATTTAAATAAATAAAATAATAATTACTAGGTAAATAATTTACTTGATACCGATTTCATGTTCACATTTTAGTCATTATTAGCTGACCCGCGCAACATCGTGAGCGTCACATGAGCGTACCTACCTCCCTACTACCTTCCTACCTACTCCCTTCCTACCTACTACCTACCTACCACCTACCTATTACCTACCTACTACCTACCTACCACCTACCTACCTACCTACTACCTACCTACGACCTACCTACCTACCTATTTCTCACCGTTTAAACCTTCCGTGAACTTCCACAAACAATTCAAGACCAAAAATAGCCAAATCGGTCCAGCCGTTTTCGAGTTTTAGAGCGACGAACGGCAATTCATTTATATATATATATTATAAATAACTGGCACTGATTAAAAGTATTACGTCGGTAATTTAACCTCTATTTTTATTCCTTGGATAAAAGTTATCTTACTAATGAATAATCAGCCCTTATCAAACATAATTATTGAATGAGTAGAATATGGTGATCAACATAACATCTTATTTTTTAGAATACCCAATAATCCTATTATCAGGAATCGATGGATAGATCGCATTCAAAAAAGCGGCGGAGATGCCACGTGGAAACCAACAAAAAATGTAGTTTGAGAAACTACTGTAGAGAGAAAAATATAGAAATAGTCTAATTTTAGTTTAGTTTGTGAACAAGGGAATCGGCACAATTCTAATACTAATTTAATTAACTTAGCTGATTTAATACAACATTCAACAACTCTATTTCAATTTAAATAGTGTTTTTTTTTATTTATCGAAGAAAGTAACTACATACTTAATAAAAATACACTACTAAAACTGAATAATACCTACTACATACATACACCTAAAACTTATCTTATTTAATTAAGTAGTCTATTATTTTTAATATGTGACTTATGGGAGAATTATTGTACTAGCTGGTAACATTATTCACGCACACAGAGACACAGTAGGGCAGTGTAAAACACCGCCTGCACGCACACAGGCTTGACATTGTTGGCTCGTTTTTTACGTTTTGATTGTAGGGCGACGCTCCATCTAGACATTATAATTATAATCAAAGATTAGATTATTTACTTTATTTAACGTAAACCGGGACAGTAGCAAATCAAAAGGATAATCTGTGGAATCGTAAGATACAGGCATATTCAAATTGGGATCGGAATAGTTACAGTTTACTTGCTGAAACTTCAAAGAAGTAAGCAACATCATCAATTCATGCTTAGCTTTTTCCCTACTACGTTGGGGTCGGCGTCCAGTCTAACTGAATGCAGCTGAATACCAGTATTTTATATGGAGCCTATCTGACGTCCTCAACCCAGTTGGCACTGGGTATATACAATACCCCTTGGTAAGACAGGTTGGCAGAGTTTCGGGCCAATGGTGCCGATTCCCTTGTTCACAAACTAAACCAAATTTAAGTTCAGTGCATCTTTTTCTTTCTATTTCATTAAGAAAAGGACAGAAGATAAATTATCTTCTGTCAAATTAATCAGCGCCATACAAGTTTTAGACGCGATTAAAAAGTTGACTACTAAAATTACATCAAATTACGTCAGGTGCTGACTAATTTGACAGGATTAAACTAATATTTATCTTCTGTCCTTTTCATAATGAAATAGAAAGAAAAAGATGAATTCAACTTAAATTTAGTTTAGTTTGTGAACAAGGGAATCGGCACCAATGACTACCAAATCTACAATTGACAGCCGGGACCAAAGGCTTAAGGCGATTACAGGTGCTAAATTAGCAACTCTATTTGTGGTGGTTCAAACTTCGTTTGAAATACTGTTAGAATAAGGTTCTAATCAGCTTGCACTACAAAGTGGTTGTTACGCCAGTTACTGCGGACCGAATCACTATTCGGCCCGCATGCAGTGACATAACAACCAAATGAGTGGTTTTTTATTTATTTTTTTATTTATTTATGGCACTCCAACGATTTATTCACTAATACATTCTTTGGGGTATTTTAACAATATAACTTAAAATCTAGAGTGAATTTGTCACTTACAGGTGCGCACAGCACTTACATTTATGAATTTCAAGTATTATAATCTATACATATAATAAATCTGTAGAAAAGTCATTTTTGTACATTGAAGAAATTGAAACAAAAAATAGCCAGCGTGTGAAAAGATAAGTAACAGAACCCATTTCCATCATTTTTGAAATTTTTGTCTGTTTGTCTGTTTGTTTGTGCGCACATCACGTAAAATCTACGAATTCAATGCTGACAATGTTTATACATAAAAATTGTGTGTAACTTGGGGTATGATTTAGTGTTTGTTTCATTGAAATCGGTTTATTCTATCAAAAGATATATGAACTTAAAGTTTTCAAGAAGAACTAATCATCAAATGTAAGATACATACATGAAGCGACATCTGTTGAACTAAAATGATACCAATGACTAAAAATGTGCTCACCACAGTCATAACCCACTTCTCCTTCTTACTTGACTTCTCACTTTCAATATTTATGCTCTGCGCACAGCAAGAATCTTCGTTCATCCAATAATCGTCTTCTACGATGTCCTACTCACCGCTCTGGTTTTCTTAAATCTTCTTTTCCTGTCCAGGCGGTTTTCCTTTGGAATGCGCTCCCTCTGAATATCAGGATGGCAACCAGTCGGCTCATATTTAAAGTTAAAGCTCGCGAATACCTACATAAGAAGTTGGCAGACTTGTCCAATAACTAATTAGTTGTTTTTCATCATCGTTGTATTTTAATCTCTCTTGACTTTGTATATTTTGTTTGTATGTATGTATTTATTATTATTATATATTTTTTTTCTTTCTTAGAAATGTTCTGTATACTTCCACCTACTGTTTTGTCTCTGCATCACCCTAAGGTAGACTGGTAGAAAATGCCCAAGGCATTAAGGCCGCCTTTGTACGTTATGTGCATAAAGTTTTAATAAATAAATAAATAACTTTTAAATCGACTGACCAGCTTTAAAAAAAAAAATATAGCATAGGTAATATACTTTAGCAGTTTAACATTTTGGTCGATAGACGGCGTTGTTTATTTCACTCCATTTTCTAAATTGAATGACCCTCGCCCGTGTCAGTTGCCTATTTTTTTTTTTTTTTTTTTCGGATGGGAAATCATGAAATGACTCCTCCTGCTCTGGGCGGAGCAGGAGGGAGTGTCAGACTTTTACTGACTAAAAGCGAGCCATGTTCCTTCATCGCCCTTTTGTTCCGGGGCCACGGTATCTCTTTCGAACAGTCCCGCAACCCCGGCAGACATCGGTCCTTGCGGATCGGCCCTTCCTTTTTGCTGACTCTCTTTTAGGCGCGCGTGGAACACGAACGCGCCGTCGACACGGCCTGTCGTCATGAGACGGACGGACGGCGAGCTAGCCCATAGCCCACCGTCCACAGGCCCGCGCCTACGGTGGCCGGGGGCCACGTGGTTGCCCCGGAAGCCCGGGGCGTCTGCCGCGGCGGCCGGGACGTTGAGAGGTTCTCTCCCTCTCACGTTCCGCCACCTCCTTCTCTAGCATTACTGCTTCGCAGAAGGAGGTGACGGCGTCCCATTCCGTCTCGCTCCGGACCATGGCTTGCACCAGGGCCGGACGCGAGAGGTCGCCGCCGCAAACGTGTAAATTGCCTCAAGATTGGTTTTTTAACCGACGAAACAAAAAGAAGGCAGTTCTCAATTCGACGCGTATTTTTTTTATATATGACCACGGATAACTTTTACAGAGAAGTCCGTACATGGTCCTTTTGTTTGTAAAAGTAGGTACATCTCAAAGTTGGTCCCATTTATAATTGAAAAATCGTGTTTGGGCTAATTTCTTGCACCTTTGATGGGAACTTTCGACCTAGCTGGAGTATGACTGTCATCGAGTGTCTAAGGATGAAGGAGGTGGCGGAACGTAAGAGGGAGTGAACCTCTAAACGTCCCGGCCGCCGCGGGAGACGCCACCACGTGGCCCCCGGCCACCGTACGCGCGGGCCTGTGGACGGTGGGCTATGGGCTAGCTCGCCGTCCGTCTGTCTCATGACGACAGGCCGTGTCGACGGCACGTTCGTGTTCGACGCGCGCCTCAAAGAGAGTCAGCAATAGGAAGGGGTCCGCAAGGGCCGATGCCTGCCGGGGTTGCGGGACTGTTCTAAAGAGATACCGTGGCCCCGGAACACAAAGGGCGATGAAGGAACATGGATGGGTTTAGTCAGTAAAAGTATGACACTGCCTCCTGGTCCGCCCAGAGCGGGAGGAGTCATTTGATGATTTCCCATCCGAAAAAAAAAGGCTGTCGAGGTAAGCCCTTTTTTGGAAAGACATAAGTAGATTATTTTAGCGATTAATGCAAATATATCGAAGAAATTAAATTGTTACCCACTTGGATCTACGTAGGTATATATCTACTAATATTATAAAGCTAAAGAGATTTTGGTTGGTTGAACGCGCTAATTACAGGAAAACTTTTAGTGTTGAATAGTTATCGAGGATGGCTATAGGTTATCTAACATCACGCTATAATTAAAAGGAGCGGAGCATCAATGATAAATGTTGCAAAAACAAGGAAAATTTATTTCTTTCGAGAGCTTCCTTTGCGGGCGCTGCATAAACGGTTAAAGTTGCGCAACAATCATGTGTTAGGGAATTGTTCGTTTTAAAGCGTTCTAAAAAAAACCGCGATAGCATTATGCTTTCAAGGTTGACTCCACTCTCTCTAACCCTCTCTCTCTCTCATGTGACGCAGACGAAGTTGCGCGGGTCAGCTAGTATTACAAATAAAAACAGAACTACATGAAAACAACCCGAGAACTAAAAGTAAAGAAAAAAAAACTAACTAAACTAACTTTTTTTGCGTGTTACAAAAAATCTATTGATTGGACTAAAAAAGTAAAACACTATATGATGCTAATATGTTGCTTGTAGAATTATTTGCCAAAAAATCAGAATGATCGCATGTATTTTAGTATGGTTTTTACTCGTTAAGAGAATTTTTTATTGATAAGTTCGTGATTTTGTTTCTATCGAATAAAATTAGTTGTATTATATTTTCAAAACACTTAGAACTACTACCTTTTAAAACTATCGTACTAGCTTGGATCCTGAAGAATATCATTATATATTTTTCTGGTTTTGTTTATTGCAGTGAATCATATGAATTTTTGCATTATAAAACTCGTGTTTAGCTCATGTAGTCGCCTTAACGTGCTTTTCGAGGTACGGAGGTAACTCGGTATGTAATGGGTGGTCACCCATCCACGGACCAACCTAGGCAAACACGGCTGAACCTAAAGATTGACCCGTGTGGCTGTTATTATTTAGCCTTGAGCTCCTCAAGGAAGTAAGTAACATAATTATGAATATGAAATCCTGGTTTTTTTTTTTTAATTCATTTACGTAAATAATCTCTACCTATTCCGATCACCGTTGATAACAATTTTTTTTCAAACTGACAGCACCCAACTTCTATCATCTCCGCCATTTCTTTGGATGCCAAAGCTGAAAGAATTTACAGAAGTGCACCAAGGCCGTATTGCCGTCTTTAAACGCTGCCGACGCGACGGACGCGAGGATTGCGTGCTTAATGTACTATAAACAGATAAGCCGAATTCCATACGTACAAAAAAGGTCTTTCCAATACCCTTGCGAACTTTGGTTTTAATAATACTACCAACTAAATAATTGCGACTAAACACACGAGCGGAAATGACTGAAAATATTCTCTGACGTTTATTTTTCTACCACAAGTCACGACACTCACGACTACTAATACCACCATTTCTGCGATATTTGTTCAAGAATACTGAGACAGTCTGCCACGTTCAATTATAAAGGCAATTAAGTTCAAATAGAAGGATGACTACTTCAGTTGCTAGTGCTACTTGTACAGTCGTGATCTTTTCCGTCTTCCCTTAAAGTTTAGGTCTATTAGGAAAGCGTCAACTTTGGCGCCCAAAATAACAATAATTCTCGTTTGGCGTGCGTCGTCAGTGCGCTCGGCCGATTCGGTATCTTTTCATTCATTATTTCTATACAAAGTCAACGGGGCGGGGCTAGAGAGCGTTTCTATGTTGCGAGTGCAAGCAAATATTAGCTTAGTGGTGGTCAGGCGGGAGTGTCCTCGATAGTACCTACTATATTTTATTCTGTGGTGCTACTGCTATAGCTCGGACAAAGCGCAGATTTCACGACATTTTACAGAAATTATTGCTGGCTATTTCGAATTTAATTGTAATGGACGCTCGCGTTTTCGCGAGAAGCTCGTGGCTAAATCAAAACAGCAGCTCGGGTCGATCTTTAGGTTAAGCTGTGCTCGCCTAGGTTGGTCTGCTGATGGGTGACCACCAATTACATACAGAGTTTCCTCCGTGCCTCGGAAAGCACATTAAGCAGTTGGTTCCGGCTGTCATTTGTAGATCTTTGACAGTCGTTACAGGCCCAAAGGCAGAGGCCCAAATAGTCTGACAACCAGTCATATTAAGGGGTACCGTATAACCCAGTACTAACTAGGTTGTGGAGGTAGGATAGGCATTCGCTCCATGTAAAATACTGGTATTCAGCAGCATCTGGTTAGACTGGAAGCTGACCCCAACATACATAGTTGGGAAAACGCTAGGCAGATGATGAGGGACGCTCGCTTTCCGAGTTGTAAATTATCTGCAGAGGAAAAATTCTTTTTTTTAATGTAAATACATTGTTATCTATACTAATATTATAAAGAGGTAACATTTGTTTGTAAGTTTGTATGTTTGTAAGTTTGTATGTAGGGGGTAATCTCCGGAAGTAATGAACCAATTTTAAAAATTGTTTCACTGGTAGAAAGCTACATTATTCGTGAGTGCTATAGGCTATATTTTATTCCCGTACTCCCACGGGAACGGGAACTACGCGGGTGAAACCGCGGGACGTCCGCTAGTTATAAATACTGGGTGACTGGTAATTAGTGTACGATACTTAAACACGTGATTATACTCATGATAACAAACAACTGAAACCTGACAAACTTTAACTAAGGGACCAAACCTGAAATCGCGAAAACAAAATCAACTGTTCAGTACATTTTGACCTCGCCTAACTAGTCAAAATGTACTGAACAGCTGATGTTTTTAGTTGATGTTGAAATCGCGATAAAAACATCCGCTGTTCAGTACATTTTGACTAGTTAGGCGAGGTCAAAATGTACTGAACAGCTGATGTTTTTAGTTGATGTTGAAATCGCGATAAAAACATCCGCTGTTCAGTACATTTTGACTAGTTAGGCGAGGTCAAAATGTACTGAACAGCTGATGTTTTTAGTTGGTGTTGAAATCGCGATAAAAACATCCACTGTTCAGTACATTTTGACTAGTTAGGCGAGGTCAAAATGTACTGAACAGCTGATGTTTTTAGTTGATGTTGAAATCGCGATAAAAACATCAGCTGTTCAGTACATTTTGACTAGTTAGGCGAGGTCAACATGTACTGAACAGCTGATGTTTTTTCGCGATTTCAGTTTTGGTCCCATACTAAAAGTTTTTTGTTATCATGAGTACAATCACATGTTTAAGTATCGTACACTAATTGCCAGTCACCCTATTTTAGACATCCATGACTCGGAAACAAATGTCCATGCTCATCACACAAAGATTCGCCCCTACCAGGATTCGAACCCGGGACCCTAAGAACGTAAGGCAGCCTCACTACGGCTGCGCCACTTGGGTCGTATAAAACACAAAGCAATTTGCTTCAGAATCGAGAATCGGAAAGCATTAAAAGTACTTACCGGTAAAAGTTAATTATTTTCCTTTCAATCACAGAGACCAACCTACCTGGCATCCTGCTATAAAGCAAAAAAGTAGAATTTTCTTAGAAAACAGGAGGTCGGTGTTAATTGAATTTGCAATATTTTCCACAACTTAGACAGCCGCCGCTGATAGTGTATTTCTCAACGGAAATAAACATGTCGATAAACGAATGCGAACTTCATTCAATATACATAAAGGGTGTAAAACACCTCTTAACGAAGCTGAAAGGCGCTTGTTCTCCCCGTCATTGCGATCATTTTTTTTGTGCTACACCATACCTGGGAACCTTTTAGTTACGGAGATATTGGGGGTCAAAGTTCCAACTTTTTGACAAGTTTTTTTTTTAAAATACAAGTTTTTAAAGTAATGTTTTTACTTTAAACACCGCCAGGACCCCGTACTATTCAATCCATCCATCAGCACAATGTTTTGAGAGCGTTACATTGAGTTCTACTACAAATCATGATTTTTCACCCCAATAAAAAAAGTCGCTTCCCAGCAATAATTTTTGCGTAAAGTTACTTAGTTCTATGTACAGAATGCTTGGTTACGGCTTCGTGATGAAGTATTTTACACCCTGTATACAGTGTGCTCTGTGGGTAGATTTTACAGAATACAGAGCCTTCTGGTGACGGCTGTATTTGATGTATTACAAATTGATGATGACATATTATACTATGTACGGTAATAATAACGTGTCGCTCACTCAATGAACTCGGTCCTATTGTATTCTGCGATATAAAATTAAATTGACTTAATCCCTAGTTTAAACGTACAAAAATTTAAATACTGCGATTCGGTTAGTTATTGGAAAACGTCAGTCAATTTCTCAGTATCGCGATTTATTAAAGTATTTTTAAGATGTAAATCACCATTTATCTACCATTAATCAACAGTACAGTCCCTTAGCAATTTCTAGGTAGAGGAATAACTAATGGGAGCTTTTACATCACAGCAGAAATGAATAATGCATCCATGACATGTGCGTCAAGAAGACATATTGACGGAAATTTGTCATAATCAATCTAGTAGTTAGGCCGTTCCGAGGTACATACATACATTTCCATACATAGCTCTCAATTTCCATACGTTATAAGAGGCCTTTCACAAAAAAAAAACACGAAATTGCGAGTTTTACTCGTTGAAATTATATGTTTTTCACTTCTCATGCTCTGAAAGTGCTTGTTTGTGCAGGGTATAGGCTGCACAAAGTCGAATTTTGTGCCCAAGGGCATTAACGTATCTACTCATAAATGTATCTATATTAAGGCAAAGAAAATAAGCCATACAGCCAAACGCAAGAAGTTCATAAATATAATTTGTTATTTTATAATATTTACTTTAATTTATTTGCCTTATGTGTTTTTAAGACATAAAAGATATAAACATTTAAATTCAAGTACCTACGGTAGGTTATTTAATTTAAGAACATTATTATTACAAAATTAATTTAATAGTAGGCTGTATAGGTCTGCAGCCCAAGCCTAATATCAATGTCGTAAGATTTCAAAAAAATAAAGCGGCGGGAAAAAGCAGTTTATTAATTTCTTCAATTTATACTACTGTTTTATTTCCTAGCCATCGAAGTAAAAAGCAGAGTTTATAACTCGTCCACAAAACCATTTTTATCCTCGACATTGCTATCATCCCTCGCCTTCGGCTCGGGCTGCTAAAAGTCTCGGATAAAAATGGTACGTTTTGTGCACTTGTTGTAAAATCTACTATTTGTTATACTACATATAACATAATAATCAATATAATCTACTATAGTTCGTTGCTTGAAATAACAATTACTTGTTACAAAAATAGTTCGTTTTCTCTACTTCAATAATAAAATTATAGAACGAAGTTTAGATAACTTATTTATATTTAGTAACTAGCGGACGTCACGCGGTTTCACCCGCGTAGTTCCCGTTCCCGTGGGAGTATGGAGATAAAATATAGCCTATGTTTTTCAGGGTGAATGTAGCTTTCTAACGGTGAAAAAATTTTTGAAATCGTGCAGTAGTTTTTGAGTTTATCCATTACAAACATATACATAAAATACAATATTAGTGTAGATGTAGATAAATTATCATTCTCCCGATGTTTAGGCAAAAACTCACGGAAACGTGATTTTATGATTTGGGACCTCTAATTTGTAGATTTTATTGAATACTAGCGGACGTCCCGCGGTTTCACCCGCGTAGTTCCCGTTCCCGTGGGAGTACGGAGATAAAATATAGCCTATGTTACTCAAGGTGAATGTAGCTTTCTAATGGTGAAAGAATATTTGAAATCGGTTCATTACTTCCGGAGATTACCCCCTACATACAAACTTACAAACAAATGTTACCTCTTTATAATATTAGTGTAACTATAGACGATAATAGTAGAATACTTTTTCGTTATTTATTTGCCTTTTTAAGTAAACTGTACAATTAGCGTAACACCAAAATGAGAGCTCTTAACGTCTAACACCGATACGTAGGATACAAGCTCTGGGTACCCAACTACAGTTACCTGGGAATTTGATGCCAGATGATCTGAGAAACCTAAGTAAGATGTGTGCGTTGCAATTTTTTCTTGTTCTTTACATATTTTTTTGATCATATTTTTTTACGATGATACAACTGATCTCGTCTATAGGAACTAGTTACACGTGTGAGGTGTTTTATTGTTTATTTAATAAATCTTGTTAGCTTCCTAGCTATAGACTACCTCGTTGGTCTAGTAGGCGCAAGCCCGACTGCTGGTTCTGGGTTCGATTCCTGGGTCGGGCAAATGGATATTGGGTTTTTCCATCAGGAATTTCTCAGTAACAGCCACGGAGTCTGGATTTGCACTCGGTTGATGGCAATAGGCTCGCCCCCTATTACATGGGACTTAAACATAACTGCCGAAATGTGGGTGTACTATTAGGTACACCTCTGCCTAACTCTTCGCGGATTACAGGCGTGATGTTATGTTATGTAATAAAACTTCCTATTATATGATTGGTCAGCTGGGCGGTATTCGAATTTGTGTTAATGGTATAATGTATTTTAATGGCTTGCAAAATGCAATTAAGGCGGCTCCCCGAGCAAATGACCTTGAGCGAGCAGTTTTTCGGAGCCTACTCCTCTTTATCCAAAAGAAATACCAACTAATAAAAATACATTAAATTACTACATATCCTTGACTCCAAAATTGTCGTTTCATATTTTTTTTAAGTTGCTTAATGTTTAATAAATCCCCTCACAACGAAACCATAGAAATGAGAAATAATGATTTATAAAATGCTACTCCTCGTAAAGTAACCATTATTTTGATTTGCTACTTATACTAATGGATAGGCAATTTAATAATGAACATAATTGTCGTTTTATTTTTTCCAAAAGACGTAAGTTTGAATTTATAATAGTTATTTATGCAACTGTTGTATAATGAGGGGTATTAAAACACGAATGTGGCTTTATCACACGAGGCGAAGCCGAGTGTGATAATAGTATCACATGAGTGTTTTAATACCTAATTATGTACAGTTGCATACAAGACTTTATCTACATCCATGATATGAATCCTCCATAAAAGGTTCTGAAACCATAGGTTGTTGCAGTGTTCTAAGAAGTCTATGTAAATTCATGGAAAGTTTAATTGCTTGTATTTAATACAAACAAACCGTGTTTATGTAGTAATATAATTATTTACATTTTGGATTGTTAAATTATCAAAATTCACAAAGCTTCTATCACTCATTTTTGTAAACAACAAAGTACATAATGCAATACTAATATCCAAATGTCGAACAAAAATGGCGGGATACGACGTGTATTCGAATTAACCCATAAGTTTTTTTTTTAATTACGGCGCTGTGGTAGTGAATCGCACGTGCTAGACGTTCGATTCACCACCACATTCGATGTTCTTTTTTTAAAACGAGTTGCATAATGAAATTCAGTACAACATTATAACACCCGTTTGGGTGTTATAATGGTTATTATGACACTGGCTGTTTTAATGTTGGCCATAAGCTGTTAACTGTTTCAGATACCTTTATAGAGGATTTATAGCATGGGTGTAGATAAAGAATAAAAACCACTCATTTCGCACAATTCGGCCTGCAGTGACTGACGTAACGACCAATTCGTACTGCACGCTGATTAGAACTTTATTCTATTGCTAATTTTGCTCGGGGTACCGCCTTAACTATTTTCAGCGTCACATGACGCAATTAATTTTCAGATTTCATTTATGTGTTCCCAAAATTCCGACCAATTTTCAGCTCTTTGGGAATTATTATAAAAGCCTTGAATGTCTATCGGGTTTCCTTCGACTCGGATGCAAGAGCATAACAGTTCAATTTCTGGTGGTCATAAATAAATTTTTGGTTCTAATTTTACGATAAAATGGGGATTAATTTTGGTGATCATTTACTAATTTTGGCAATCAAAAGTGATTCTTTTGCCGTCACATTTTGCTAAATCTGGTGGTATGTTAATTGTATGCCTTTTTAGGGTTCCGTAGTCAACTAGGAACCCTTATAGTTTCGCCATGTCTGTCCGTCCGTCCGTCTGTCCGTCCTCGCTTAATCTCTGTGACCGTTAGCACTAGAAACCGTTATTGGTACCAATATGTATATCAATCACGCCGACAAAGTGGTTAAATAAAAATTGGAAAAAAATGTTTTATTAGGGTAGCCCCCCTGTATGTAAAGTGGGAACTGATTTTTTTTTAAATTTCAACCCTAACGTGTGATATATTGTTGGAAAGGTATTTAAAAATGAATAGGGGTTTTCTAAAATTATTTTTTGATAATGTCAATAATTTTGGAAATAATCGCTCCAAAAGTAAAAAACAATGCGTCCCCCCCCCCTCTAACTTTTGAACCATAAGTTTAGAAAATATGAAAAAAATCTGAAAAGTAGAACTTTATAAAGACTTTCTAGGAAAATTATTTTGAACTTGATGGAAACAACAGTTTTTGTACAAAAAAGACAAAAAGTTGTACAAAATAATTTCTGGACTAAGTTTGTAGTATATTCGTATATGCAATCATTTTTACATAATGGATACCCACCTTTAAACTCATAAGTGGGAACACTTATTGTGACGGACGGGAAACTACGGAACCCTACACTGATCATGGCCCGACACGCTCTTGGCTGGTTTTTTAAAATACGTTAAGTAGGTAGTATAGTACCATGTAATGGGGGCGAGCCTATTGCCATCAGCCGGGCGCAAATCTAGACTCCGTGGCTGATACTGAGAAATTCCTAACCTAAGAAATTCTTAACACTTTGCTTGACCTGGGAATCGAACTCAGGACCGCATGTTCAGCAGTCGCGCTTGCGACCACGTTTTGCGTTTTAATAATAATAATCCATTTATTTCAGGTAACAAAGACCCATACATAAAAATACATACCTACTAATAACAATTTTTGTTAGTTTAAGCAACTTAAAACTATGTTAGTAGCACTTCACTTGCACCTTGCACGATGTTTTGTATTCTTGTGGAATTTGTCCGTGGATGCGACGGAACACCACATCCTGCGGCCAAAAACTTTCTTCCAACACCAAATGGAGCATACACGTTGGGATGGGCACCACAAACGCCTCGTTGCGGCGGGACTCCAGTAGCTGTACCTACTCTTGGCGTGTACTTCAACCTTTGGCGCACGTAGTCCTCGATGTCCTCAGCCTCAGTGGTGTAATGTAGGCGAGAGATATACACCGGGGTGTTCGGCTTCGCGGCGCGCAGTTTAAGGTTGGGCTCCGCAGGAGCCTTGCCGGAGTGGTTCTTACTGCTTCGCTGACGGCGTTTCCTCCTTTGCACCGTCACGAAATCGTCATCATCAGCCCGGTCCGTTGCCTTTGCGTGCATGGGCTTTGCGGGGAGAGTAGCAGGGATGTTCGAAATGACCACTGGTCCAGGTTTTGATTAAAAATGTAACCAATATCTAATGCATTACATAACTCAAAACCTAGATATATTTGGCGTCTCTAAAATCATCATCGTCATTATCATCATCATCATCATTTCGGCCGAAAGACGTCCACTGCTGGGCATAGATCTCCCTCAAGTGTCGCCACATTGACTGGTCCCGTCGCGTCCCAAATAAACATAACAAATTAATTCACAGAAATGAACTTCACATATTACCTACAATAGAAAAATGGATCGCAATTTTGCATTAAATTTCATGTTGCCTGGCTTTATTGGCACTAGTAATTAATTTATCGTGAAGCTCGTAAAATACATCTCAATTCAATTGGCCCTCACAGCAATTTTTTTATTTTTTTTAATAGAGTATTTTTTTGGGAGGAGCTGTGGGTAAATAACAATAGCCGCTCTAGCCGGTCTTCAAAGTAAAGCAGCGCTTGCTAAGGTCAGTCCGTGGATGGGTGACCATCCATTACATACCGAGTGTCCTCCGTGACTCTGAACCCAGGTACCGGATAGGCAGTCGCTCCATGTAATAATAAATAGTCATCCATCTCGAATCCATTTAGACTATAAGCTGGCCTCAAGCATGGTTTAGAAAAACCTCGGCAAATGATGAATACAGTATTTTTTTTGTTTCGAAATGAACAAAGCATTGGGATAATTTGAGGGTTTTTCGTCAGGATAAAGTAATAGTTATACGATTATATTAAGGCGCTGTCAACACCAAAATCGCGCACACTGTCTATTTATATGGGAGAAAAACGAGATAATTACTGGGGGGCCAGGTTTTAGAAAAAAATAATGAATAAATATTGAAATAAAAAAAGTATGGATTATTTGTGAAATATGACTCGTTAGCGGTTTAGGTATGAATATGTTGACTTCATGTTTTTAATTGCAGACCCATACGTCAAAAAAATTAAGACATAGGACCGTTAATGATGATTTTAAGACCAATCTTTGCAATTATTTTCTATCGAGCCGATTTCGTCGAAATATGTATCGAGTCCGTCCAAGGTCTTTGAAATATGATCAATATTAACATATGATTTTTTTGGCGTGCTAGAACAAATAGTTTTTCTTAAAATACTGCTTAAATAACATCAATTTCAACAAATTAGGTGTTGTCAGCCCCTTAAGATGTAAACACTTCGCGTTTTATTTTAGTAATTATGAGGAAGCGTATTAACACGAGGTTGTGTAAAAGTCAAAGCGAAAGTAAAAGGTCTTAAAACGGAACCAGGTCAGGTCAGGTACTACTTACACAGTATAGCGGGGGGTAACGAATCACCGAATGAGCTCAGTATAAGTAGATCTCGAAAAGTTTCACGGAAACCGGGTAGAAAGCCGATATTTAAGAAAAACGACTATTAAATAATTTTGATTTAGAATTTCGTGTCAACTTAGATCAAATCAGATACTACAATCAGACACCACCTTGTCATATCCAACGTTTCTTTGGTCTTCCTCTATTCTTATCCCCATCCACATTCATACCCAAATCTTTCTTCACGACATTTTCCTCATTCCTCTGCATCACATGCTCAACCGAAGATTTCCTATCTAAAATTTATCACATAATTATATTTCTGGCGTTCTTATAACACTCGCCACCAGCTCGCTTAGCATGACCACCGTAGACACGAAAGAGAATCGACAAATCTTTTGTTCATCTGTCGTTGCATCGATCGACAAAATGACAGCTGAACAAAAGATTTGTCAATTCTCTTTCGGTTCTACGGTGGTCATGCTACGCGGGCAAGTAGGTGACAAAATAAAAACATGTAAATACGAAAACTTGGCAGTTCAGTATAACTTCCAAGTTGTCGTGATAAATATTCTTCCTGAAAAACCCTCGAGTACGTGGTACGTAGGTTCCTAAAGAAGTATTATTTCACCCGAGCATTTTACACCTGAACTTATAGAAAAGGCAAGAAATATCGATGAATGAATAAATTAGATTTAAATTACTTGGGGAAATTCCCGAGCTTTCCTAAACGACGGACGGCGACGTCCCGGTAATTACGACCAGATGCGTATTGTCGAGTGCAATTAGACTGAAAGGTGGAGGAAGTTTGTAGTGATCGGATTTTCGTGGGACTTTTTTATTGAGTTGCTAGCGGTTTGAAGTTAAAAAATTTCGCCGCGCTCGAGCGAACTATTTTTTAAATTTCCTCCTTAGTATTTTTTTTTCGTTTATTACCAAGTTGATGATTTGGTATGTTTATTTGTTCATTGTTGTCGATGAATCAAAAATAAAAATGTTTGATCTCGGCACTGTCCATGTGAAATTTTACCGACGTCAAACATTTTGTGTGGTGGAAACAGAAATGAAAAAAGGTTATACTTAATAGGGTGTTGATGCTTTTTTAAAGATTAACAATATAAAAAAAAAACAATTGGTAAAATTTAGAACATCAATCAGAGAGCACGTAACGCTGTAGCAAATGCTCAAGGTTTCCAACTTAGCCGTTTTCCCTCGAAAATTGGGAAGTAATTAAGTGAGTTGGGATTTATTTAGGAGCTCTATATTTTAAATTAATTATGTATTAAAAATATTACAAAAAGTTACTGTGGCGACTTTAGGGGTATTTTGGTAGAACTAGCCATATATCTATCAATTCTTGATGTCATTTTGATTCTAGTTTCCATCGTTAAGCACCTTATTATCCTGTACGACCTTTGGTAGATACCACAGTATCAAATTACGAGAAATTTTATTAGGTAGAACACCTTTTTATCTTAATGGCCGGTTAGCATAAAGAGAGGTTAGGAGTACCTACTTGAAAATTATACCAGACGTATAATTCGGGGGGATTATTTTTGTAGCAAAACCCGGGTTCCAGCTAACAGAACTGTTCAAAAGTTAGTTTGTCAGTGAATTTATTTGTATCAACTCTAGAATGTTTGATGTGCCGTGTCATCAATTTAATGCGAGAATTGCACATTCAACCCCAAACTGTAGTTCAAAAGTGTCCCTATCACTACCAAAATCCACTCGCAAATTGTCCGCGTCATTTTACTAAATGTAAATCGCAATACGCCCGACCCAATTACCTGCATGGTCAGCTTATTTTACACACGGCTTTAATCCAATAATACGGGATGCAACTGTTGGATAATAAGTGTATTCTCGCATTATTTAATCCAGGACTTTTCTGCTCGGATTCTGAGTAATTGATAATATGTGTATGCCGATAATTGTTAATATGTGTAGGTATACCGATAATAATAATTGTTAACAACAGCAAGCTGTGTTTTCAGGTCTCAGGTGTGCTACTCTATTAAAATCTTCGAGATTTGATAGTGTGGTGAAACAAAATGACATTAAGAATTGATAGCTTTAGCCTAGTTCTACCAAAATACCCCTAGAAACTCCAAAATTTGCCTAAAAATAAGTACATTTATGTTTTGTAACATTCTTCATACATTAATTAAGTTGAGAACCATTAATGACGTTTACAACGTTACGTAGTGCTTTCTGATTGGTGTTCACAATCACATGACTGAATGCCTAAACTAAGCCGATTTTCTTTTTTCTGAAAATATCATGAATCTTTAGTTTTTCTAATAAACAATGTGGTTTGTTGCTAAGTGCATGTCCATCCATCATTAAAAACTAGCCTATTGTGGACATGTCTTTACCTGGCTGGCAATTCAAAGTATAATGTCAAAAATTGCACGAATCGACCAGAACGTATTAAATACATCCGTATTTCTTTAAAAAAAGGTTAGTTTTTAACCGACAAAAAAAGGAGGTTCTCAATTTGACAAGATTTTTTCTTAGAGAATAGAGGTAAAATTAAAATTAATTTACCTACAACTTTAAAATACTAGACAAACCAGACAATATAATAATATAAAACTAAATAAAATATTAAATACTAAATTGAAGAGATGTTAAATATCCAAAAAAACTTTTAAAGTTCGATTTCTCGAAAACAATTCTCAGTTTGGATACCCCGGGAGATATCCCGGGCTGAAATTGTTGTAAATTAGGAATAATATCACCTATTTCTAGGAATGTATCCAATTAGCAATCACTCTGTAGTTCAGTCACAGCTTTAATCAAGTTAGTGCTTTTTGTGTTTCAGGTTAGTTTCTAAGTTATGTACAACTAATATTTGACTGAAAATTGTTTATTACCTCACCATTTTAAGAATTGCGAGTAGTGTAAATCTAGTCAAATACTAACATAGCATATAATAATGTAAGCGCTGTCTTGTTACTTATTAAAAGCAGTAACAACAAATCTGCACTTTTACCATTCAATTACTTAACAACAGAATTTATACAGTTAACACATCAGGATTATGTAACTAATGTGTTATTAAAACAGAACCAAATACCAGAACAGTTTGCGTGTAAGAGCTTTAGTCAAAGTTTGGTTTGCTGATGAAGTTTGTTTTATAGTTTGACCGAAATCGCCTTATGAAGGGGTTATTGTACATTCGTCACAAAGTTAATTCGCCACGAAAAAAAGTATGTGTAAACTCGCCATAACTCTATTTTCATGAAGGAAAATCCGCCATATGTTGCGGCGACGTGGTGCAGGAAGGTAAGAGCATTTAAATTCCAATCGTTCCAAATTTTCATTTGATGAATTTTCCTGAATGAATTTTAATTATTCAATTTTTTTTTAAGTTGTCGTATCGACCGTAGATCGATCGTAGCGGCCTCTGCACTGCTCTCCCGTCTCACTGCGCACATACCTAAAGCGCGGTACGATAGTTTCGGTCAAACTATAACGTCCACGATAAGCGTCAGTTCCATGTTTTTTTATATTTCTATGGTCAGTTCATCAGTCGCGTTGCGTCTCGGTGTTAATTGACCTTAACTCTCTAAGTAATTGAAACAAGCACAGAGGTGTATTTATAGTGTTAAAACTACAGGAAATCTGAAAATTCAATAAAGCACTTACTTTTGGTTGCTGTTTTTTCCTTGCTTCGCTACGTAGCAGTGAGCATCGCAGCGCATTCCGCTCAGCCACGCGGCGCACCGCTGCCTCCTCTGTCTTGGGCCTCACTCCCGCGTCCCAAGCCCTGAGTAAACATTACAAATAACACTCTTTAACAACGAGTCAATCAGAATAATAACAAGCAAATAACTACCATGGAAAGCGCTAGGTCAGCGGTCTTAATAAAACAATAATTATAAAACAGGAGTAAAATAAATGAAGGCCGAAAATAATAGCAAAATAAATGAAGCTTTATTACCTCAGCGTTTCAGAAGTGACTAACTGTGGTTCAATGGCGGGTGGGGGCGGCCTGCCGCTGTTGAAGAGCTGCTGCACCGCGGAGTTAGTTTTGGGCGCGTTGATCGTGAGGATGAGAGGGGTCTCCAGTCTATCAGAGATATGTAACGTTAGAATCATGACGAAAAGCTTCACCCGGAGGTGAATCCCGCGCAGGTTTAGGACGGGCCAAACTTCGTAGCAGACGCGTCTCACATCCCGAGTGAAATTCGCCTCTGCGTGACAAACTCAGAGGCGAATTTCTCATTCTGGGACATCTTACATACTACTACTACTATTATAAATGCAAAGGTTTGGATGAATGGATGTTTGCTACTCAATCACGCCTGGACGGCTGACGACTGAAAGACACAGACAGATTATATAGTCATGCAGGAATAGCACAGTCACGTTCCGCCTGACTCATCAACACCCAGCCCAAACCCTATTGGACCTAGAAAACTGAAATTATGCAGTGGTTCCCTTTATAATGTTGACAAAGAATAAGGAAGGATTTCAGGAACCTCTTAGCGTCCCGGCCGCCGCGGGAGACGCCCCGGGTGTCGGGGGCCACCACGTGGCCCCCGACTATGGTGGCTATGGGCTACTAGCTCGCCGTCCGTCCGTCTCATGACGACAGGCCGTGTCGACGGCGCGTTCGTGTTCCACGCGCGCCTCAAAGAGAGTCGGCAATAGGAAGGGGTCCGCAAGGGCCGATGCCTGCCGGGGTTGCGGGACTGTTCGAAAGAGATACCGTGGCCCCGGAACACAATGGGATGAAGGAACATGGATGGGTTTTAGTCAGTAAAAGTCTGACACTCCCTCCTGCTCCGCCCAGAGTGGGAGGAATCATTTGATGATTTCCCATCCAAAAAAAAAAAAAGGATTTTTCGAAATTAAACCCCTAAGGGGCATAAGGGGATGAAGTTGTGTATGGAAAGGCCTTAATTTTCGATATAAAAATCACAAAATTTATTACCTAGGCGTATGGTTCAAAATCAAAATCAAAATCAATAATGTATAAGTATATATATATATATAATCACTAATATCATGAAAATTTGTATTTTGCCTTTTGGTTGGTAATTAATAATTACATGTATCAGCGTTTTTGAAAAATCACCCTAGAAGACAAATAATGATAATTCAGTGACAATAAATAATTCAATTCAATGGGGGCTATCGCGTGTGAATTTGCCGCTAAAGGCGCTTGTGTAGACTAAGGTCCTCCAAAATGTCAGATGTCATAGGGTGTTCGCGCGTTGTGTACTTTTTTATCACGTATTTATACTAATACTCACGATTGTGTTCTAGATTGAGCCTGCATTCCTGATTAATTATGACTTGAAGATTTTAAGTAGCAACTTAGGATCATAATATTGTTAGTACTTGGAGGTAGAATGATTTTTAAATGTTTCAAGCTTGCTAATTTTAGGAAGAATATTGTAAATATATATCTAAAGCTTACACTATGTTGTTATACGTAATAAAATAAACATTTTTATGAAGTTATTGGTGCTTTAAAGTATTGATTAGAATTACTGACAGGACCTTACTCGACAGTGCGCCATCTGGTGAGCTAAAAAACGATAGCCCTCATTCATAAAAGTTAGCAATTTTTCATCTATGTTTTTTTTATGACGTTATCACGTAAAATTATCATCCGTAAACCGACTTTACAGAAAACCATTTTATGTAGATTTCGTTAAAAAAAATCTATTAGGTAGATTTCGTCAGAAAAAATCTACCTATTGGTCTTGCACCTAAAGTCGAGTTTTCCGAAAATTTTACCCTAAGGGGTGTAGTTATGATCCCTAGAGCCCAAATCGCCCGCCCGTTAAAAAGTTTAAATATGTATATTATGTATGTGGGGCGCCAAGCAAAATTTAATCACACTCTGTATACAGGTCGCAATTATGAACCGATTGCTTACAAACTTTTTTGATACAACACTTAACTTGGGGAGGGGGTTAAAATTTCCAAAATTTTTGGAAAAAAAATATTACAGCTCCGAAACGGTAAACCTTTTTTAATGTAGGAAACATATATTTTTTTTAAAGTAAATTGTTTCCATTAAATTTTTTTTTTTTTTTTTTGATGCTTGTATATTATGCACCTCTAACCTCTAAGAGGTTGAAAAAAATATGGGTGGAACCTTCTTCGAAATCTATCTCCTCCTGCGGCTTACCGAAGGGATTTTTTTCACAAAAAAAAAAAAACAAATCCCAGCACTTTCTGTAGTTGGCTCAATAACAAAAATCTATTGAATACCTCTTTAATAAATCTGATTTATAATAAAGTTCCGAGAAGAAATATCCTAGGCTGTTATTACTTTTCCATTTATTTTCCTTTTCAGAAGTTCGTTTAATAATTTCTCTGTGATTGTTTTTCCAGAAACTCTTGGATTGAACTTGAATATTATTAGACCTGCTTTGTGCAAAATTTTGAATGGCTGTGATTCTACAATTCTGACGCCTGATTGCAAATACAATGCGAGTTCACTTAATTAGGGGCGATCTATGTAGTCTAGATCAATGTTCTGACATCAACATACATTGTGTCTGAGAACTACACCCACGTGCTTTTGCACTGCTCAGTCGTTGCAACATACACTGAAAAAAATGCACTCCAATCAAGTGACTTTTTAGCTTGATTGACGATATCTTGTTTAGATTAATCAAAATCTTAGTTAAGTTGATCATCACAACATGATTGCAGCAATACTAGTTCAAATGATTGAACGCTCAAACAAGGTTCTTGATAACCCCTATCATGATATCATTGTAGAAGAGTTCGGTTTAAAGACATTTATTTCTCAAAGAACAAGTTAAAAAAAAATGTTAACTGTAACAAAGTAACTTAGTTGTGTCAATCAAGCATTTTGAATACTTCAATAAAGATCATTGAAACTTTATTAGGTTGATTTGACTTGATAGCATCTATCATTGCAATTAATTGTATTAATCATACAACTTGATCAAATCTTGCGCTAAATGTCTGCGCTAAATAAGTTCCTTGGTTGTGTTTATCAAATACATCATACAAACAAACTACATGTCAACTTGGTTGCAACTATCACGTAAGGTGTTCGCCCTAATAAAGGTGCGTTTTGCCCTGAACAAGAAGCTTGTTTGTCCTAATCAAGTCTCTTAGTTGTATCTATCAAATACGTCAGTCAAAATACTCCATAACAACTTGATTGCGGCTATCAAGCACATCCTAAAAAAGCAGTGTTTGCTCAAAACAAGTAGCTTTATTGCTCTAACTAACTTTCAATGATACATTTGATCAAGTAGCTTAGTTCACTTTAGGTGCGTGTACGCATAAAGGTGCGTGTTCGCCCTGAACAAGAAGCATGTTTGCCCCAATCAACCTTCTTGGTCCTATCAAATTGGTTACTTATCAAATACATTTTTTAAAATACTTCAATACAACTTGATTGCAGCTATCAAGTAAGGTATATAAATAGGCAGGTAGGCATATGAATATGAATATGAAGGTGTTTACCCTAATAAAGGTGCGTGTTTGCTCTGAACAAAAAGCTTGTTTGCCGTAAATCCGTAATCAACCTTCTTGGTTGTATCTATCAAATACATTTTTAAAAATACTTCAACACAACTTGATTGCAACTATCAAGTAAGGTGCGTGTTTGCCCTAATAAAGGTGCGTTTTTGCCCTGAACAAGAAGCATGTTTGTCCAAATCAGTCTCTGACTGTGGGTTTCCACCAAAAAGATGTTTACACAAACGTGCATATTGCACAACTCTGTGAATGTATCGATTTTCGTTTTCTTCGCCAACCTTAGTGCATATTTGCCATTTCGGAATTTTGTGCACAATGTTTGAAGGATTGTTTGTATGGATTGTGTTGTACAAATCTAACACTGCACTTGATAGATTTTTTCATGCACATCTAATTATTTTCTACTGTAAACCATAATGTTTTGTTAGTCTCTTCTGTCCCACCTCTTGGCAAAGAACTCCCTTCGTTTTCATCTTCCGCAAGGTAACTTTTTTTTGTTTTAGATTGGACGGAATAATTGTGTCCAATCCATCCCAATATCTCACTCGTGATCTGCGGTGACCAGTCTTATTTTTTTGGGTACCAGCTCTGAGCTACTTCGGCTTACAGGTTGTGTAGATTTCTAAATAATAAGATCGCCAGCGCTGGTACCATGACGTCAGACTTCTGATATTAGTTGCTTTACTAAACCGATAGATGGCGCTGTATGCTGACGTCATGTTTCTGAATCGCAGTGTTAAGATTCTCCGCGAGCAAATGACCACCCTGGTTTTACTTTACCACGTTATCGTTTCTCGGCCTTTTGGCTAAGATCAAAGTGTAGTATCTGTTCTTTTAAGCTAAACATCTTTAAGTTCCCTCACTGAGGGACCAGTAAATTTAACAGATTTTTGTAAGCTGACGGGGTGTTTGGGGCTCACTCCACGCCCGTCGCGGGTCGGCCCAGCATTGCAGTGCCTTGTGTTGTAAAACAAGTCAGTCACTTTATTAGGGTGAACAAGCTACTTGTTTAGGCCAAACAAGCTGCTTGATAACATCAGAGTTTTAAGGTTTATAGACTGGGTACTACGTCAAATTAATCATTTAAACTTGTTAAGGACAAACATGCTACTTAGTTAGGGAAAACAAGTAAACCAAGAAAAAAATATTTTATGAATCCAAACAAGCAAGTTGATAAAAGCAATCACATCATCTTGTTTAAGGCAATCAACTTATTGTGTATGTGTGCGCGTATATGTTATACTGAATAATCTTGGTTGGAGCAACTATGTTTTGACTTGATTGCTGCAAATAGGTTTTGTGATAACTCCAATCAAGATCCCGTTTCAAATCTCAATCAAATATAAGTAGTAGCTGTGATCATTGTGCTTGATAGGCTCAGATGCAAACAATCAGTCAATCTAAACAAAATGTTGATTGTGGCAACTACTTTTTTTTTTCAGTGTAGGTATACTTCGGTAACCCTGGTACTCTCCGCGAGATTGTCAGCAACATCAAGGCGCTGCTGGCCTTTCTCGGGGAATTAGGGTGGATCTTATAAATTTCCCACCCGTACGCAAATTACGCTCTTTGACGTGGAGTTGCGTACACCAGCCCGCTATACAATACAATACAATATATCCGAGAACTAGGATACACACGTGCTTTCCAATATACCTAAGTTTCTCAACAAATCCCAACCGTTAATTAATTTCAATACAGAAGCGACACTGAATATGTATAATTTTCACTTAATTATCTATCTCAATATTATGTATCCTTTCATGTTTCATTGAAGTTATATTGAAATGCACTTGCAACTATGATGCGAGCGCTGCGCTCCAAACCTAATTCCATTAATGAAACTTCGATGATATAGGTATCTAACAGCAAATAATTGGCACAAGGTGGCAACGTGGACGCCAGTAAATTGCTACGGTTTCGAGCAACATTATGATGTTACGTAAATGACACTCGGACACTACTACATGGTACTAGTAATTTTAGTATCTACCAGCGATCGTCAACACTTTGTTTTTTACTAACAGGTTTTATGTTTTCGATAAATCAGTTTTTATAAAATGATCTAACCGGTCATCCATCAGTTTCATCTTTTTAATAACTATTATTCGAGGAAATAGCCATTTTGTCGCTGCTAGATGGTGGTTTTAAGTCGGCTTAATACCACGACTGTTAAATTGTATCTCTGGGACTTCGTCGAGCTTCATTGTCTCGACGCTTTTCTAGTGGTCGCCACAGTTGATTCTAGTTTTCAGGAGTAACGGAGGCTTAGGAATAGTGTGGCGGGCCCAATAAATAAAAAATACCACGATTTATCACAGTGGCGTGAAAATGGCTAAACGCGTAAGTATAAGATTTTTACACCCTTTCATTGAATCTAGTCATCACTTTAAAATATATAGATACCTAAGGCATTTGTCATTTCGGCATTACAAAGGAATAGTAAACTAAAGTGCTGAAATTAATTGATTTACCTTTTTTAACCCAGACCTTTTAGCTGTATCTACCTAATTAATTTTCCACAACGAATTAAGATAAGAAATTACTGAATGCTTCAAACGGTACAAGTAAAACGTGTCATTCAAGCCTTCACAGCTATTGACATTAATTTCAAGAAGACACTAAATAAAAGCTGTATTCAGTATTCAAATACAAAATGGTGCTGCGTCCGCCGTCATTTTATTTAAATTCTCGAATAAAACTTAAATGATAAATAAAACTGTTGTTGCAAATAAACGTATTGTTCAAATAATGAACTTAAATGTTTGTATTTATCACAGCTTTGTTCAATTGCCCGCGGTATCATTATTATGCAATTAATATCAACTGCCCTACAGCGAGGATGAAAGAATTGTGGTGAGCATTGAGTACAATCTATACTAATATTATAAAGCTGAAGAGTTTGTTTGTTTGTTTGTTTGTTTGTTTGAACGCGCTAATTTCAGGAACTACTGGTTGGAATTGAAAAATTATTTTTGTGTTGGATAGCCCATTTATTGAGGAAGGTTATAGGCTATATAACATCACGCTACGACCAAAAGGAGCGGAGCATAAATGAAAGATGTTGCAAAAACGGGGAAAATGTATTCCTTTTGTTAGCTTTTTCTCTCTTATGTGAAGCAGACGAAGTTGCGTGGGTCAGCTAGTGTAACTATATTCCGCGAAGTGCACAACATACAACGCTGATAAAATCATTTGAACGGCAACACAATTTCCATTCTGGTATGGACCCATTTTCTAGTCAGTCAAGATTTTGAAAACTTTTCGTGTTATATGAGTGGACGCAATAAATGTCCGGCTATTTCAGTTAACGTGATTGAACTTCCCAGTGATCCGGTGCATCTAAGTATCGTTTGAAGCAATCAACGGAACACTTGGCAGGATTGAAATTCCTATACTGACCTGTGAGCTGTACTTGTGGTGTTATACTCCTTATGTGGTGTGATGTCACTGACTACTGCCTGGGTCTGTACCGGCTCTGGGTCTTTCTTCGGAAGCTCTTCCTCCGAATCTTTGGGTTTCTCCAAGAAGCGTACCGACCTTGGCGTGATGGAGCCATCTTCATCGCTGGCCGTTGTTGTTGATCGCTGATCATCATTCTGTTACATAAAAAACATTAGTCACCACATTGTTTCCATTGGTGTTCCTAAATTAAGGAACCAACAAATAGTTCCAAATTAAGTAAGAAAATGATTATGATGCATTTTCAATAAATTCATTTTGAAAAAACACACTTGCAGAGTTTTTATTTTATTTAACGGCTCGGTTGGCGTAGTGGCTGTGCGATTGATTGGGTACGATTCCCGCACCGACAAATATCTGTAAGGCCTATAGTTGTTTCAGATCTGGCTGTTTGTGTATGTAAGTTTAAATGATTGTTAACGTACCCACGATACTATGGATTGCAATTGCAATCCAGCAAAGTGCATGGGATCCCACAAGAGCCTGCGGTCCCGCAAGCATAAAATCCCGAAAAAATATTAAAAAGGAATGGCAGCATTGGAAACTGATAGAGTGAAAGAGAAATATTGAACTTTTCATTACTATTTTTTTATCCATACATCGGAAAGTAGGTCTGAAGTTGCCTGAGGAGCGGGTTGAAAGTAATACTTTTCAGCTCTAGGGAGAATCGTTATCAACTGACGCATGTTTTTGAACACAATTATTTACGTAACTTTAACTCTAAGACACCACTTGTTTTTATATAAATAATTTAAAAATATACTCACTATACTAATTAAGCACTATTTTTCCGTTATCACACACGTTTTAATTACAAAAAACAATTATTTCTTGTATAAACACAATCCAGAGTGTATGGCATAAGTGTATAAACTTGAACTGTGTAACACTGAGGTTGCAGAATAAAATTGATGATGTGCTTAATAACCTGTTCGATTATATCCTTATCGGTATCCAAAGACTTCCACAGCCGGCCGCCTTTCAATATACCACCGCGGCGCTGCGGCAGAGGCGAGCTCTCGGAAGACAGTCTCCCATCAGTATCCGCAGTGTCGCTGTCCTCGCCTACAACAAAGAAAAAACCCTTCCTATAATTATAATAAAACCTTTATTTTCAGGCAACCTTGGCCCATATCTAAATACCTTGCAGACTAACAACCAGTCTAACCGTATTCTATATATAGGGTGTAAAAGACCTCATCACGAAGCCGTCAACCAAACATTCTGTGCATATAAGTAACTTAACGCAAAAATTATTGCTGGGAAATGACTTTTTTTTTGGGGTGAAAATCATGTATTATGTATTTTGTGGTAAAACTCAACTCAAACTCACTTAAAACATTGTGGTGCAGTGGTGATGGATGGGTCGTGGAGGCGTTTAAAGTAAAAATCTAACATTAAGAACTTGTCAAAAAGTTGGAACTTTGACCCCCAATATCTCCGTAACTCGAAGGTTCCCAGGTACAGTGTAAAACAAAAAAATATCGCAATAACGGGGAGAATAAGCGCCTTTATCTAATGACTTAACAACCAATAACTTGAAGTATTATAGAAATATCGTTGAATAATCAATTCGTTTCAATCAAAGCTTGGTATTCACCTAACACAAAACAATTTCATAGGATTGTTACATCACGAGGAGTACTCAGAATTGCAGCATAGTATTCTTTCCACTTGGGATTGGGACGGGGCACCTCTTTGTCTTTGCTACGTTAAACTGATAAATGTTCCGCGGAATTCCTGAACAGTCTCGTAATTGGCATGCTACAATATCCTCTCTAATTGCACTATAAATTCCCTTGTTTGGCAATTAAATCTACCTTTCAATCGACCTTCTTAGTTAGGTGCTCAAGGAAACAGAGAACAAGTATAATCCTACTTCTTAGTTAGGTGCTCAAGGAACCAGAGAACAAGTATAATCCTACTTCTTAGTTAGGTGCTCAAGGAAACAGAGAACAAGTATAATCCTACTTCTTAGTTAGGTGCTCAAGGAAACAGAGAACAAGTATAATCCTACTTCTTAGTTAGGTGCTCAAGGAAACAGAGAACAAGTATAATCCTACTTCTTAGTTAGGTGCTCAAGGAAACAGAGAACAAGTATAATCCTACCTCTTAGTTAGGTGCTCAAGGAAACACAGAATAAGTAATCCTACTTCTTAGTTAGGTGCTCAAGGAAACAGAGAACAAGTAATCCTACTTCTTAGGTGCTCAAGAAAACAGAAAACAAGTAATCATACTTCTTAGTTAGGTGCTCAAGGAAACAGAGAACAAGTAATCCTACTTCTTAGTTAGGTGCTCAAGGAAACAGAGAACAAGTCATCCTACTTCTTAGTTAGGTGCTCAAGGAAACAGAGAACAAGTATAATCCTACTTCTTAGTTAGGTGCTCAAGGAAACAGAGAACAAGTAATCCTACTTCTTAGTTAGGTGCTCAAGGAAACAGAGAACAAGTCATCCTACTTCTTAGTTAGGTGCTCAAGGAAACAGATAACAAGTAATCCTACTTCTTAGTTAGGTGCTCAAGGAAACAGAGAACAAGTCATCCTACTTCTTAGTTAGGTGCTCAAGGAAACAGAGAACAAGTAATCCTACTTCTTAGTTAGGTGCTTAAGAAAACAGAGAACAAGTAATCCTACTTCTTAGTTAGGTGCTCAAGGAAACAGAGAACAAGTAATCCTACTTCTTACTAATATTATAAATGCGAAAGTTTGTGAGGATGAATAGAGGAATGGATGTTTGTTACATTACTTTTTGAAGTAAAAACGACGGACCGGATTTGGATGAAATTTGGCACACAGATAGTTTATAACCTGGATTAACAGATAGGATATTTATTCCGGTAGTACGACCCCGTGGGACAATAACGGAACTCCACGCGGGCGAAGCTACTTTGTACCTATTTTGAGAAGAGGCAAACCAACCTACGTATAGGATAAGAACTGTACCGAACAGTCAGTGAAGTCAACTTAGAATCTTTTTCGGATTTTAAAACAAACGGAGTTACGTAGGGTTACGGTGCGCTAGTGTTCAATGGCTTCCACTAACATAGTGATGTGATAATAATATGTTGAACCCTTTTTACTTTTTTATTGTTTTGTTAATTACTTACTTTTTTTTAAGTTTCGGGATACGTTACTCAGTTTTTCTTTACGATTACGTAAAGTTAAACTTCACAAGTCTAAAAGTGCTGCTTATAAATATTTTCTATAATTGGTGCCAGTTAAGATGATAATAGCGGTCATTGCCCTTTCCCTAATATCTCTCGTACGAACCAAAACAAATGTATCGTTTTTCGTTACAAAAAATGTTGAAGATGACGATAGATGACGGTTCCAGACTTGAACAGGCTTATTTTTGGTTTTCAAAGTTAAGAAGTTTAATAAATGTAGGTGGGTCAATGACCGTTATTCTCATCTTAACTGGTACGAACTATAATAAAAACCCAATTAAAGAATATCATCTGAGTATCTGGTCTACTTATCGAATCGACGACTTGTTAAACAGTTCTAGCAATCCTCATGGTCACAACTGTTTTGACGGAAACGTGTTTCATGTTGTTGATACAAAAATGGATTGCTGTTTTTGTATCAACATTATGAATCAAATTCTTTTGCCATTTATATTAACATTCAACAAATATCTTCCTCCTACATGTTCGTAATACTAAAATGGGACCAAATATATCAGTAAATATGGAACAGTAAAAATAGAACTGATAAAAACAGCTTATTTCATCAATAATTTGTTTGTATCCCTGAACATAAATAAACTCTATTTTTCCAGTGAAATAAATATGGTTTTCTATCGTAATTTGACGTACATAGTTATGCTAACTGGATCCAATTCTATTAAATAGCCAAAAAATACCCTATTTATAGCTAAAATTATTTCTAAGAAAAACTCCTAGCTGCATGAAAGTAACTTAGTGTGGGACTGTGGGTTGGCCTCTATTTGTTTAACTACGTACATTTATCGAAACTATCATCCACGAATTTATTGATTATTTGCTTGTTGGTTTACTACATAAATTGGGAATAGTGTGGATTGAATTATCGAGAATTCCTGTAATCTGCATATCTGACACCGTACGGCGCTGCGGGAATACGAGTAATTTGGTTTTAGGGCCAGAATAACCACAAATTGTGAAAATTGAATGGTTCTCGTTTTAATATTATGCAGATTAATATGTAGCTAAGTTAAAGACTAATTCTAATTTTATATGTTTCGTAAACACGATTATCCATAACTTTAGCGCGATTGAAAAATACCTAGTTACCTGAAAAGTTTTCTTTAAATTCAGTCATGAGCTTTTGCAGGATAGTCGAACTATGGGTTGGAGTGTACATAACGGGGCACTGAGGAAAAAACAGAAAAATTTTGATGAATTTTTCAAACATAATAATACTTACTTTTTATGGTTTTATCGTATGGAGGACATCAAAAGAAACAACTTTTTCCCGGGTTTTTTTTTTGTGAGGTCAATGACTGCTGAGCTAGGAGGCAAAATTTAACTCTCATTGTGAAGGCGTCTGGGACTTACAAAATTTTGAGGAAAAAGCAATGAAAAAAAAAATTCACCCAAAAACAACGCCTAATCAAGCCTTCGGGATCCGGTGGGATGTGGGAGTAAGGTCAATGACCTTGACCCCAAGGTCAAGGTCAAATTAAAAAAGACGCAGACATGGGGTATGCTCGAGATCAGTGACCTTGATGCTAAGGTCAGTGACCTTGACCCCAAGGTCAAGGTCAAATTAACAAAGACTCAGACACGGGGTACGGTCGAGGTCAGTAACCTTGACGCCAAGGTCAGTGACCTTGACCCCAGTCGCAGACACGGGGTACGCTCGGTCAGTGACCTTGACCCCAAGGTCAAATTAACAAAGACGCAGACACGGGTACGTTCGTTGAAGCAACTTAGTCCACGAGCGAGCGAAGCGAGCTCGAGACTTGGGGCACTCCGACTTGGACAGTTTAGGTTAGAAGGGGATGGCGGGGTCCAGTGAGCGAGCAAAGCGAGCGAACAGACCCCGCCATCCCCTTCGTGGTTATTTTTTTTATGACCATTAAGCCCCGCGAAGCGGGGCTCCGACTTTGCCCTTTAAGCAACTTAGTCCAAGAGCGAGTGAAGCGAGCTCGAGACTTGGGGCACTCCGACTTGGACAGGTTAGGTTAGAAGGGGATGGCGGGGTCCAGTGAGCGAGCAAAGCGAGCGAACAGATCCCGCCATCCCCTTCGTGGTTATTTTTTTATGACCATTTAGCTGGGGCTCTCCGACTTGGACAGGTTAGGTTAAAAGGGGTGTTTTTATGAATCTGACCTTGAGGTCAAGGTCACTGACCACGAGCGTACCCCGTGTCTGCGTCTTTGTTAATTTGACCTTGGGGTCAAGGTCACTGACCTTGGCGTCAAGGTCACTGATCTCGAGCGTACCCCGTGTCTGCGTCTTTTTTAATTCGACCTTGACCTTGGGGTCAATGTCACTGACCTTGGCGTCAAGGTCATTGACATCGAGCGTACCCAGTGTCTGCGTCTTTTTAAAATTTTACCTTGACCTTGGGGTCAAGGTCATTGACCTTGGGGTCAAGGTCATTGACCTTAAGGTCATCCCCCGGTGTTTCCCCACCCTAGTACTCCCACATCCCACCGGATCCCGAAGGCTTGATTAGGCGTTGTTTTTGGGTGAAATTTTTCTAAGTCTTTTTTTCATAGTGCCCCCGTTTTGTATACCATGACCGAACTATGTATAAAAAACCGGCCAAGAGCAAGTCAGTCTCGCGCACCGAGGGTTCCGTACAAACTTTTTAAACGACAAACTTAACTTTGCTGTTCTATCCCCAGAAACGGCTATCGCACCAAACGCAAATAATACGTTTGTAATGGTAAAATGCCTTTTTTTTGTTATTAAACTACATACTTATTTACGGTTTTTAGATTTTTCCCTTTACATGTGCTGTACTGTAAGACATTGATTCTCGCCAAATGGTGTGATTCGTCAACGGAAACTACCATAAGTATAGGTTTTCGACTCAAAACCTATAGAGTGCTTTCGGTTAACCTAGAATTGTCAATTTTGGTTAAAAGCAAGGTCTTACAGCACAAGCAAAGGGAAAATTCCGAAAAATAAAAAAAAAGTTAAATAAAGTTAATTACAAGTTTTCGCGAAAATCTAAATTTGCCCATATATTTTTATCGTGTCGACTCAGCAGGGCCTTGATTTTTATGCACATAATAGGAACTAGGTCTATAGTTCCTATAAGTATCTGGTATAAATTTCAACTTGCTAGGTCCACCCGTTCCTGAAAAATCGGTAGTGTCAGAGGGACGGACATATGGACAAAAGTATATCAAAGTTTTCTTATGACGTTATCACGTAAAATTATCCCTTTGCTCGCTGTATACCTATAACGCAGTGTGCTTAAGGTGCATTATGCCTAAACATAATTTCAAATAAGCGTTTGGTCTACATCTTACATTGCCCATTTAGCGATACGACTATGTCGCTATTGGACTATATCTAACATTGGCTATTTTGCGATACGACTATGTCGCTTTTGCTCCATATCTCACATTGGCTATTTTGCGATACGACTATGTCGCTTTTGGTCTATATCTCACATTGCCCATTTCGCGATACGACTATGTCACTCGAAGTATTATATTATCTGTGCTATTGGTCTATTTTTTTTAATCGAATGATGGGCAAGCCAACGTTAGTAAATTTTCTATATAAATTGAAAAAGGAATCACAATGACAACGCTTAAAGCTTATGCAAAATATATTTGAAGGTAATGCAAGAAGAAAAATTGATCTTGTTTTTAACTCTAGGTACAAAAAAGAGCTGAAAAAGTTGCAAGATATAAATTATTTTATTTTAAATTGTTTATATTTTTAAGTATAAGTTGAATCTTTTCTACAATAGTTTTATTTTAATAAGCACCCTTAGTATAATTAAGTAATTGTCTTTCTTAAACTTTCATGATCAAAACACATTATAATACAAATGTAAACGGGTATTTTCGCGAATTTTTACCTTTAATATAAGCCCGACGTTTCGACCGGATTTCACCAGCCGTGGTCGCGGGAAGACTGAAGTATTGGAGGTACCGCCACAGCAAAGCGAAGGTGTTTATTCAACTACCCTCACTTGATCTTCATAAATGTTAATTAGGGCCGGTTCACACTAGGACAGCACACTACACTAACAGTGTCCGCATACTGAGATGATTTCACTTGACGACTACACTTAGTGATCACTGGATTCCAGTCTGAAGCCAGTCTGAAGCCGCCGATTGAATATTAATATAACATATTATGTCACATGAACGAAGAGTCTCTGAGTTAATAATAATAAACCATTTATTTCAGGTAGCAAAGACCCATAGATAAATACCTTAGCCTAAAAATACATACTAATAACAGTTTTTCTTAGTATAAGCAACTAGAACTATGTCCAGTAGCACTGCACTAAAACTATGACACACGAAGTGGCGAAAAAGTCGCGAAACCGTCGGTAGACTACACCCTTCGGCCAAAACTCTTCTTTAAGAAACTTGTCGAGATGTTGTGTCGGAACTCGTACCACAAACGAATTTAAGTTGGTGTTGTGACTCGGCTCCAAATTCTCGACCCTCTAGGTCCAGCTGGTCTTCACCTTCATATACTCTACGATCTCCTTAACCTTCGTGGAGTGATGCAGTCGGGACACATAAAGCAACGTCGATGGTATCGCTGGACGTAGCAGCATATTTGGTCCTGACAGTCCAGTACCGCATTGATTGCGACAAGTAGGCTTCTTTCGTTCTTAGTTAAACTGCCGCGGTCAGATGGACCGGCGGACGGACAGACTTGGCGAAACTAGAATGGTTTCAAGTTTTACTATTATTTTATATAATAATATTAATATTATTTTACATAGATTAACTACATAAAGAAAATCAAAACAAACTTCTTGATAGTGCGAGTGGGATAGAACGATCTAAGATTCTAGGCTGAGGAAGGGCGTGTGGTGCGCCTTAAGGAAGCCTGTACCGATACCGATATTTCACGGTTGGCTGATTCAGATACGAAAATAAGTCACGCTTCCCCGAGGGCAACTGAAGCGTAGCTTTGGTATGGTTTCCTTATTTCCTAGCATGGTGAGCTTCACATGTTCATGCTATATGGCTCAATAATATTCTCATAACGCGATAATTATTTTTGCGAGGAGAGATTATCTCACTGCGACATTGTAGGGAGCAGGGCCGGCAGTCTCGACAGAGATAACGACAAAATCGCTAACTTCTGTTTGCTAATTACTCACGAAAGATTACGGTTGCAATAACGATGCTTGTGTGTAAAGCAAGTCTCTACATCCAAGATGCGTTTCTAGCAATCATCGTTATTTCAACCGTATTCTTTCGTGAGTAATTAGCAATCAAAAGTTAGCGATTTTGTCGTTATCTCTGTCGAGACTGCCGGCGGCCCAGGGGTCATTTACCTCTCAAGATTGTAGATTGTGTTAAAATGGTAGACTTGTGACCTTTTTGCGTTAGGACTATCGGCCCGCCCCAACTCCGCTCAGGTAATCAAAGACCGTGACACCCGATTCACAAGTCACAGTGCTATAAATCAAAGGCATACAATTAACGAACTAGGTACCAGATTTAGCAAAATGTAACGGCAAAAAAATCACTTTTGATTCCCAAAATTAGTAAATGATCACTAAAATGAATCCCCATTTTATCGTAAAATTAGAACCAAAAATTTATTTTTGTCCACCAGAAATTTAACTGTTATGCTCTTGGAACCGAGTCGAGGGAGACTCGGTCGACGGAGCCCCGCTCCGCGGGGCTCCTACTTCTAAATGGTTTATAAAAATATAACCACTTCTAACCTGATCTATCCGTGTCGGGGTGCCCCAAGTCGGCCTAGGCAAAACTAGTTTGTCATCAACCACCTCATTAAATTTGGTGATCAATTGATATTTTAGGTGATAGATGTTAGTGGTCACAAAGTTAATTTTTCAAATCAAAACAGATCTCGAATTAACCTGCAACAGATCTTCATGTCTACCACCTGAGAACAGCACCCAATGTTTTCGCACAACCAGCGTGACTCTTATGTTTCTCAACTGGTTCCTTTATAGTGTGGTTAGTGCCTAACTAGGGTGTCAGGCCTCGGTCACGAAGTTAGCGGGCAGCGGTGCGGTGACGTTGTACCCGGTCTCGAAGTCAGCGGGCAGATCGCGCGGCGCTAGAGCGGCGTTGTTGTGTTACGAGAAATGAATGTCTTTGTTCGCGAACGAACTGTCTAAACAGCGACGACAACATCTTTTTGATACTAATTCCTTCCTAAAGTTTTATATATTGTAGGCAAAAGAAGATGTAAATTCCTACGTCAATGCAGATTCAGAGTTTTATGCCGCCCGGCTTTACACGATCACTACGTTCAGCTATCTACGTCCTATTTTCGATTATTTTCCCTTTACTTTGAAAGGGATAAAAGTTCGCGTGCAACTTCAAAAAATACTATTAACTCAAACCTTGTTAATGCTTATACACATCAAAGTTTGCGATCACTTTGAAAAATAGAAATCTTTTTTGTTATGGTAGATTATATTATGATTTAATTACCTAGTCATTTATTTTTTTGTATTTTTTTTTTTTTTTATTTCAAACAGGGTGTTTCTATATAAAGAAAACACACAACAAAGAATTTTTCTTGATAAAGTTCAATTTTAAAAATTATATCAGCTTATGCTAGTGATCACAAAGTTTTTTTGATGTGTGTACCTATGTCCTGTCATTGTACCGAAAAATTAAATACTTCATTTGACAAGTAACGACTGACAAAAACATGATTGGTCATTTCATCATTACATGTTTGGCAAATAAATTCAAACATAAAATATTTACCAGAAAACCTTTATTTGATAACGTTTTATATGACTTCCAATTTCACGTTCATGTCATACGAAGTTTTAGTGAAACATTAGTGAACCGCCATACTAACATACACACATGCATTCACATACATACATACATTGTATTTTTATGTCCAAAGCAGAACAAAGGAATGAATGATAGAATGAAAGTACGTAATGAAAGGTTGACATGGAATGGATTAAAAAAAGAATTATTGTTATATTTTCCAACAGTAGTAAATCATTCATATCGTCATGTATCAATGAGTAATGAGGTTCGTTATCCTCCTGTTGAATTTCACCTAGTAGGAGGTCGTTTTTATTATAGAGGAGCTCGTGTCTAAATAATAACAGCCGCTCGGTTCGATGGTTAAGCCGTGCTTGCCTAGGTTGGTCTATGGATGGGTAACCGCCCATTACATACCGAGTTTCTTCCGTGCCTCGGAAAGCACGTTAAGCCGTTGGTCCCGGGTGTCATTTGTAGATCTTTGACAGTCGTTAGGTAGTCAGAGGCCCAAAAAGTCTGACAACCAGTCTTACCAAGGGGTATCGTATTACCCGGTACTAACTGGGTTGTGGAGGTCAGATAGGCAGCCGCTCCATGTAAAATACTGGTATTCAGCTGCGTCCGGTAAAACTGGAAACCGACCCCAACACAGTTGGGAAAAGGCTAGGCAGATGATGAGGGGGTCGTTTTATTATCTGGCCACTGCGATAGTGACACAATGAGATCCTTTTGGTACATACCCTGTCCGTCTGTCGGCCAGTCTGCCTACATTGCCCTGAATGGTTATAAAAAATCTGCAATGTTTCAAAGTTACTAGATCGCTACCTATTAGTTACGACCTATAAACGTGACCTAACACCGAGAGTTCACACAACTTCTAACTTTTCATTTTATCCGAGGTCGCACTTTGACCTTGTATTGTATTGTATAACGAGCTGGTGTCAGCAACTCCTCGTCAAAGTGCTTATTTTGCGTACGGGTGGGAAATTCATTCGATCCACCTCAACTCCCCGAGAACGGCCAGCTGCGCCTTGATGTTGCTGACAATCTCGCGGAGAGTACCGGGGTTACCGAAGTACTTTGCCCTGTATGTTGCAACCACTGAGCAGTGCAGAAGCACGTGGACTGCTCAGGCACGGCACAGGGGGCTGTCTGTGACTTCTATGACAAAGAGGTGTTTATTAAAAGAGCCGTGTCTCTCTCTCTGATCTGAATCCTTGGTTATAATAATAATAATAAACCATTTATTTCAGTACACAAAGACCCAAAGATAAATACCTTAGCCTAAAAATACATACTAACAACAATTTTTGTTAGATAAGCAACTTAAAAAACTATGTTAGTAGCACTACACTTAAACTATGACACACGAAGTGGCGACGTCGTGTTACGCTGCGCGGTGTCACGTAGCCTGCCGCGAAAACGTCGGTAGACTACACCCCTTCGGCCAAAACTCTTCCTTGAGGAACTTGTCGAGATGTTGGGTCGGAACTCGCACCACAAACGACTTGAAGTTAGTGTTGTGACGCGGCTCCAACTTCTCGACCCTCAAGGTCCAGCTGGTCTTCACCTTCATGTACTCTACGATCTCCTCAACCTTCGTGGAGTGATGCAGTCGGGACATATACAGCAACGTCGATGGTATCGCTGGACGCAGCAGCATATAATTATGTATAGCACTTTAATGTTGCAGGCACGTAATTTAGTAAAGAAGTAGAGAAGGTAATTAAGAGACTTAGGTACTCAAATGCACTTGCAATCTGTCTTCATCGGTGGAATATTCCCTACACGCGTTAATCCCGTCGAGTTTATTATTGACCTACAGATAAGTATTATTGATCGATCTCATTATAAAACAATTATGAAGCGAATTAATTGAAGTGACTACACCACGGCACCATCTTATATTTTGCTCGATTTCTCCTCGGTATTATTTTTTAGGATTCCCTACCCAAAGGGTAAAAACAACTACGATTCTACTGTCCGTCTGTCTGTCTGTTTGTCACCAGGCTGTATCTCATGAACCGTGATAGCTAGACAGTTAAAATTTTCACAGATGATGTATTTCTGTTGCCGCTATAACATCAAATACTAAAAACAGAATAAAATAAATATTTAAGTGGGGCTCCCATACAAGACACGTGATCTTGTTTGCCCTTTTTTGCTCGATATTAATAACGCCAACAGGTAGGTAGACGCTTCAAATATTCACAGAATATTTAGTTGTATATTAAATTTAAAAATAATTAATTAAATTAAAATAAATATCTCCCATACAACAAATGTGTTTTTGCCGTTTTGTCTAATGTTGTATAGAACCCTTCGTGAGCGAACCCGATTCACACTTGGCTGTTTTTTATAGTTGATACTAATATTATTTAGAGGTAACATTTGTTTGTAAGTTTGTATGTAGGGGTGTACCAATTTTAAAAATTGTTTCACTGCTAGAAAGCTACATTATTCGTGAGTGCTATAGGCTATATTTTATTCCCGTACTCCCAGTTGTTCTTCTCGTCATGCTGTACTTTTTTTAACCGACTTCCAAAAGGAGGAGGTTCTCAATTCGATTGGTATTTTTTTTTTTTTTTTTTTATGTATGTACACCGATTACTCTGCCGTTTATGATACGATTTACGTGATTCTTTTTTAGTTTGATGCGGAATAGTTGCCATTTGGTCCCATAAAAATTTAACATGGTTTGGCCCAGTAGTTTTCATTTTATAAACATTTTTACTTCAGTTGTGTCTTGTGTGGTATAATTTCATGTATGTTCACCGATTTCTCCTCGATTTGTGGAGCGATTCTCAAAATTCTTTTTTTGTTTGAAAGAATATACTCCTGAGTTGGTCGCATTTAAATTTGGTGAAGATGAGAAGAAGAGTTCCACTGTAGATGCTGATCTACAGTGGATCTCTTCAAAACTAGGTGGTAAATCGGTCGTGATAGCTGCAATCGCTTGGATGTTTATTGTTTACACAACATTATGACGTAACATCACGCCTGTATGCTCTGAGGGGTACGCAGATGTGTACAATACACCCACATTTCGACAGTTTAGGTATGTTAAGTTCCATTTATTGGGATAAGCCTATTACCATGACATGTATTTTTAACAATATAAAATAAATGCATAGCAAATATTTGTATAGGATATTACAACTAAAAATGGAAAAATAAAAAAACTTTTTTACAAAAAAATAAAACCGACTTCAAAAAACACAAAAAAGTGAAAAATAACTTTAGCTTCAGAAGTCGGTGACAAAAATAATAAAAACTAAATGAATCAAACAAAGGTCACCGACTTCTGAAGCTAAAGTTATTTTTCACTTTTTTGTGTTTTTTGAAGTCGGTTTTATTTTTTTGTAAAAAAGTTTTTTTTTACTTTAAACACTTTCTCGACCCCCGTACTATTCAATCCATCCATCAGCACAATGTTTTGAGTGAATTACATCGATTTCTACCACAAAACATGATTTTTCACCCCAAAAAAAATAAGTTGTTTCCCAGCAATAATTTTTGCATAAAGTTACTTAGTTTGATGTACAGAATGCTTGGTTGACGGCTTCGTGATGAGGTTCTTTACACCCTGTATTTTTCGCAACAAAGACATTCTTGGATAAAGGAGCAACTCAGTTTTCTCGGCACGGGGATGGTAAAGATAGCAATGAGATATTTTAATAAAAACCGGCCAAGAGCGTGTCGGGCCACGCTCAGTGTAGGGTTCCGTAGTTTCCCGTCCGTCACAATAAGTGTTCCCACTTATGAGTTTAAAGGTGGGTATCCATTATGTAAAAATGCTTGCATATAAATATACGAATATACTACAAACTTAGTCCAGAAATTATTTTGTACAACTTTTTGTCTTTTTTGTACAAAAACTGTTGTTTCCATCAAGTTCAAAATGATTTTCCTAGAAAGTCCTTATAAAGTTCTACTTTTCAGATTTTTTCATATTTTCTAAACTTATGGTTCAAAAGTTAGAGGGGGGGACACATTGTTTTTTACTTTTGGAGCGATTATTTCCGAAATTATTGACATTATCAAAAAATGATTTTAGAAAACCCGTATTCATTTTTAAATACCTTTCCAACAATATATCACACGTTAGGGTTGAAATTAAAAAAAAATCACTTCCCACTTTACATATAGGGGGGGGGGGCTATCCTAATAAAACATTTTTTTCCAATTTTTATTTTACCACTTTGTCGGCGTGATTGATATACATATAATATTGGTACCAAATTTCAGCTTTCTAGTGCTAACGGTCACAGAGATTAAGCGAGGACGGACGGACAGACATGGCGAAACTATAAGGGTTCCTAGTTGACTACGGAACCCTAAAAAGTGACTAAAAATCATAACAAAGATTTTTCATTTTAGTACTAGCTCTGATAAAGTGGAATAAAAAATTTGGAACGTTTCAGTTTTGGCCGTGTGAAAAACGTGTGTAGGTTTTGTATTGGCTTTCATATCAATAAATCCATCATGCCGTGCCACTTCTAGAGTGTTACAACAGTTCATAGAGCGAGGTAGTTTCGACGGACGGAATTGCGCCGTGTAGGCAAATATCAGCTGAAACTGAAATAGTTCCGCGAATTTTCGTAAATTGTTGCATATTTCGTACCGGGTGTTTCTATTGGACATTTATGATGATTTCCTATATTGCATATCTAAAATATTAACTTAAGGGGTACTTTCTAACCTCCTTCTGCGAAGCAGTCATGCTAGAGAAGGAGGTGGCGGAACGTGAGAGGGAGAGAATCTCACGTACCGGCCGCCGCGGGAGACGCCCGGGCGTCGGGTGCGTGGTGGCCCCCGGCCACCGTAGGCGCAGGCTTATGGACGGAGAGCTGTAGGCTAGCTCGCCGTCCGTCCGCCTCATGACGACAGGCCATGTCGACGCGACGGCGCGTTCGTGTTCCACGCGCGCCTTAAAGAGAGTCAGCAAAAGGAAGGGGTCTGCAAGGACCGATACCTGCCGGGGCTGCAGGACTATTCGAAAGAGATATCGTGGCCCCGGAACACTAAGGAAGATGAAGGCACATGGATGGGTTTTAGTCGGTAAAAGTCTGACACTCCCTCTTGCTCCGCCCAGAGTGGGAGAAGTCATTTGACGATTTCCCATCCGAAAAAAAAAGGTGTACTATCTAAAACTTATTTACCCAACGCAACAGTCGCAACAGTCGACGCCGGAAGTTTCTCATCATTCAACTAATTGAGCGGAGGCTTTTAGGCTTAGGCTGCGTGTTCCATCTTTCACCTTAAAGAAGCATCTACCTTTGTATGTTTCCTCGGTGCGGTGCATTTATCGACGAAACCCTTACAGTGATTAGAGCTAGCTGAGCATACAACTCGATGTGTGATGATCTTGACATATTCTCCATCCTTTTTTTTAAATGCAAATTCTTCTTTGAAGTTGCCTGAGATTTATAATTCTCTCCGAGTCCTTTTCTTCATTCTCTTGCCTGTCTTCTCTCTTGTGCTACCTTAATATTGTCAGTGAAAACTTTTAATTGGCCTTCTTTCACCAACTGTCTACTCTTTGTAATCCTAGCCATAAGCTTTCTTAAGGAAAACAAAAAGTTTCGAAATTAATCACAACGAAATTCGGATAGGAGCATAGGAAATCATTTGTGAGCGATGATGATTAAAGTTTATATTTGAATGTGAGGAAAATGTTGAGTATGAATGTAGATGCTCTAAGAGAAGGCGGTGGAGATAGGAGGTGACTGCTGAGGTGACGAGTAATAGAGAAATATGGAGAAGAACACATGCTGGTCCGACAGCAAATCAGTTGGGGTAAGGGCCAGGGAATGATGATTATTTGAATGTTTAGAATACTTGTGACTTCTCCCGCATTCCGCAGTCGGCTTTAGCTTTACTTCATACTATTATGATAAAATAGGACAACCTGCGACCGCGTTCCTACAGCCCAGCTTGTGGCGTCTAGCCGGCCTGACTAAACCACCGGCTTCTGTTTATCTGGTACCTCTTTGCAGGTTACACATCAACAACCAATCTCAATAAGGTTTTTTGTGTAAAATTTTAACTAGTGAGTCATTTTCTTTAAACCAGACAATTTGTGAATTATTTGCCTCCAGCCAGATGGTACATGTATGTCGTGGGTGTTTGTTTCTGGGGGAGATGAACGAAATGGTTGTTTATTGTGCTTTGTGTGTTGTCAGTTTTATATATTTTAGTTAATATTTTTAGCATTCCTTAGTGTAAATCTGTTTCTTTTAATATGTGTTTTGTCTGTGCACTAACTTGGATTTATCTGTTATATTAAACACGCTACAAATAAATGTGCATTTTTGCCGAAACCATCCGACTAAATAGAATCAAAATATCAAGCTCATTTTCTGTTAAACGTTAACTAATCTAGATTAGAATCTACCTCCGACCAAATCGTCTTGACCAATATTCCGTGGTATTGGTAGGTATTGGTGGTCCCATAGGGTGGTCCGCAACAATTTGTCGCTTCGCAACAATGGAACAGGGGTGTCAGGTAGCTGATTACATACGTAAATAGATCATCGCTAAGGAAAAGAAAATTGTATTCGTGTTTATTAATTTAGTTAGCTATTTTATAAAGAAAAGAAATCCAATATAGTTTTGGATGAGGTATTTACAAAGTGCGCTCTTTGAAACTATGACTTTAGCTGAAGCCACTTTAAACCTTTTTTTAATATTTTTTTTTTATTTCTCTTTTTACATCGTGTTTTCTAACAAGACTGAACGACAACAATATTCATTTATTTTCAGGCAACTCTAGCCCATAGAATGATAGGTATACAAGATGTAAACGGGCCCATTATGAAGCCGTCAACCTTGCATTCTGTACATCAAACTAAGTAACTATATAAAACAAATATTGCTGGCAAATGCCTTTTTTTGAGGTGATAAATGGGGTGAAAAAAAATTCACGGTAGAATTCAATGTAACGCACTCAAAACATTATGCTGATTGGATCCACTGAGTATTACAGGGGTCGTAGAGGTATATAAAGTAACGCTATGGCATCAAAAATATATATTTAAAAAATAAAAGTGAAAATGTCAGAACTCTGACCCCAAATAATATCTTTGTAACTAGAAAGTTCCCAGGTATGGTCTAGAACAAAAACAATATTGCAAGAGAACAAGTGCATTTTTGCTTGGTACCTTTACACCTTTTAAGCCTAGCCGACTTACATAGGTACTTAAATAATGATAAAATGCGATATGCGATATACGAGGTGCAGATATTGGTGCGGTATTCTTGGTACGATAACCGCACCACGAAGTGCGGTAATCGTACCACGAACGCCTTAAAGTTAACGTTGACGCGAAGCCGGGTGGCGGCAACGGAAGCGGGCCGCGGGGCGCACGTGGACCGCACTCTGCAGACTCAGCATTCTTCGGTGATGACGGTGACAAAACTACTGACGCGAAATTAGCCGCCGCAAGTTAACGTCCGATGCACGGCGGATGACGACGGTGATTCAGATGTACCGTTGTCTTTTGACGCCATTCAGTGAGTTCATTGTGTAATTCGGCGAAACCATTGGCTCACTAATGCCTATAAAAAAAAAACGTTTCCGAAAATGTCATGCGCCAAAACTATTTTTGTATCAAAAGTAATATTAACAACTGTCGCATTAAGAGCGCGTCCACACTGCGGGCCTAGTGACAATGGCTAAACGCGGGTGTGTACGGTGGCCATACTGAGTTTGCCGCTAAACTGCTTAGACGTATTCCAGATGTTGCAAACCATGGGCGAGGAATTTTTACTTTTACTAGACAGTCCGATTGATAAGACGGGAGGTGTTAAACATAAGAGAGGATGTATACGAAATAAATAAGAACAGAGATACTTTGTACGAAGAGTTGAGATTGTACCCTAGAAAATTCAAAATTCGCAAATTTTCTGGTTATTGTAAGATCGCAGTATTTACTCGCGGATAACGTGCACAACGACGGTGCTGCCGACAGGCGTCGCCAATCCGAATCGTGTACTTGAAATTGAAATTTATAACAAGTAAACAGAATTAATTTTATCAGTGAATTTATTATTCTAGCATCAATGCATCATAATGCATTGTTGCATTTCTGGATGTAAGTACTAATACATCCACAAAAATGAAAATTAATCAAATAGCGTAAAATAATAAACTTCCATTACCTACTTTCCAAAGAATAGTACTCTCCTAACATGTTTATGTGAAAAACGCAAAAAATGGATAAACGCAGTATAGAATACTTAGTAGATTGTATGACAAGGGAGCAAAATAGTATTTTTACGGCGAGGGCGCTATTTTGATTCCAGAGCGAAGCGAAGGGTTCTAGAATAGAATCTCGAGCATAGCGAGGGATTCTAAAATAGAATCCTGAGCGTAGCGAGGGATTCAAAGTACATCGCCTGAGGGAAAAATATGTTTGCTCTCGAGTCATATACTCCACTTTTCATCTCGTTCTATGAGAAAATAAATAAGAGACACTTTTAAGTAATTAATGTATAAGTTTAATTTAAAAAATGACATGAATGTAAAAAAGGTCAATTAAAAATTTATATTTATATCTAATAAACTGGCGAAATTTTGAAAATGTATGGTCACTGTGTGTGTTTTGTTTGGGATTGATATAGTTGTGGATTTATTTATACAGAATTACATTTTTATCACTTTCAAAGTAAAATGGATATAATAGGTGAACGGAGTAGAAGCAAATGCCACACTTAGATTTTTAGAGAAAAAAAAAAATCGTTTGATGTGAAATTCGATATTTTTCATTTTTTTGTTTTTTATGTTCTCTTTCTTTGTTCTAATAAGAAAAGTTTACTTGAAATTTGTAGCGTTTTTTGATGATGGATCAATTCTTTTCTAAACTGGAAAAAGAAAAACAAAACTAGGTATGCCTTAAGCTTCTACTCCATTCACCGAAAATACCCATTTTTTTTGGAAAGTGATAAAAAAGTCATCCAGTATTTTGAGTGTTTGTAATCTCAGTATCTGGCTGGTGCTCAGGAAAAGGTTCCTTTGATGTAGAAGAGCGCGGTGACAACGGCATGGGCGAACTATCTGCAACTCTTAATTTGATATTTTCTACAATGCGGGTGCTGACCCCCGCACCGTACAAACACTAATTTATACAATTTGCGTTCGATTTCAATGAACGATTCATGTTCCAAATTCAAATCTCATTACTGCCCGCTAAAAAGTCTAGTGGAGAAAAGAGCTACTTTGCTCCCGCTAAAAGGGGAACAAAACGACACTTTTCGAATAGAAGGGATGAAAAAATATTTGAAAACAACTTGTTTTTGTTACACTCTGCCATCATTCAGCATTGAAAAAGTTTAATCGCCTTCAAAATCAACCGTCCAAGCAAACATGCCAAGTACCATTTAAAGAAGTTCACACCGAATATTTCTCAACAGTTAAACAAAGAGTCCACATGTACTCAGATTATAAACATGGATAAACAACAAAGTTTTTAGTTGGCTCCTTGTGGTTTCATAAGTTTTGTCTAAATGCTACGGAGGGCGTTAAGTATAGTGATTGCTATAAAGGAAATGATTGTGGACTAATTGATTTGTTAGAGCCTGGAGATACTGTTCTCGCTGATAAAGGATTCCCTTCCATTAAAACATTTGTGTTGAAAATAAAAAAGCTGTTTTAGATGCCAACATTTCTTCATGCACCACAATTTTCATCAGAGAAAGTAGACGAAACATATAAAATTCATATTATTAAACATTCATGTTACGCTGACGACCATTATTGATAGACCGGAACCTATATTTTATACCTTTTATCATATACAAAAATAATATATTTGAAGAGATAGGTAATTTTGCGTGACACAGCTGATAAGTTTCCTTTACTGTCCGCATAGTGTTTCTTTTGTCGATTTAGTGCTGCGACATATAGTTCCTGCACTCCCTATAGGAACGTTTGAATAGTACGCTCGCTAAGCCGCTCAAGCCCGCTGCACGTAAACGGCGGTTTCATACGTTTGATAGATAATACGCGATCGCGTTAGCCCTAGTCCCCAGGCTCACAGTGTGGACCCAGGCTAAAAGTAGGTCTTATGGCATGTTTTCTCGGAGTTTAGCTCGAGTTGAGCAGCTTGCATGACAGGCAATGATAGAATGGTGTCGATTCTGTTGTGCACAAATTAAACTTAATTTAGGCTATTGCTATATTTTTCTCTCTAATAGAACGAGAAAGAGACGGAGGTAATTTAGAGCTGTCAAATTTAGTTGGGACTAATATTTCCATACAAATGAAGGGTGCACGTAAAAAGATATCGACTAAAAATACGGTGAAGCGCAAGGCATAAACTAGTTTGACATCTGTAACTTAGTTCATAGCTATAGCCGTCCTTTTCTCGGAGTGCCTTTTAGTAAAAGATAGCAATAGCCAAAATTAAGTTTAGTTTGTGCACAACAGAATCGACACCAATATCTACGTTATAAACTCTGTTTTAGTGACATTTTAGTCCGATTCTTCTAGGTAGAGATAAACGAAAGCTTGAATGTAGGTACAGTTACTCAGGGAAGAAAAGTTTATTGGAAAGTACATGATAGTTCACATTTTCAACAGTACAAGAGAAAAACAATGAGAAAAAGTGAGAAGGATAAAATTTACACTAGCATTAAGCGTGCAAATAAAATTAGAGACAAATAAATATTTAATATTTCGTAGAAGCGATTTGGCGGATCGAGCGACACTGAGATCCTCGCAATGAAGTCTCCACTGACGTGCGCTGTTAGATCTATAAAATTTGGTTTCCTTGTCCGTCCGCATTTAAAGATATAACAAAACAATCAATATCAAATACTAATAACTAAAATAGAAATAAACTATATTAAATATTTGCACATTTTAACAAACTATACATCCCATTTTTACATTTAAAGAAACCACACAAACCTAACCACCAAACACCTTCTGTCCGTGGCCATACGGCTGACAAGTCGAAATATTACTTGGGGGACCAATTTTATCCCACAGATAAAAATACTGAGAAAGCTTTTAATGAAGTCACAGAAAATTATGAGAACATTCACATTTCAGCGATATCTTGTTTTCTCGACAATCAAATCGGGATTCCCGAATCAGTAAGCTTAGAGTGGGTAACTCGGCAACCACCAAGGTTGGTTTGGTTACCGGCAATTTAGAGCTAGACGGACTTTTGGAAATGCGGCGTTCACCGGTCGGTTACGGTCGACGGAAACCGGACTTTGCGAGAGGCTTAGTTAATTGATTGAAACAAACGATGACGCTATGATCGCCTCGATAGCGTCAGTTCTTCCCATTTTCCGAGCATGATATAAGTTAAAGATAATCTCAACAAGACCCTTTTCGAAGCCAAGAGGCACTTGTTCTCCCCGTCATTGCGATCATTTTTTTGTTCTAGAATTCTAGAACATATCTGGGAACCTTCTAGTTAAGGAAATATTGGGGGTCAACGTACCAAAATTTTCACTTCTTTTTTTTAAGGCGATTACAGGAGCTAAACGCGAGTTTTATAATGCAAAAAAGCATATGATTCACTGCAATAAACAAAACCAGAAAAAATATATGATATTCTTCAGGATATATGCTAGTACGATAGTGTTTTGAAAACATAATACACCAAATTTTATTCTATAGAAAAAAATAACGAACTTATCTCTAAAAAAATCTTTTAACGAGTAAAAACCATACTAAAATACATGCGATCATTTAGATTTTTTGGCAAATAATTCTACAAGCAACATACTAGCATTATAGCGTTTTACTTTTTTAGTCCAATGAATATTTTTTTTGTAAATCGCAAAAAAACACTGATCTCGCACTATTCGGCCCGCAGTGACTGACGTAACAACCACTACAAAGTGGTGCAAGCTGATTAGAACTTTATTCTAACAGAATTTCAAACGAAGTTTAAACCACCACAAATAGAGTTGCTAATTTAGCTCATGCCTTAATACAGGTTTTTAATGTTATGATTTGACTTTAATTATCCCCACGACCTCCTACTTTACAATGCATCCATCAGCACAATGTTTTGAGTGCGTAACATTGAGACCTACCGTAAAAAGCGATGTTTCAAGTTAAAAAAAAAAGTCGTTTCCCAGCAATAGTTTTTTTCGTAGAGTTACTTAGTTTGATGTACAGAATGCTTGGTTGACGGCTTCGTGTACGGTCCATTCATAGCCACCCTGTGTATTAGTCCGCTTTACAATCGAGATTGTCTCTGATATTATTACTTGTGGAATGCAATCAATTGAAGTGCTTATCCGATCTCGAACATCCTGTCGTATTTGTGGCTCATAGTGCAACAGTAATTTGAAGCGTCCGCTGATTGGGTATTATTTGATTAAACCAATGACAGTGGACAGACAGAGCAGCGGTGGCCCAGTGGTGGCGGCCCCGACTTACGAACAGTAAGTCGTGGGATCGAACCCAGACAGGCGCATTACTTTGTGTAATTTATTTCATCACCACTGCTCTCAAAACGGTGAAGGAACACATCGTGAGGAAACCGGCATGTCCTAGAACCAAAAAATTCGAAGACATGTGACATCTACCAACCCGCACTGGGCCCGCATGGTAGATTATAGCCCATTCCCTCTCATAGAGAGGAGGCCTGTGTCCCAGCAGTGGGAACATTAATAGGCTGATGATGATGATGATGATGAATGACAGTGGGTTTCGCGAGCTCGTCATATCTAATGGAGATTATCTTATCGCTAGTTAGTGGCGGCTTTGGTGTTGTGACTTCAATTTAATTACAAGAGCAGATTTTTATAATATTGGAATCCTGCATAAAATTGAATATTAGAATGCCTTTTCCGCTTATACTTAGGCATGTTAAACATGCCTTTACGGATATTTTTCATAACACCGAAATTATATTACACGTACTTACCTACAGGGTAACTCCATCATTATCGAGTCATTAACAGATTTATTACAAATGACTGTATGTGCCAACAAAACTTCGTTTGTATTGGTACAACATCAAATAAACTAAAGAACTACCCTATTTCCAGTCGACGAAAAGAAATGAGAATTGGAAAACATTGACGTAACAGATGTACAACTTTCAAACTCAGGTCAGTAAAATCCAAGTGTCTGGTCGGCCAACACGTTGTATATTCCTTAATATTATATTAGGGTTCCGTTATTCCGTAGTTAGTACAACTTTGTGTAAGTATTTTTCATGTAACAAACCAACAGACGGTTTCTACCAGCTATAACGCTGAAAAATGTTGTAAAAGAGTTTCGTCATCACAAAGAAAATAATATGGCTGACATGTAGCAGTGAAACGCATAAAAAGAATTGGATTGCAAAAAGCTACTGAAAACCTCATATTTAGATTCCTTGTTCCTGAATTATTAAGTTGTAATAAAAATACAAATTGCTTTAGGAACAATTGCTCCTTCAAAGTATAAAATACTCGGTTATTTCTTACTGGTATCTTTTTATAAGAAATGCATTCCTATTTACTTAGAATTGAAATCACACGCCGCGCCGTGGCTGTTTTTATTTTCTGTCACTTAATTATTTCTCAGGGCACAATTCAAAGAACTGTTACTATAATTTATTTGTATCTACCATCTTTTGCGAGTTAAGGTTTTATTATTTAACTAGCTGACCCGCGCAACTTCGTCTGCGTCACATGAGAGAGAGAGAGGGTTAAAGAGAATGTGAACCTTAAAAGATACACATTATGCTATTGCAGATTTATTTTTTTAACTTTTTAAGAGGAAAAATATTCCCTCAAACATGATTGTTGCGTAACTTTAACCGTTTCTGCAGCGCTCGTAAGCGAAAGCTCTCAAAAGAAATACATTTTCCCAGTTTTTGCAACATGTATAATTGATACTCCGCTCCTACATTAGTGCATATTATCGGACTTCTCACTCTCGTGGACAAACAAAAAAAAAATACACTTTGAATTCTGAACTTCCTCCTGTTGTTACGTCGGTTAAAAAACTAAACTTGAGGCAAGTGACACGTGCGAGGGGTTGGAAAATCTTATCACCGCTATTCAGAAAATGGAGTAAAATGAACAACATCACCTATCGACCAAGATGTTAAACTACTAAAATATAATGCATAGAAATCATGCTATGTAAATTTTAAACACATTTTTAGTCATTAGTACCATTTTAGTACAATAGATGTCACTGCATCTTACATTTGATGATTAGTTCTTCTTGAATACTTTAAATTCATATATCTTTTGATAAAATTAACCGATTACGATGAAACAAAAACTAAATAATACCTCAAGATACGCACAATGTTTATGTATAAAAGTTATCCACATTGATTGCGTAAATTTTACGTGATATTTGATCATCGAAACAGCTAAACAGACAAAAATTCCAAATATGCTGGAAATGTGTTCTGTTGGCCTTTAACACACTGGCCATTTTTTTTAAATTATTTTCGATGTACAAAAACGATTTTTCTACAGATTTATTAGGTCTCTAAATCTATATACATATGTATATAGATTTAGAGACCTTCATAAGTATGATATGCATTTGTCTAAGTAAGTGAGGAATAAGTATGTGGTAAAAAAATGCCCAATCATTTAGTGCGTAAGCTTGCTTTAACCATCATCATATGCCTATAAATAGCCTTTTTCCAACTATGTTGGTGTCGCCTTCCAGTCTAACCAGATACAGCTGAATACTAGTATTTAACATGGAACGACTCCACAACTCAGTTGGTACTGGGTAATACGATATCCCTTGGTAAGACTGGTTGTCAGATTTTCCAGCCAAAGACCACCTGTAACGACTGTCAAAGATAAACAAATGACAGCGTGCTTTCCGAGGCACGGAAGAAACTCGGTATGTAATTCGTGGTCAACCATCCATAGAGCAACCTAGGTAAGCGCGGCTTTTGTTATTTAGCTACCCCTCCTCCTCGTATGCTTGCTTTAACCATAGCAAGCATAAGCTTTGTAGTAAACTAGGAATAATAGAATACGAACAATGGTGTCGATTCTGTTGTGCACAAGCACAAGGCACTGCGAGAAAAGGACGGCTATAGCTATGAACTATGTTAGTGACGTCAAACTAGTTTATGCCTTGCGCTTCACCGTGTTTTTAGTCGACATGTTTTTACATGCACCCTTCATTTGTATGGAAATAGTAGTTCCAACTAAATTTGACAGCTCTAAATTACGTCCGTCTCTTTCTCGTTTTATAAGAGAGAAAAAGATAGCAATAGCCTAAATTAAGTTTAGTTTTTTCAAATTTTTCTTTCAACTACGGACGGAACCCTGAGAAAACAAGTAGCAGATTCTTAGAGCAGACGAGCGCCACACTATCGAGATTTGAACCAGTGTTGAGTGGTTTCAATTTAAGTACCTAAAGTTTTATTCTGTTCTTTCACTCGCTAAAGTGTAGAATGCAGTAACGATAGCGAACTCGTTTTATGTTTTGTATAAAAGGTTGCAAAGGACTCACTAGTTAGTGGCGCTGCTGGCATTTCAGGCTTCACCTCCTCCATGCACATCTCTGGGGCACATTCTGAAAAAAGAAGATAATTTGAGTTGATTGTTCCGTTTTATGTAAGTATTATCGGACGTTTAGTTCCCGTTCCCGTGGAATTACGGGGATAAAATATAGCCTATGTTACTCAGTAAAGACGTGGCTTTCTAATGGTGAAAGAATTTTTTAAATCGGCGCAGTAGTTTTTGAGTTTATTCATTACAAACATACACACAAAAATACAAATCTTTCCTCTTTATAATATTACTAGCGGACGTCGCGCGGTTTCACCCGCGTAGTTCCAGTTCCCGTGGGAGTACGGTGATAAAATATAGCCTATACGGATTCGGAAGAATCCCTCTAAGTAATGGTAAAAGAAATTTTGAAATCGGTCCAGTAGTTTTTGAGCCTATTCAATACAAACATACAAAAATACAAAGGTTTCCTCTTTATAATATTAGTATAGACTAGCGGACGTCACGCGGTTTCACCCGCGTAGTTCCCGTTCCCGTGGGAGTACGGTGATAAAATATAGCCTATACGGATTCGGAAGAATCCCTCTAAGTAATGGTAAAAGAAATTTTGAAATCGGTCCAGTAGTTTTTGAGCCTATTTAATACAAACATACAAAAATACAAAGGTTTCCTCTTTATAATATTATAGTATAGAAGTGTAGATTACCTACATACAGGCTTCGCTTATTTGCTCTGTTCGTGTATTACATGCAGATGAAATATGTGAACCTGTCTAACTGGAATAGAACGTCAAATAAATAATAATTGTTGAGGATTTGTGGTTCGTTAATAATTTTGTGTTTGAGTCTGTTTTGCATGTGACTGCAATAAGTAAACTTGTTTTATTTTATTCAGCAATGAAACTGATTTATACGCATTTGCTTAACGCAATTCCTGTTATCTTCAAATACAAAAAATATTGCCAAAAATATTACAAAAAAGTTTAACATTGGTCCCACTCCCAAACTAGGCAAAGCCTTCTTGGGCATCAATATACATAGATCGTCCGTTACGATTGGAAAATAAAAAATAACCGGCCAAGTGCGAGTTGGACTCGCGCACCGAGGATTCCGTTTTGTTATTAAACTTGGTAGTTACATATTTACGATTTTCATATATTTCCCTTTGCCATGTGCTGTAGACCTTGCTTTTTGGTTATTCGGTGGCGAAAACATAAAATAAAAATCTTTGCGCTACATCAGAACTTAGGCCTAGTTTATAGGATCAGGGGGCCTAAAATGGTCGCTTTATGAGAATCAAAAGGATAATAATATGAATTACCTACGTTACAATTCGTAAAATGGTCACAAAGTGACAATTCATAATATATAATTGACAGCGTCTGTGACCAGACCACTAACGTGATTCATATTTTTAATCTACTATGCTTAGATTAAATAATGTCCAGATTGATAGTAGGCCACTGAGAATTGAAGCCAAAAACACGCGGGACACATGTCCCGCGTCGTACGATCCATACGTCAGTCGCCTAGGAACGTTCCCCGCGTAAACTACGTCACGAGTCCGTGTTTTGATATTTTAAAATGAAGGTTTGTGTTGTGAAATGGTGTAGAAATCACACTAAAAAAAAGGAATGTACCACTATTATATCATTTCACAAGTAAGTATTCAATTTCACTTTGTATTTCTTTGTTACCGCATTTTAAACTTATGTAAACAAAAAGTATAATTTGACATTACCGTCACGCCATATTTGTTGAGTGTTGCCAGGGGCATAATTTTTTTTACCCATTATTTGTAACTTTTAAAAATCTTTTCAGAACGAGAAATTACAAAAGAGTTTTATTTACTTAAACGATGTTTTTTTTTTTATAAATGTAAAAGCTTTGGCTTAAGGTTGATCTGCGCAACATATTTTCCATACAAATTTCGGGGGGCTATTACTCCACTGTTTGTCATGGTAAAACTAAAGTTAAACATGATATCGTTTTGTCTCATTATTAATTGTGTCTGTACGGAAACAGAATAGTAAAATAAAAAGCCATTAAAAAGTTACGAGCTACCAAAGATTCATTTTTATTGCCAATTTTAACGTAACTTTGGGCGTAAATTAGTAATAAAAGAAGTGTCAAATTTCCAAAACAAAGTCGGTACCGACACAGCACAATTATCGAAGAATTCAATAAATTTTACTTGTAATTGATTTATGCAGTGGTTTTTTCATAAAACCCGATTTTCCAAAGGCCTTTTCGTATTTTTTTACGCGCGCCTTTTACTAGACTTATCGTGCATCTCACTGAACAATGTTTCCCCCGCTGCGGTGCGCGGTGCGGGAGGACGACGACGACGTTCACGCACACATTAACAATATGTCATACGCGCGTAGGGTGGTGGTACCAATTATCGACCGTGTCAACTTTTTTTGAACTTTGACTACTTGTAATTTTTAAGTGCTTTTGATTTCTTGCAAAAAAAAAAAAATCGTGGATTTGGGGTGCCATATTGTAGACTTCGAATTTTTTTTTCTTCTAATACCATCGAGTGGGGTATTAAAATGAAGGGTTTTAAAAGATGATTACAAAAATGTATTCAACGTTTGAATGTAATTCGAAATGACAGATAGTATAAAAGAATAAATAAATTTCAAATGTTTCTCATCATGAAGATTTTAAAATGAAATGTATTTATGGTATGGGAGGTTATGTGTATGGAACTAGAGTCGTTTTTGCATGAAAAGTATTATGATTTTAGCTATTTTTATAGTTATGTTACTTTTTCTAGAAAAGGCCGATTTTAGGAGGAGGCTGATACTAGGAGACTCCACCCTATTTCAGTTATATTCGAAATTTCGAATCTGCTTCTAAAGCCTATGTCATTCGTGTGACGTTTGACGTATAACTGTTTGGACTCCGGATTTTTGATAAAAAAATTAATTTTTGATTTGAGTGGACGCTGTGCGAGTGATATTGTGTTGGTTCATTGAAGAACAGGTGTGAATAACTACAAATTAACAATGGGTAAGTCATATAATTTGTTGCACCTAATCTATTTAGTGTTCTTACACACGAGCGACACGCGGCATCGACATCAGAGGCACGTGTCGATGGTGACTTCAACCATTAGTGCTATTCTCTACACACAGCGCCGCAGGCTTACTTTACCCATGGTGGCCGGCGGCGCGGCTTTGTGTATAGGCATTAGGGCACCCTATGTAGGCAAGACAGACAGTGCAATGCGCTAGTGACTTTTATTTTGTATGTTTATGTAAATGGAGAGAGGCTTTTGCCCAGCAGTGGGATGACGCAGGCTAACAGTATCATTATCAGTATGTAAATGGAAATGGTTGCGCAAATAGTAGGTGCCTCATCATCAGCCTATTAATGTTCCCACTGCTGGGACACAGGCCTCCTCTCTATGAGAGGTAATGGGCTATAATCCACCACGCGGGCCAGTGCGGGTTAGTAGATGTCACATGTCTTCGAATTTTTGGTTGTAGGACATTCCGGTTTCCTCACGATGTTTTCCTTCACCGCTTTGAGAGCAGTGGTGTTGAAATAAATTATACAAAGTAATGCGCCTGTCTAGGTTCGAACCCATGACTTACTGTTCGTTAGTCGGGTCCGCCACCACTGGGCCACCGGTCGCTGCTCTTGGTGCCTATACATATATAAAACCAACCTCTGGCACTTCCGGCACGGTAAAAACTTATGAAATCTGTACCGGGGGTCTAAAATGGCCGCTTTAGCAGAATCGTTTTGTGAATCACGTTAAAAATTTAAAATTCTTAAAATGGACTTTATAGTTATTGACATAAAGTCCATTTTAAGAATTTAAATTTTTTAACGTGATTCATGCTAAGATTCTGCGTAGATTCTGCTATAGCGGCTATTTTAGACCCACTGTGCTGTGTGTATCGTTGACCCGAAAAAAACAGCTTTTGATTTTTATGTGCGGAGTTTCGCTAACTCATTTAATTTGACCCTGTGTAATCCATTTTTTTTTTTAGATCAACACGAGATTTCGGGCAAGATACCTGTGCAGCAGAAGCACATGAAGCAATGTCTGCACAATGTGAATAGATTAGTTCCGATATTCCTCATGTACTGACCACACCTAAGGGTGCGTACAGACTATATAACATATTATATAACTTGTGTTTTATAACACGTCCACATTATGAAATTGACATTGACATTTATAACATTCAGTGTCTACATTATCTGAAACATGTTATATAGCAATGTTATGTTATATAGTCTGTACGCACCCTTACACTCTATTTAACAAAAAAAAAACGTCTCATAAAATGGTGCATTTTATGCACTTGATGTACAATCTATTATTTCACTTCGCATGCTTTAAAAGTACGCCAATATAGCCCTACGAAGCGGGACTGTTGGAGGTTGATACCTTCATGGTATATAATCTGTCACATAGTGACTTAGTTTGTAGGCATGACAACAGTTCTCAACAGTTCTCAATAAAATGTCTGAAAACTGAAACGTGTTTTCTGTGAATAATAATTTATGCTATCGCTAGTCATCTTTAGTCCATCAGGGACTAAAGTAACCTTTTTAGTCTCTAGAGAGTAAAAGTTTTTTTTTTTTTTTAATTTCTTTCATGTGACATAGACAAACTCCAAAGGGTAAAAACAGTACCCTATGATTACTAAGACTCCGCTGCCTATCCGTCTGTCTGTCCATGTCTGTCTATCCGTCTGTCTGTGCGTCTGTCTATCCGTCTGTCTGTCTATCCATCTTTCTTTCTATCCACCATTCTGTCTGTCTGCCCATGTCTGTCTGTCCATCTGTCTGTCTGTCCATCTGTTGTCTATCCGTCTGTATGTCCGTCTGTTTGTTTGTCCGTCTGTCTGCTCATCTGTCTGTCTATCTGTCTGTCTGTCCATCTGTCTGTCTAGCCGTCTGTATGTCCGTCTGTCTGTCCAACTGTCTGTCCGTCAGACTAAATTGACTATGTTTACAATGTACTATTTTGTTAGTTTTTGCATATTCTAATTGAGTTATACGTTTACAGGACCACGCAGTAAGAATTGATGACACGTCATGAATACAGGGTGCAAAAGACCTCCTCACGAAGCCGTCAGTCAACCAAGCATTCTGTACATCAAACGATTTTTTTTTTGGTGTGAAAAATCATGTTTTGTGTTACAACTCAATGTAACGCATTCAAAACATTGTGCTGATGTATGGATTGAATTTAATAGTACGGGGGTTGTGGAGGTGTAATCATACATTAAAAAATTGTATTTAAAAAAAAACTTGTCAGGTGTAGATGGATGCAAAGTAAGCATGCAGTTGCACGGGCTCATGTATACTAAGGTAATTAGTGATGGAGATAGCAGTGTAATAAACGCTCTAAGAGACGCAATGGTGTATGGTCCTAATGTTCACATATGTAAGAAAAATAGAATGCAGTACTGCGAAATTATTCAAATAAACTAAGACAAATAGGGAAAATATGTATGTGCTATAGAAAATTATTATAAGAGCTATAGCATTAAAAACGTTACCCTATTTACTAAGACTCCGCTGTCCATCTGTCTGTCTGTATGTCCGTCTGTCTGTCCATCGCTCTGCCCATCCATCTGTCTGTCCGTCTGACTAAATTGACTATTTTTCTCGCTCTCAAAGTGAAAAGTACAGTGTAACACTAAAATCCCATTATAAGAGCTATAGCTTTCAAAACGGAACCCTATTACTAAGAATCCGCTGTCCATCTGTCTGTCCGTCTGTCTGTATGTCAGTCTGTCTGTCCGTCCGTCTGTCTGTTCGTCTGTCTGTCAGTCTGTCCGTCCGCCTGTCTGTCCGTCCGTCTGTCCGTCTGACTAAATTGACTATTTTTCTTCAACTCAAAGTAATTGAAATTAATTAAGGATTGGAGATCGCAGTGATGAAAGACTAACAGAAAACGCTGCTGCCCATTCTCTGGTCTACGGAGGCGCAAGGTGTTCTGCCTCAGACATTAGTCGCCTTATACGACACCCGTGAGTGTAATGGGTTGGTTCTATTCTACTCTGCCGGATACCACACGGCACGGCTAGTACCATAAATACCTTACTATTTTTCTGTTTATTAGGAATCACTTATTTTGAGCTATAGTGGCGGTAATTACAAACCGCAGACGTAAAAAGAAACAATGTCAGTATTTGTGTTATTAATTCCATAATAATAATAATTTAATTGGACAAGAGCCTCAACTAACATCTGAGGTGACCCTCGCTAGGCAGCTGGATCAAGCGCTTGATTCAGAAAGCAGTTCTGGACACGGCGCGTATTGTTAGTAAGTTCCTCTCTCAAGAGCCCTAACCACCAGCAGCTTGGACCCTGTTCCCGTTGCTGGCGGACTACCTATTTTATATGCTTTTAATTTTATTTATAGTTTTGTTACTAAAAAATTAAAAATGTAAATTTATTACATTTTAAATATTTATGTATAATAATAATTTTTTTACGGACTCGTTCCTGACTGATTGGCCGGAGGAGGCAAAACACTGGGAGAGTTGGAAAGGAATGTGAGAGGCCTTTGTCCAGCAGTGGGATAGAATAGGCTAACTAAAAAAATATATATTTTTAGTAACAAAAATATGTATACTTTTTGGGCATTCAATTATTCTTTATTCGATTTCTATACATTGTAGATTTCACTTCTCACGCTCTAAAAGTACGCCATTATAGCCCTACGAAGTGGGACTAAAGTGACCCTTTTAGTCTCTAGGGAGTGAAAGTAATTAGTTTTTTTTTTAATTTCCTTCATGTGACATAGACAAACTCCAAAGGGTAAAAAGGGACCCTATTACTAAGACTCCGCTGTCCATCTGTCTGTCCGTCTGTATATCTGTCCGTCTGTCTGTCTATCTGTCTGTCTGTCTGTCCGTCTGGCTGTCCATCTGTCTGTCTGGCCGTCTGACTAAATTGACTAATGAAAATATGTATACTTTTTGGGCATCAAATTATTCTATAATAGTTTTCTATACATATTTAATGTAGTTTTCACTTCTCATGCTCTAAAAGTATGCCAATAGCTTTTTTAATTTCCTTCATGTGACATAGACAAACTGCAGAGGGTAAAAACGGCACCCTATTACTAAGGCTCCGCTGTCCATCTGTCTGTCCGTCTGTCGGTTCGTCTGTCTATCCACCTGTCTGTTCGTCTGTCAGTCCGTCCATCTGTCTGTCTGTCCGTCTGACTAAATTGACTATTATTTTTGTCATGGACTCTAAAATGTAAATACTAAGAAAAAAATCTTGATTTGTTATTTGTCTTGATGAAAACATGTGTTTACATTTAGTGATATTGAGCATAATTATAAACCTAAAAAAAAAGTGTAAGTATTTTTGTAAAACAATTTATGTAGGCAGAACTAATTACAATTATTAGGTATCCACTCTGACATAAGACCAACCCGCACTGGGCCCGCATTCCCTCTCACAGAGAGGAGCTCTGTGTCCCAGCAGTGGGAGCATTATAGGCTGGTTATGCTGCTGCAATCGGACATAAACTGCGATGAACTTTCAAGTAAGCATGCGTCGTCGCGGCGGCAGCGTCGTGAACTCTTGAGGCGATCGCTGCATGACCACCCGGGGAAAACTAAACATAATAAGCAATCTATATTAGGTTCTTAGAGAGCCATACAGGTATAAAACGATGACGCAGCGCCTACTACTTTAGTACGAGTTTGTAGATACTTACTTGATGATTTCTCAGCGATTCGAGCTGGCGTCGAATGGTGTCATGCTGTGCCACGGAGCCACTATCTTAGAAATCGATCAATTATATCTTAAAATGATGTACGTCAAACGTACATCAACGTATCAACGTATATCGTTATCGCTGTACGTGAAACAACAACAACAGCCCACAACGTCCACTGCTGGACATAAGCCTCTCCCATGATGAGAGGAATTTGCCGTAATCTCCACGCTTGGCAGGCGGATTGGAGATCGCAGTGATGTAAGACTAACAGAAAACGCTGCTGCCCATTCTCAGGTCTACGGAGGCACAAGGTGTTCTGCCTCAGACATTAGTCGCCTTATACGACACCCGTGAGTGTAATGGGTTGGTTCTATTCTACTCTGCCGGATACCCCACGGCTAACGTACGTGCGTGTGTACCTACGTGCATTAGGTAATAATAAAATAGACCTTGATTGTGGCTCTGCTGGAGAGCATACTCTCTAGCACAGCAGTATATACGCTCAAGAAAGACAAACGCTACTGTTTTTTCATATCAATTGTGTGCATCGTGTAACTTCGTTTTTGTTCGGAACGGTTCGGAACGCTGTGTGTGTATGTACGAACTAGACGTGCGTGAAGACTAGCGTCTAACTGCTCATCACTGATACTATCTCTGTCGGGCACGATGCCAGGTGAGACAGCGTGCTTTTTGGTCACGCCCACCAATGAGTTCGAGCCTGTGAGCTGTGTCACCTTAATTACTGAATTCGAAACGCTTTGTCCATTGCCTCAAAGTCTCATTTAGAGTCAGAGTCAGATTAAGAGTCAAACTAACTAATGCCGGGTCCAGACTGGTGTAACGCGAATGTAACGATTACGTTTAATTCATGTCAACAATGTGGACGGCACACGAACTCAAAGCGAATTGAAAACGCGAATACTGAGTGCGCCTTTGTGTTCGCGCAAAAACCAACAGCCGATGGATCAACCGCGAGCGTCACATGTAATGCTCGCGGTGCCGTCCACACCTAGAATTCGCGTTACATTACACGGTGGATTCGCGTTACATTACGCTAGTCTGGACCCGGCTTAACGGTCGGACTCGGTCAGTTTCGGTCAGACTCGGTCAGACTCGATCAGATTCGGTCAGACACGTTTAGAATCAGTTGGTCTCGGTCAGACACGTTCAGATATAGTCAGATTCGTTTGGACTCGGTCAGACACGTTCAGGCCTGGTCAGATTCGTTCTAACACGTTCAGACTCAGTCTAATTCGGTCGAACTGGGTCAGACTCAGGCAGAATCGGTCAGACTCGGTCAGACACGTTCAGACTTGGTGAGATTCAGTCAGACTCGGCCAGACTAGGACAGACTCAGTCAGATACGATCGGACTCGGAAAGATTCGGTCAGACACCTTCAGAGTTAGTCAGATTCGGTCAGAATCGCGTTTTTTTGTAGTTCGAAAGTATTTTATGAGAGCTCGTATTTCAGGCATATTTACAGTTCCTTTTTTACCAACTTTTAAATTACACAAATTAAAGAAATAACGTTGAAAATCACCAACCGTAATGATAAAAAATCATGTCATTACTGTTGATGATATATTTTACGCTTATCGTAAAATACTGAAAATCTCCCACATTTATGGGTAAGTCTCCGCCACTGGTATTACACGCACATTGCACACAAACGCAAATCCGATACGTAATACACTCCCGAGCGCGGCGCTCACTCACACATATAAAAAACAGTAGCTTCACTTAAAACGTTCCGTTTTGTTTCGAACACGGAATCTGGACATTTTTTAATCTAAGCTACTATGATTCTAATTAATAAGCGGCTATTTTAGACCCCAGGAATATTTTCAGAGATTCCAACTACATTCCTAGATTGATTCTGGATGAGACAACAAGACGAATTGGGCCTATTTCTTTTCCGAACCGAAATACATACTGTTTCTAAGGGTTTTCTCCGGATCAATTGTTGCTACAGAAGTTTGTAGTTCTTTGCGGTCGCTATCGACTTTCTGCATACGAATATTTTCAGAGATTTCAACTACATTTCTAGATTGATTCTGGACAATACAACAAGACGAATTGGGCCTATTTCTATTCCGAAACGAAATACATAGTGTTTCTATTTCTAAAGTTGTTCTCCGGATTGATTGTTGCTACAGATGTTTGTAGTAAGTAGTTCTTTGCGGTCGCTATCGACTTTCTGCATACAAAAAAAGTAGATAATATATGTATGCGCTATGGACTGAGATGAAGACAGGAGCTATGGCACGATCAACTCTGCTTCTGCGTTAGTAATACTTGAACTATGTAAACCACCATTAACAAATAGAGGTTTGTCAAGTTACCACGCGATGGTTGACATGGCAGTCAACCACAGTTCAATCACCGAGTGACAAATCAAGCTTTCTACCGTCAAGTTTGAGCCGTCTTATTGTACATCATCTGCCTAGCCTTTTTCCAAGTTTTATTGGGGTCGGCTTCCAGTCTAACCAGATGCAGCTGAATACCAGTATTATACATGGAGCGACTGCCTATCTGACGTCCACAACCCAGTTAGTACTGGGTAATACGATACCCCTTGGCAAGACTGGTTGTCAGACTTTTCGGGCCACTGACTACGTGTAACGTCTGTCAAAGATCACAAATGACAGCCGGGACCAACTGCTTAACGCGCTTTCCGAGGCACGGAGGAAACTCGGTATGTAATGGGTGGTCACCCGTCCACAGACCAACCTAGGCAAGCACGGCTTAACCTAAAGATTGACCCGAGCGGCTGTTATTATTTAGCCATGAGCTCCTCAGCCGTCTTATCGTACCTAGATTAGCATTTGACATTGTAATGCTCTGTCCTGGCACAGATTATGATATTTGTGTCATTTGTTTATCGATATTGCACACATAACGCCTGTAATCCCCAAAGAATCAGGCAGAGGTGTAGGTACCTAATAGATTAATACTAATACCTACACCATTTAATAGTGAGCGAGCCTACTGCCTTCAAACCAGGGATGTTACGGAGGTGGTTTTATCGGAACCGGAATCGGAGTCGGAGTTTTTAAATTTGGTTTGTCGGAGTCGGAGTCGGAACCGGAACTGGAATCGGAGTCGGAGGTGGAGTCGGAGGCGAAGTCGGAAATGGTTGCAGAAGAAAAATGTGTTGAGTGTGGCAATAAAATAAAATAGTGAATTATGAATCGATGACAGAACGCGTGCTGTGTTCCCCGGGCGACATGCATAAACCTGTTCGTACACGTTGACCACAGCCGCCGCGCTTCGTCGCCGCCACCCGCCGCTATCTGCTATGCTTCGACCTCCGATTAAAACCTCCGATTTAAAAGTATCGGAACCGAAGTCGGAACCGGAGGTGTAAAATCAATCGGAAGTTCCGACGTATCGGAGTCGGAGTCGAAGCTTCGTAACATCCCTGCTTCAAACGGGCACTAGTAGTTTAGATTCCGTTCCGTGGTTGCTACTACTGATGGAAAAACTCAATAACACTTTGGGAATCGAAGTCATGACTAAATGCACAGCAGTTGCGAACAAAATGAAATATAACTATGTTTCTAAATTAACAAACAACTGCCCTTTTTTTTATTAGAGTTACCATAATTACAAACAAATAGGTATGTAGCTCCAATTTTTCAGTCGTTGCCCATGCAACATGCCCCATTGTTGCGAATGGGCAACGTCACAGAGCTATTAGTATCAGTAGGTTACGTGCTCGTTGCAGTACCTACAAAGAGAAGTGGTGACCGCGTCGTCGCCTAGTCGTCCGGCTGCAAACAAGCCGCGAGAGGGCGCTACACGCTCCAGCGTTTCACTGCAATTTAGATTTGCAATGCATGAAAATGATCTCGTCTCCGTCATCGAATTTGACTGCGCTCCATAAAAGGCTTTTTAGTAACCGAATTACATTATGTTTAGGTACATATTTTCCATGTAAAATTGAAACTAAGTTTACAAGAGGTAAGCTAAACACGACAAAGTTTTAGGTACCTACCGTAGTCCGTAGGACTAAAACTTTACGCATCTATTATTTTCTGTTGTCTTTTACGAATACGTACCTAGCTTACTGACTTAAACTCAATGTAGTTAAAAAAAAAAAACAAAATGTTTACTAGATAATTTTTGTTAAAGCAAGTAACGTTTAACGTACATTAACCTACAGATGTTGAAACTGGAAAAGATTGGCGATTCTACAAAGTAACTTGAATTTTGAACTAACTTCTGTAATCAACGAACGAGATTTTCAACCCCAGTCTTAGGTAGATATGTTTTTGTTTTTATTCTGAGTTTCAGCAGGTTTCCTATGCCTGAGAGATACTTATTTCTTGACGGCATATAAAGCCAAGTCAGAGACCCATGGTTGGCATAAAAACTCACACCAGGTTATAATACCTAGGCACTAACTACACGATAAATAAAGAAAGAAGGTTTCGTTAACCATTCCTGTTAAAAAAGAATCACTTCGATTGCATTAGAACATTGTGATTGCGAATTGTAGTGAAATCCCTTTCACTACCTTTCACTTTTCTCATTTCATACGCTCTCTTGTCAGGTATTTTAGCATTTGTGATGCATTTGTGTGACAAAATCAAAAGTGTTCGGGACCAAAATTTTTATAACTGAAAATATTCCCAATATCCGCTCTCTATGTCTTAGATATCTCTTTGTCCTAAAAAATAATGGAAAATGTATGGAACACTTCATTTTATTTTAGAATAAAGAAAAAATAACCCTTTGTTAATGCTGATGGTTAGTGATCGAGTTACCGCATTGTATTGGTAACACGAGCCATCGACACGCCGCGGCGGCCGCCGCCGCCGCCGCCGCCGCCGCCGGCGCGCCTCCCCGGCGGCGGGCGGTGCGGTGGCGCTGCAGCCAGCATTCCATTTATCTTAGTTTGTTTAATTAACTCCTACATAAATACTGAAAGGAACGAACTATTTCTCGTTAAACGATTAGTAGTTCTTACATAAGGCTGATGCTCCAGGGTAGCCCGCGAAATTCAAATTTTCTTACGTTTTTGGCAAATTGCAGGCCAGTGCTAGGTTGTATGTTGATTAAAATATAGGACGCGATTGTAAGACGTATGTAGTTACAGAATTATAATCATCAAAACCATCAATACAACCCTCCAAGTTCATAAAGGTCTAGCAATGACTTTGACCTTGAAAAAATCGTTTCTCGACCTTTATGAACTTGGAGGGTTGTATTGATGGTTTTGATGATTATAATTCTGTAACTACATACGTCTTACAATCGCGTCCAATATTTTAATCAACATACAACCTTGCACTGGCTTGCAATTTGCCAAAAACGTCAGAAAATTTGAATTTCGCGGGCTGGTCGAAGCATTCACCATAAGAGATAGCACCGGAATGTTTTATAGGTATTTAAAAAATTGCGAACTTAAACAGCTGCTCTCGACGTATGACAAAGGCTTCGTTATCTGCAGACAAATTACTAGAACTGGAACGTTTCCAAAAAATAATTAAACAAAACCAAAAAATAATAATTAAACAAAACCAAGTATATTAATGGACCTCTCTGTTTGATAGGCTGCATAAATTACCCGTAGTCAAAGAGTAATTTAATAGCCAATTATAAATATTTTATCAGTTTTTTTGTTCTGAGGCCCTAGCACGAGCAAGCAGTGTTAAGGCGCCTCCCCGAGCAAACGACCTTGAGCGAGCAGTTTTTTGGAGCCTACTCCTTCTTATCCAAAAGAAATACCAACTAATAAAAACTACATTAAAATACTACATATTCTTGACTCCAAAATGGTCGTATATATATTTTTTTACGTACCTAGCTTAATGTTCAATAAATCCCCTCACAACGAAACCACAGAAATGAGAAATAATGATTTATAAAATGCTACTCCTCGTAAAGTAACAATTTTTTGATTTGCTACTTATACTAACAATGAACATAATTGTCGTTTTATTTTTTCCAAAAGACGTAAATTTGATTTTATTAAGAATAAAAACCACTCATTTCGCACTATTCGGCTTGCAGTGACTGACGTAACAACCACTTCGTAGTGCAAACTGATTAGAACTTTATTCTAACAGTATTTCAAACGAAGTTTGAGCCACCACAAATAGAGTTGCTAATTTTGCTCGGGGAACCGCCTTAACGTAATCTGTAGGCACTGGTACTAGGGAGTCACCGCAGACCCGGCTTACTTTTCATACTTTTCTGGAGCACACATTTTTTTATCTGTCCCCGTCCAGTCGGCCTCGAGCTCCAACATAATGTGCTAAAATAATATGCAAAACTCATTGTTGAGCCGAGATTATGTATAATACTCCGGGACTTGTGTAAATTAATACAGAACCCGATGTGCACTGAGTCTCTCTAGACTCAGTGCACATCGGGTTCTCTTCTCAGTTGAATGAAAAAAAAAAATGAAAAAATGAAAAAGTGTTTATTCACAAAAATATACAAGGTAGGTAGTTGTGTAGGTGCATTGTCTTAAAACAGAGATATCTCTATAGGTATCTCTATATCTCTATTTTAAGACAGACGCACCTACACAATAAGACAACGTGTAACTGTAAGCCAATTTGACGCCCGCCAATTGAGTTTGAGACGCCTTCGAAGACACTACTAGTGATATTCACAGCTTAAAATCTCTGGTAAAATGTTGATGCCATTTATAAAATAAAGCACGATTCCAATTAATAAAGTAGGTAAGAGTTAATTTTCAAGTTAACTTCTACTAAACGGTAAGCCTAGAAACAGAGCAAGTCAAGTAATAAAATAATTACTTTACGCTGGTTCGTGCTGACCTCATTTCATTTCAAAGCCTTAGTTAGGTACGTAATTATCTACGATCTGTTTAAAAAAAAAAAGTTAACTTCTTTCAACATTCTGACGGTTAATGTTCGAATTTTTTAAATAGAAAACACCACTTTTTAGCGAGAACTCTCCAAATAAAAATATGAATTGTTTGCTATCCCGGCTGGAATGGAGAACAACTGCCTGGAAAAATAACATGTTCAATAAAAAACGAGATATTATTACGAGTATGCCTTTCAAACAGCTTTACAAAGCTGGGCTTCGGTTTCGAGTAGTGTTAGCGCAAAATCGATGTGGAATATTCCAGCGCGCCTAAATTTTCTGGTCGTTAACTCGTTAGTTAGGAGGAACAAAGGTGATTGTTCCTCTGTTGCTAGCAACGTTATAGCGATAGTTTGTAACGTTACGCGGTAATTGTATTAGAGCGTTTCGTGCAATCAAAATTTAACGCAAGTAGGTATTTATAGCACGTGTGCCGAGTGCCGCCCGACCTTCCCCGACCTTGTACCCCTTGTTGCGTGTGTGTATTTGTATTGGGGGAATTATTCAAATTAGAGAGCCTGCTAACTTCGCGTTCCGTTTTGGGTCTTTGCTGGCTGTGATTAAAATTTAACTTATTTTAGGGGCTCATACGACGTAAAATTTTCCAGAGACTGCCTATATATTGATCAATAAGGTTGTGGTGATTAGTAAGTGTCGGTTAATATCTATGCTACTAAGGGCCAAGTTCACCGAAAAGATAACAGTCTGATTATCTAAAAACAGCTGTTTAAAACACATTTTTGAACATGAAAATGTGTTTTAAACAGCTGTTTTTAGATAATCAGACTGTTATCTTTTCGGTGAACTTGGCCCTTATAGTGTCAAGAAACCATTTAAGTCCATGTTCATGTTGTAGAATTCTCAAGTACGTACGCTGCATTGCGTCGTTATTGTTGTAGACATTAAAGCGTTGCCTTGAAACGTCGACATAACATTGAATCTAGCCTTGCATTGAAATATGAACCTAGTCCGAGGCTGAAACTCGAGCTAGACCATATATCTCTGTCACCGAAATATGACCCATATAGCGTGATGTTGATTTAATGAGAAAATTGCTTGGAAATTGCTTTAATGGACAGAGCTAATTACCTACTAATTAGTAAAATCAAATAAGCAAACACTGGACACTATCATGAGTAGGTAATTAGCTAATAATTATTATCTTACCAGATCATACCATACACCTATTACGAAAGTCCGTCAGTTTTAAAGTTAGGATCTTAAAATTTTGTGTTTAGACTGACGATTGAAAACTAATTTATACGTGTCTCAACGTTTTTGATAATACCAGGGTCCAAAGGGTTAAAAAAGGGGATAAAGTTGTGTGTTGTAGTTTAAATTACAAAATTTATTATCTAGGCGAATGGTTGGAAGCTAACGCAACGGTGTTCTTAGAAATTCAATCTTAGGCGAAAAGATGGATGATTTTATTTTAAGATATAATCACTAATATCATGAAACATGACGTTATCACGTAAAATTTATTGTCTGTAAACCGACTTTACAGAGAATTAGTTTTTTATCAATAAATTATTTTAAACTATACAATTTAGATTCATCTATCCACTTGCGCAATTGATTTTTTTATCAACTTGAATTTAACGTTTTGATATGGCTTGATTTAAACGTGTATATACCTATGTATAAATGCCATTATGCCAGCCATAAAGCCAAAACGGAAAAAAAACCTCTTATATTACAGATTTTTCTTCATAACATGTAGTGGGGTAGAGATACCTGCATAGCTAAACTCGGAGGGAAGCTGCCTCTAAAATCCATTAAATTGAAATTAGGAAGCAGATTGTGCGCCTGCGGGCCCTGTCTAAATAACTGACGTCTGGTCCTAAAATACTCATCGGGTCCCCTAGATTTATGGCTCATTTTGTGGTTCAAATCCAATAAGTTCACAATATTTATTTATTATACACGATGATTCTCATTCATGAGGAAAGACTACAAATATTTAAGTATTGGGGATCATTGCGAGCTTTAATTCGGAGATCTTCCTTTTAGTCACGTTTCACCGCTTTTATAATAAACTGCATTTAAAACACAAACCTAGATCAATGATTACGAGTCTGTGTGGATCCGGTTTTAATATGGCCACGTTCAACGCACAAACATGCGGCCATATACAAGCGGCCTTTTTTTTTCGGATGGGAAGTCATCAAATGACTCCTCCCGCTCTGGGCGGAGCAGGAGGGAGCTTAGTGTCAGACTTTTACTGACTAAAACCCATCCATGTTCCTTCATCGGCCTGTGTTCCGGGGCCACGGTATCTCTTTCGAACAGTCCCGCAACCCCGGCAGATTACATGCGGCCTTAGCTTCGTGTCACACAGCCAGGACAGCCGGTGTCTTAATACGGGTTAAGTATGACAGCTTTCAGACGTACCGATCCGACGGAGTAAATCCGGTTTTCCGTTTATCGTTTTCCATTCACCGCCAGGTATCCGGTGCGTGCGTTTGAAAATGAAAAGAAACTCAAGAGTACCTATTTTCTTGATTTATTTATTTATTATAGATCTACCAACAATTGTTCACACTGTATTATACAGCGACATAATTAATTCCCCGATTATTCGGGATATCGGGGATTAAATCCCCAAGTTATCGGGGTCAAATTTGTAGCAAATAAGGTGTATAATGGTATCACCCATTTGAAGGCCTGCACCCAATAATTACCAATCACCCTGTATATCAACATTTATATCGTTTTCTATGGCAAGAATGGCATGACATTGCGCGCGTGATTTTGATTTTTTTTACATTTTCCAAATTAATAAATTGGCGCTTCCTGCCGCCCCTTTCGGATGCCGCCTGGGGCCGTGGCCTCCACCGCCCCTGTAGCTACGCCACTGGCTTGAGCCTATTTTCGCAATTCCTACCAACGGTGATTTGAAACTTGTTCTCGATACCCCTGTAGCGGCACTACAAAAAGTACTTCTCTACATGGAACAAAAAGTACTACAGCGCCATCTATGACAGAGATGATGAACTAACCGGCTGGCTGCAATCGATAGATGGCTCAAAGCCAACTTACTGACCCTTAGTGTTCCTAAAACAAACTACATTTGTTTTTCTCCTAGTAGTAGGTCTAAACCGAACACTAATTTTAGAATTCGAATCCACTCGTGTACGGATCACAGGGACCAAAATTGTAACTGTCAAGCCATTAATTAAATGTAACGTCCACAAGATACCTAGGAGTTATAGTTGATGAGTGCTTAACTTGGCATTCGCATGTTGAGATTGTTACGTCACGGGTGCGAAAGTTTATATGGATTTTTAAAAATCTAAGATATGTGATGCCACAGAACACATTAAACAGTATCTATATTGCGCTCACGCAATCAGTTATTGCATACTGTTTACCAGTCTGGGGAGGAGCTACTAAAACTAAATTTCTCGAGTTAGAAAGAGCCCAAAGGTCACTCATAAAAGTAATGTACAGTAAACCATACAGATACCCCACAGTTGATCTGTATAGAATCAGTGGCTTACTTACAGTAAGAAAACTATACTTTTTAATCACTACACTGTACTTACAAAAGTCTATTCCATTTTACCATGACAGACAGGAGAAAAGACGAAAGGGTATGGTGGCTTACTCCCCGGGGGTCCGAACTGTTTTCGCACGGCGTCAGTATGCAACCCAATCGGCCTAAATTTATAATAAAATAAACTTCAAATTAAGGTTCCACCATGAGGTCTCACATGTATGCAAAAAGGTAATAACCGAGTGGCTTAAAACTTTAACATATGAAGAAACTGAACAGATTTTGGTCAGACTTGGATAAACAATTTCTTTTTCTTTTTCTTTCCCTCCGAATCAACAATGTAAGTACTACCCGAGTATAATCTGTAAATAAATTCGAACAAATTCTAACACATTGGCACTTCAAAGAAGACATACACATACACATTCACACACACAAACACACACATTCACACACAAACACATACACATACACACGCAACAATATAAACCCAGTTTAAAAACACGACGCACATAAAGTTAACAACAGTTACACATAAGAGCTGCTGTTTAGTTTATTTACTGTTAATTTTTCTTCTTTTAATTTTAATTTTTAGTCACCTTTTGTCAAAATTGTGTATTAGTCTCAATATTGTATAAACTTATGGGAAAGAGCGAGATATGCCCCAACACAAGTATTACCAATTACTTACTGGGGATGTCTCATTTATAATCTATGTAACTATTTTGGGACAAATAAACATTTTTCATTTCATTTTTTTTTTTTCAACCGCGAAACACGTCAGAATCCTACATCGCGCAAGCAACTTTATCCGCGACTTGAGACTATACAGGGTGGAATTTTGTAATGCCACCTGGAGGGAAAGTACTCTTAATACCGAAGATAGCAAATTTTACTCAAACGAAACATTCCTTAATTTTTAAAAAGAAATTAATCTGCATTCAAAGATTTTGAAAATTCGCGTGCCACACTCGGGAATCGAACCGTCTAAATTCCAAAAAAAAAACCCCCTGTACTTTTATGGCACCAATCGATAGGCTCAATCATAAGGATCAAATCCTACTAACAAACATGATAAATTAAATAAAAGGAAAACCATGAAATCTTAAGTTATAAATTCAATGGGATAAATTCAATAGGTACGTTATAGCATTTTAATAAAATGATGGACCTTTACAATTGAAGAGAATAAGATTGCAGAAGAAGATAGCAATTTGCATGTGTTTGTTTGTGCAAATTGCAATATTCCTATGTACTTCGTCATTTTAATTAATAAATGTCGTCAAAAGAGAATTGTTTACTATGTTCGTAATTGGATGGACCTTTGACTAAAAGTGCTTTAATCTTATCCCATTGAATTTATAAGTTAAGATTTCATAGTTTCCCTTTCATTTAATTTATCGTATTTGTTAGAGGGATTTGATCCTTATGATTTACCCTATCGATTGGTGCCATAAAAGTACAGGGTGTTATGTTTTTGGAATTTAGACGGTTCGATTCCCGAGTGTGGCCCGCGAATTTTCAAAATCTTTGAATGCAGATTAATTTCTTTTTAAAAATGAAGGAATGTTTCCTTTGAGTAAAATTTGCTATCTTCGGTATTAAGAGTACTTTCCCTCCAGGTGGCATTACAAAATTCCACCCTGTATATACGAGAACCCGACAACAACTGTCGGGCAGTGGCCCACCAGACATAACACCCGTCTGGTCGGAGGATCCTCCCTTTTCTACGGGGGATGAAGAGCTTTACACCCTGTTCTTCATACCCCCAAACCCCTACTAATTTATTAGTCACCATACTAGCAGTGATGAAATCACCGACCAGTCGTGACTTCATCTCTCGTCAGTAATTTAATTTTGTCATGTATAATTGTGTAATTTTGTCATTTGTTGTATGTCAGTGAACTAATTAACTAATTAATTTAATTTACCTATATTTTATTTCCTTTGTAATTAAGTAGTTCAGTTAAAGCTAACATGTTACCTTTACTTGGGAAGAGACTGGACCCCACGACACAGGGTATCCTAGTGTGGAGTCCAGGGAATTTGTAAAAATCTAGTGCTTAGGGATCGTTGTTTTTTTGTTTCTAGCTTTTAATATTGTACCTTGTTATGCGAACTGAATAAAATTATTATTATTATTAACTATCCGGCCAAATTTATAGCCGGCGAATACTCGGCAAGGAATCGAAAGTCTTACTTTGGTAATCAATACCGAAATATTCACTAGGTAGGTACATATTATAAAACAAAGTCTCCCGCCGCGCGCCGCGTCTGTCTGTCCCTATGTATGCTTAGATCTTTAAAACTACGCAACGAATTTTGATGCGGGTTTTTTAATAGATAGAGTAATTCAAGAGGAAGGTTTTAGTATATAATTTGCGGGCGAGCGAAGCCGCGGGCATCAGCTAGTATTAAATAAGTCAAGGAAAGTTTAACTTTCGACAGAATATAAATTATAAAATGTCTATTTCCGCACGGCAGGCTGGTGCGAGCGAGTTCTTTGTATGATGTGTTCAATGCGAGAGACTCAGCTGCACATGAAATCACGGAAATTGCCGGAGCTCATGCCGCCTGAAATCTACCGAAAGCAATGATTGGCTTGGCCGACTTGTCGACCATTCAGCTAGACAGCCAATCTTTACGCCCTTTTTAGGGTTCCGTACCCAAAGGGTAAAAACGGAACCCTATTACTAAGACTTCGCTGTCTGTCCGTCTGTCCGTCTGTCTGTCACTAGGCTGTATCTTATGAACCGTGACAGCTAGACAGTTGAAATTTTCACAGATGATGTATTTCTGTTGCCGCTATAACAACAAATACTAAATATAGTCAATGGTACGGAACCCTTCGTGTGCGAGTCCGACTCGCACTTGGCCGGTTTTTTTGCTTTCGCACGGTTTATATGTTTTGCAAAAAAATGGACATAATATCGCAATATCGATAAAAATGTTTTTAGCATGCTTAGTGAATAAGAATGTTAAAAATAATTTTATAAAACCTTATTTCACTAATTAAGCTAGTAATTACCGTATAAAATCATGCTCTCATTAGAGCAAAATCAAAACTATTAATTTGTTCAGTCCATTTTGTAACAATGCGGACACTTAAAACTGCACTCTAAATCAGATAAGTAGTAATGAAACACGTTCGTGTTCCGTAACATCAAATTCAAAATTTCAATTGATCATAAAGTATTATGCCCACTACATCGTAGCGTACGCACGGCAACCAATCAAACCATACAAAACCAGTTTATGCGCATGTTATTCTGGAAATGTAAAACGTGACGTGCCATGGACTTATCAGGCAGAAATATATTCTTTGTATTGAAAAGTATGAGTGTAATGATAAGTTCTGTATGGTGTCGGAGTTCTGTATGGTGTCGGACGTAAAGAATAGCACCATCCCATATCTTCCCGTGGGTGTCGTAAGAGGCGACTAAGGGACTTACCAGAGAATGGGCAGCAGCGTTCTCTGTGATTTTGTAACAACCGTACTGCGATCGCCAACCCGCCTGCCAAGCGTGGCGATTATGGTAAAACCCCCCTTGGGGGAGGCCCATGTTCAGCAGTGGACGTCTTTCGGCTGAAATGATGATGATGATGATGATGATAAGTTAGGTTATGTAATTTAATTACGGATTGCTTTAATTCGGCGCGGATGTCGTCGGCCAGCCATTGGTGGACGACTGCAGTATTTCCCTTAGAGAATATTCCAGAATTTCCATATTTGAGCCACACGTCACACGTCGTCACGATCGGAAGGTGAGGTCGTGATGTTGGCACGATGCCAGCTTTGCTTCGTTCCCGATGTAATATCGGTGTTGTGGCTCTGTTTACTAACTTTTGTGCAAATGTTAAGGCTTACTGGCTATTATTTATTTGTTATGGCCGTCGTTTCCTAACTGCAAAGTATCTCTACTTGAATCAAGTTATTCGGCTGTATCCAAGTATTTTGACGTAAGTCTTATAGAATTTAAGCAAGTAGGTAGTGCACGAATTCGTAGAGATATCATCATCTGCCTAGCCTTTTCCCAACTATGTTGGGGTCGGCTTCCAGTCTAACCGGATGCAGCTGAATACCAGTATTTTACATGGAGCGACTATTTTCGTAGAGATAATCGAAGTAAATACCAATAATATTATTGAGTATTTATAATCTTAATTAAAAAAAAAAAAAAAAAAATCGCAAATACAAAAATATTCGCGTTCATTTCAGAAAACCAGCCAACAGCTCGCATGCATCAATTTTTATTTTCATGCTTTTAAAATCCCCTAGCAGCTTTTAAACCATCAATAACTGAGTCCGTTTGTTCGTCAAAGGGCCAGCTATCAGTTTATTTTACTTTTACAGCGTGGCTGTTTTTACTCCTGAAATAAATTCGCTTCGCTGAGGCCTTTTTAACAAAAATTTATCATCAGAAAACACGAACTGTCGCTAGGAACAAAAGAGATCAGTCAGTCAGTCAGTCAGTCTTGTTGTTGACATTTAAATGTGTTTGTCCAATTAAATCTGGTTACAAACGCATCATGCAGCTGTATAAACTTCTGCATTCAGTCATACAAAAACAGTAGTACGACTTTCACCGAATTCACGTTGTGTTACCGTCTCGTGAGTACTACTTAACAGTGGCGCAGGCTCCTAATAACTCGATTCCCACCGGCTTCCCTTCAGAAGTTTGGAACACAACCACAACCACTCTCTACCATAATTGAAAAATTACACAATCAGTACTTACTTTTTTACAAGCATCACGAAACGCCTACTCGTACTCAATCAACAAAAATTTGCTGTTCAACAACATTGCTATAAAATAACCCGCAGGCGCTACATTTCTTTCCAAAATAAATGTCATGACGTCAGTAGCCAGCCCGCCTATATTAGGACTCTGGTAAGAGACGCAAACCGAGTTATTCATAGAGAAAGTAATAGAAAATGCATGCGCGTGAGCGAGATAGGAAAATATCGTTATCGCTCGTTGAATTTCGTATATAATCGGAAATCGTTCAATGCTTGATGAAATGATGACATTATTTTGTTTTGTAGGGAGCTAGGTTTTATTAAGCCGAAGATTATCGAGTTACGACAGGGGCAGAATTTATATGTTTTGAATTTAAAAAAACGAATGAGGTCAAAATGAAAATCCAAGATGGCGCCGACGAAAATTTTTGGTTTTTTCTTCATGGGTATCGTTTTCGTGGTTTTTGGGGTCGCTGATTATGAAAATGAGGTCAAAATGAACATAGAAAAATAAATAAAAATCTACTTATTCTCATTTTTTTCCTCGGCTTCCCCTGACTCAATTTTCACTCTTCGCCACTGCTACTTAATGTTTATCGTTTTGCACAAATCCTTGTCCTTGTGTACAGCCTAAAGTGCTCCTGAATTGTTTTTTGCCTTCATATGATCTCTTGAGAATTGTCCATCGGAAAACTTCTCATAAAATGGGACGTAACGTCCCATTTTATCCCCGCAACGGTTGCGGGCGAGGTTCTGTCAAGGACTTTCAAAATAGATATCAGTTTTTCGAAGTTATGTTTAACTTCGTTTAGTTTTTTTATTATAATCTCTTCTAGACTTTATAAAACTATTTTCATAAGATCTGTACCTATTGCTAATAAAGGTATTGGGTTCATAGCTAGTACCTAAAAACTAAGAAAGTGCTTTTAAAAACAAGAGCCTCGGCTAGTACACGTTTCAGTATGTCATTGCAATCGAGGCGGGATTTCAGGAAAAGTTTGTGTCGCGATATCCCAATTTTTCTGGCAAAATCAAGCAAAAAGGTTCTTTTCTTAGATTTAAAAACAAATTCCACATTGCAGACTAATTAGTTCAGTATTAGTTATCTGTTAATGGGAACGCTATGTACAAAGCAAGCGTGTTCCATGTACTGTCGAACAAGGGTAAATGCATTTATTTTTAACAAAATGGACACTAACCTAACTTAACTCTGACACCGGCATTGCCTACCTGCTCGCAAAAACATCAAGTAATGAATTAATAGTTATTTATGCAACTGTTGTATAATGAGGGGTATTAAAACACGAATGTGGGTTTATCACACGAGGCGAAGCCGAGTGTGATAATAGTATCACATGAGTGTTTTAATACCTAATTATGTACAGTTGCATACAAGACTTTATCTACATCCGTGATATGAATCCTCCATATAAAAGGTTCTGAAACCATAGGGTGTTGTAGTGTTGTAAGAAGTCTATGTACCTAAATTCATGGAAAGTTTAATTGCTGAGTATACAATACAAAATCAAAGCATTTATTTCAAGTAAGCCAGTTACAGGCACTTTTGAATTGTCGAAACAAAGATGAAAATAAAATGTAGTTACAGTCCCAGTCACAAGACATAAAAACTGTGAAAGTACTGTAGTTGCTCATTTCCTAGCGTAGATCTCTATGGAGAAGAACGAGCGGGAAAAACACACGGGAAAAACAAACCATGTATAGGTAATAATATAATTATTTTCATTTTGATTGTAAGTACAATTATTAAACTGCACAAAGCTTGTATCACTAATTTTTGTAAACAACCAAGTACATAATGCAATACTAATATCGAACAAAAATGGCGGGATACGACGTGAATTCGAATTAACCTATAAGTTTTTTTTTATTACGGCGCTGTGGTAGTGAATCGCACGTTCTAGGCAATGTTCTTTTTTTAAAACGCGTTGCATAATGAAATTCAGTACAACATTATAACACCCGTTTGGGTGTTATAATGGTTATCATGACACTGGCTGTTTTAATGTTGGCCATAAGCTAACTGTTTCAGATACTTTTATAGAGGATTTATAGCATGGGTGTAGATAAATAACTTAAGGTAATTCACTGCGAGTGTGGGTAGGGTATGTAGATGACTACTCCAAATCCAACTACACGATGTTGTTTACTTACAAACTTCAGATCAACATCGACGGAAAATAAATTATCGGAATCGACCTGAGAATAATAAATAAAGTTCCACACACGGGTTTTATTTTCTTACCGTACCTTTGGCAAGCGTTACCACATTCACCTCGTCACGTCAATTACTTCGCTATTCGTGCGAAATCGTTGTAATATTGTACCGGTCAAACCCGAATTCAGGTCAAACTAAGGCTCATCATATTATTATAAGAACGATCAAAGGGCACACCGGCAAATGGGTTAGCTTAGAATTGTGGCCAACAATGCGCGAGCCGAGCGAGCGAAGTGAGTGTTGAGACGCGGCCGCTACGGCCGGCGAACGCTACATGCAATTTGGTCGCAGTGTAATTGCATTATAAAATAAATAAATCTATACTAATATTATAAAGAGGTAACATTTGTTTGTAAGTTTGTATGTAGGGGGTAATCTCCGGAAGTAATGAACCAATTTTAAAAATTGCTTCACTGGTAGAAAGCTACATTATTCGTGAGTGCTATAGGCTATATTTTAATCCCGTACTCCCACGGGAACGGGAACTACGCGGGTGAAACCGCGGGACGTCAGCTAGTAATAAATATCGCTTGGCATTACACACAGCTGGCGTTTCACACTGAGCAACGAGACTTGTGTCGTGGACACCAGATAGTTGATATACTACATAGATACTTTTTGTTTGTAAATACATACTTTTTACACATATAAACATCCATGACTTGGAAGCAAATGTCCATGGTCATCACACAAACATTTGCTCCTACCGGGATTTGAACCCTGGACCCTAAGAACGTAAGGCAGCCTAGTGAGGCATGCTTACGTTCTTAGGGGCCGAGTGAATGGCGCAGCGTAGCGACCGCTGCGCCATTCGAGTCGTCATTGTTTAGATTAGTGTATCCTGACACGATAAACCAGTAAACCGGTTTGGCGAACGATAACATATTATTATATAACACAACATATAAGGGTTCAATCATTAGAATATTCTAAGATATATCTTCAATTCTACAAAAGTGTATAAGATACCGCAGTTTGAACCTATTAATTTGCAGATACCATAATATCTATTGTTTTTCTAATTATTTTGACTGCCACTTTGAGGGAAAAAGGACTACCACCAGTGGTGGTAGATACGACAAATAGTTGCAACTTTCACCAGTGGTGGCAGACGGGAATAAAGGAACTATTTAATTTTGTAGAACTTGCAAGCTTCCGTCAGCAATGAAAGATAACGTACCGATTAAATGATCCTACAAGCTCTTATAAATCCAATCTTTTATTAATTTACTAGCTGACCCGCGCAACTTCGTCTGCGTCACATGAGAGAGAGAGAGGGTCGGAGAGAATGTGAGACCTTAAAAGATAGACATTATCATGCTATTGCGGATTTTATGTTGAACTTTTTAAGAGGAACAATTCCCTAATACATGATTGTTGCGTTTATGCAGCGCTCGCAACTCGCAACGGAAGTTCTCAAAAGAAATACATTTTCCCCGTTTTTGCAACATTTATCAGTGATGCTTCGCTCCTATTAGTTACTAAATTTACATTATCACGCTACTGCGTGAGTTGTCGCTAAAGCTCGGTAGTAAAACTACCTCGTATATAATGGGTCATTTTAGGCCCCGACTTACGAACAGTAAGTCGTGGGTTCGAACCCAGGCAAGTTACATGGAGACATGGAGAGAGCGACTGTCGCAACCCCGTGCAGGGCACGCCACAATAGTCGTGATAAATAAGTCATCTCTTTGAGGAGTTGCTTGAGAGACGTCACGGCGTCCTCACCTTCCGCCTGACGCAGGACGCCGTCACCTCCTTCTGCGAAGCAGGTGGAGGAGGTGGCGGAACGGGAGAGGGAGAGAAGGGCCTGTGGACGGTGGGCTATGGGCTAGCTCGCCGTCCGTCCGTCTCATGACGACAGGCCGTGTCGACGGCGCGTTCGTGTTCCACGCGCGCCTCAAAGAGAGTCAGCAATAGCAAGGGCCGATGCCTGCCGGGGTTGCGGGACTGTTCGAAAGAGATACCGTGCCCCCGGAACACAAAGGGCGATGAAGGAACATGGATGGGTTTTAGTCATTAAAAGTCTGACACTCCCTCCTGCTCCGCCCAGAGCGGGAGGAGTCATTTGATGATTTCCCATCCGAAAAAAAAAAAACTGTGTGTAATTTATTTCATCACCGCAGCTCTCAAAACGGTGAAGGAAAACATCAATCCGCACTGGGCCCGCGTGATGGATTATAGCCCATTCCCTCTCACAGAGAGGAGGCCTGTGTCCCAGCAGTGGGAACATTAATAGGCTGATGATGATGATGGTGACTATAAAGCTGGTCAGTCAATTTAAAAGTTATCTGGTGAGCACATTTTTAGTCATTAGTACCATTCTAGCACAATAGATGTCACTGAATCTTACATTTGATGATTATTTCTTCTTGAATACTTTAAATTCGTATATCTTCTGATAGAATTAACCGATTACGATGAAACAAAAACTAAATAATACCTCAAGATACGCACAATTTGTATGTATAAAAGTTATCTGTATTGGTTTCGTATATTTTACGTGATGCTTGATCATCGAAACAGACAAACAGACAAAAATTCCAAAAATGCTGGTAATGAATTCTGTTGGTTATCCTTTCACACCCTTGCAATTTTTTTTTTTAATATTTTCGATGTACAAAAACTATTTTTCTACAGATTTATTATATGTATAGATTTTCCGTACTAAATATCAATTTAAATATTAGCTGGAGAAATGGCTTTTCGTTCTTTCGACGCTAGTATCTGACCCTCAAGAGACAAACAAGAAACTGTATCGGTGTAAAAATAGTAGAATAATAACCAAGGGGATAAAGCAGTGTGTTCTGTTGCGGGTGACGATTTAAATCGCGAGCGTAACGAAGGACCCGAGGTTTACTCCCGAGCGCAGCGAGGGTGTTAAAAACTTAAATCACGAGCGAAGCGAGGGATTTAAGACGAGTCCTGAGTGTAGCGAGGGATTTAAGTTCACCCAAGACTAAGACAGCATTAAAAATAATGTCAATTAAAAGTAAAAGTTAACATTCGAAACATTGGTCCAATTATTGATAGAGAGAGTTACATTTTTGTTTGGTACATTTATTGTTGATGAGTTGATTTGAGTATTTCTCTGTTCTTGCGTCTGAGGAACTTGCGTTTCATTGTAGATAGTATACGTCGGAGATAGTGGTGGTGGTGCATCGTGAGTTACGGACGAAGATAAGATGGTTGTGGCTCTGATGGATTAAGTTTTATATTTTTGTTAATTTGACTGCTTAATATGATTTTATTCGCCATTGAGCTTTCGATACAACCCTCAGCTACTCTATCAGAGCTCCAACCACCGTGTCTTTTTATTGACGTAATATCCGCCCCTGAATCCGCCAAGAAAGTCGCCGAAGTTCTTTTAGAACAGTGACCGGTGTAGAGTTCAACATCTTTAAGTTTTAAATATTTAGTAATTTCCTTTGGCATATTGCTAATTTTACTTGTCGAGTACATTTCCCATTCCGATAGTTTATAAAAAATCTATTGTTTTCCATGTTGGTGGGACGTAATGCTTGGTATTTATGAATGATTTTAGTATGTTGTCCTTGTACAATGAATGACCGACGTTTCTTTGTCTTATAGTTTCCTTTACATTAATCAGCAGTAACTCATTGGAATGATTTTCAACGTCCTCCACCTTTAAGTTTACAAGTTCACATCCGCGGCAAGCACCATTGAGTCCAAAAATTAAGGATAACAAAGATAAAAAACCGGCCAAGTGCGAGTCGGACTCGCGCACGAAGGGTTCCGTACAAAGGTAAATTGCGGTTTACGATTTATGACTTATTAAAAAATAAAATATGTAAACGAAGTTAAAAAAATGCTTGCTTATACGAATATACTACAATCTTAGGCCAGAAATTATTTTGTACAACTTTTTGTCTTTTTTGTACAAAAACTGTTGTTTCCATCAAGCTCAAAATGATTTTCCTAGAAATTCCTTATAAAGTTCAACTTTTCAGAATTTTTTCATATTTTCTAAACTTATGGTTCAAAAGTTAGAGAGGGGGGGGGGACACACATTGTTATTGGAGCGATTATTTCCAAAATTATTGACATTATCAAAAAATGATTTTAGGAAACCCCTATTCATTTTTAAATACCTTTCCAACAATATATCACACGTTAGGGTTGAAATTAAAAAAGAAATCACTTTCCACTTTACATAATATACCCCTATAATAGACCCCTATAATAGACCCTAATAAAACATTTTGGTACCAAATTTCAGCTTTCTAGTGCTAACGGTCACAGAGATTAAGTGAGGACGGACGGACGGACGGACGGACGGACGGACGGACGGACGGACGGACGGACGGACAGACATGGCGAAACTATAAGGGTTCCTAGTTGACTACGGAACCCTAAAAACAGGTAAATATATAGAATAATTACCATTACTAAGATACGAAATATTCATAGTTAAATCATGTATACTTACTTTTGTGGCCAGAAAAATTTCGTCAGGAGCTTCATTAAGAAATTTTTCCACATTTTGAGTCGTAAAAATTTTAGACTTCTTTGTGAATCTATTTATTTCAATGCTGTGTTTGATGCTTATTGTAGCTTTCAGTTTTGAGTATATGCACCACAGTGTATTCAGATTCTTTGTCTTGGATAAATAATCAAAATAGACAAGAAGTACTGATTCTGAAATTGATAGGCCTTTCGCACTTCTCCACAATGACGTATTATATATAGACACGTCATGAACCAACATCGCGGCGCTTAAAAACGGCGAAAATACTAGAACTACATATAAGCGTGAAGAAAGAGAAAGAAAATATGACACCGAACGGCGGGATGCCTGTTGCGAGAGGGAGATAAATATACATCTTCAGTCACGTCACAGGATTTATTAAATTATAAACAAACGTAGCGTCGCGCCACAGGTTGGTGCGTAACTAAGCGCGATGTGGCCAATTGGCTTCATTTCATGTTGTCATTTTAGAGTGCGGACAACGTATCTATAGTTTATTTAATTATCATTGCTACTCCACGTTGAAAATTCTTCATAAGTTTTTAAATAATTTCCTAGGATTTTGTTGGAAGCAAATTATTTATAATTGCGGCAGCATTTGCACTGATGGAATCCGACAATTCACTGTCACTGTCGCTTTGATTTAACATCGTAACGTATTTTTAGAACATTAACTTATTTATAAAAATAAATTAAAATAAACTTAACGTTCATGTATTTGAACAAAACAAAAACGCGGCAAATTCCTAGACTAATATTTTTTTGTCGGAAAAGCAAAGGCATCAAGCTCATACGGCCTCGGCGAATTTCGTAATTTTATTTAATAATCCTAACTGCATAATAAATGCGTATTCCTTTTTCAAAAAGATGTATAATACTTTTTAGTATACAAACTCAATGGTGTAAACACAGATGTAGTTCAGTATAAATTTCGGTAAGTATTCCAAATTTAAATCACATTCTCCACCTAGAGGATGAATGAAATTCAGTACAATTTTCTTTCCCTGTTTTAACAGATTAAAATGACTATTGTTATGTTCGCTTTTTGTGGCATAGAATGTCACTTTTTTGAGCAAGTGGTACGACAAAACACTTAATGATTCTGAAAGGCATTTGTTCTTTCTGTCATTTTTTTGCTCTGCACCAACCTTCTAGTTACGGAGATAGTGGGGGTCTAAGTTCCAACTTTTTCACAAGTTTTTAATCTCATAACTTCACTTTAGATAACTCCACGACCCCCGTACATTCAATGTATCTATTAGCATAATGTTTTGAGTGCATTTTCATTCCATAAAAATCCCATCGTGTTCCAGCAATAATTTTTGCGTAGAGTTACTTAGTTTGATGTACCTACCATTTTTATGTAAACTACCTGCAACTTATTACTTTTAGAAATAACTCACAAACTGACATCTCATTATCTTAACTGTAAGAAGCTAGTGTATGCTGTGAGGTTCCAATCATTCTGGCTACCGTAAACCTTGTATCGAAATGTACCATATTCCGTGTAAATATAAAGGTTTCACCCAAACTGACACAAGTAACCGGTTCCCCGTACATTTGGCACTTGGTACCCACAACCCACGCCATCCGGCAGCAGGAACGTGTCCAAGGCACTTACTATCCGAACAGACATTTGCACTTGAAATTCCGGACTTTATGATTAAATGTGCGCCGGTCGGCTGCGTCCCATTCGGATTGACTATTGAGACCGTTTTATCCGCCTCGAAATTCAAACGCAAATCCTACTCGCTGTATTTCGTAAACCCGACTGGAAAATCATATTAGCAACCCTAGTATACTCGCTACAATAGAACATTTCCCACGGCGATTATTGTCCGACAGGTTTAAATGATATTGAGTGTGTGAATCTGGCCTGCACAACATTCTGAAGTGTTAGACAAATCTGAGAGGTTAAAGTTATAAAGGTAGTGATCAGCCTTGCTTGAGTATGGCGCATATTTATGTCTTGCAGTATTGCCATAGTTAAGTCAGTGTTCAGTTTAATGTAATGCGGCGTTGGGCGCTGTAAGCATTCCGTTTTATTTGCCAACGTATTAATACGTACAAATGAGTTTGTTGACATGAGTGTTACTCTTAACTGTTGAATTGAAGAATTCCAATCCACCTCCTGGCTCCATCATCAGACCCTCGTTACCAAGCCAAATCTATTGGACTCGTAAAAACAAATCATAATTATACTTAACCCCAAACTCGAGGGTACACTGAAAAAATACACTCCTGAGTTGACGCTGCGTGACAAGAACTTCCATGCCATACAAGTTTGGAATGGCGCAGAACCTCGGTATTAGAAACATTTAATGTTTAAGATGGATCTCAGGCACCTATAGGTGAAATGTGTCAAGTTTCCTTATATCTGGTCTATAGAAACACCATGCCTCTGCGCCATAGAGAAGCACAGTAATGCATTGTAGACACTAATTGACACTTTATTTCTAGCTTTAGGTCGGGTCAACTTGGGTTATTGAGCCGGTCGAAGTTCACAGCCGGCATTTGAAATGCGCGATGGTATCTCCGAAACCAAGGTGCTATATTATGTGGCTTCCTCCAGTGAATTCCCATCTAGACGCAGAGTGGTACCATAGATAAAATGAACCACATCATTCGATATTCGATTGACGAGATTGCAATCTACCGACAAACTGTTCTAAACCGAATTCTTGTGAATAGGTCCTGAAAAGGTTACAGTTGCCCGTAAAACGTCAATAATAAACTGCCGTAAAAATATCACCGACTAATCAAACGATAACTTGTGTAGCCAAGTATTATTGCTAACAGTCACAATAAATAGAGAGCTCAAAGGCATTTACGTAAGGCCGCTGACAGAGAAATCAGAAAAAAAAACTGTGACAAGGGTTTAGTGGCACGGTTCTAATGAAGAAAACAACAGGCTGAATAAAGCAGTGCTCATCCAACCACATGTGAGCTCCGTGTTCATATTAACACACTCCGCGTAAGTCGCGTCCGTGTACGTTTGTGCGCGACTGTGAGTGTCAAGATAAGCTGGCGGCTTACAATTCGAGATAGAAGCCCTGGCGCCGTGCCAACTCCTTGCCATGTCTGTCTTTGCATACGAATCAGTCTCTAAGGAAGTAGTAATTAAAAATATCATATCTCCTTGATTTAAACCTTAGGCTTAATAGAAAATGGATTATTTAGTAGTACGTAAAAGGATTGACGAAAAATGCAAGGCCAATAATCATGTCACTATCACTTCACTACATATTATAAAACAAAGTCGCCTGACGCGTCTGTCTGTCCCTATGTATGCTTAGATCTTTAAAACTACGCAACGGATTTTGATGCGGGTTTTTTTTATAGATAGAGTGATTCAAGAGGAAGGTTTTAGTATACAATTTGCGGGCGGGCGAAGCCGCGGGCATCAGCAAGTAAATTATAAGCTTTAGAAATACATTTTTACACCATGACGCGCACCATAGAGTATAGAATACTTATACCACGCGAGCGCACTGTCAGCCCTTTTGGCTGCGCTTACGTTTTCTTTTTTTTTCTAATTTTGAAAATAGTGTTTATCTGCTTTTATGCACATGCTATAATTATAGTAACTTCTTAGTGCCTGTGGAGGTTAGACATCTCTATATTACCCAAAACCTACAAAAGCACAAGCGTATAAATAGCAATGTAAGCTTCCTATAAATAACAGGTAAATTAATCATGTTCACGGTAGCTAAAGCTTCATTTTGATGTTTAATCTTCTCATCCGCACACGGAACAATGGTTGGTCATCGCGGAAATGCAAAATGTATTATACAAATTTTAGGTACATACTTATACATAATGAGTAGGTAACGGGTATCCCATTAGTGCAGACCAAATGCACCAAGCTTCATTAGTTAAATTCTGTGGATTTTCATTTAAGGCCCTTGTAACCCTAAAATTAGCAACTCTGTTAGAATAAAGATCAAATCAGCTTGCACTACAAAGCGGTTGTTACGTCAGTCATTGCGGCCGAATAGTGCGAACTGAGTGGTTTTTTGCGATTTACAAAAAATCTATTGATTGGACTAAAAAAAATATATAAGACCTGCTTTATAGTTAGTTCAGTTAGTATAAAAAGTTTCATGATCTAATTTGAAGTATTTTATGATTGCCAGCGGTTTATTGTTCAGTTTAGAGTTACCTTAGGGATTTTTTTCTATCAAGAAATGGAATCGTGTTTTCGCCCAATATAGGACTTAACATTAATCCTCAACTTTACCATATATTGATTTCAAAATTAATGCTGCAGTATTTTAGGCGTAACGGAGGATCATGCAAAGCCATTTCAGGTAGTAAAGGCCCTTAGGAGTTTTAAAAGGTAAATATTAAAGTGAATAAAAATTGTATTTTTGAAGTGAAAACTTCTTTAGGCGCGTTGAGCTGTTTAGTGTGAACAAAAATCATGGAACTGGCGTCATCGCTCGTTTCTGCGCGTTAAAACTCGAGAACGGCTAGGTCGATTTAAGTGATTTTGGTTTTGAAATGTTTGTCGTGGCACAGGACTTAAACGGTGAGCAAACAAAAAAAAATCACTTCTTTACAAACCAAAAATAATTAAAAATAATAATCTAATAGCTCGACGATAAAATTCACAAGTTACTTAGTTTTTACTTCTATCGGCAGTCCCCAAAGACTGCCCTGCATGTTTTTTTTTTATTACAACGGATATTGGTACCAATTTCCTTATTCATATAGCATAATTTGGTGTACCGAAACTACATGTCTGTCCGGTACTGCGTAAATAGATTACCTACGAGTTGTAGCCTAAAATCCAACAAAAGCCTTGTTCAGAATATAGAAACAACGTGGAAATTCTATATGCCTCTGCCCATTCAATTTCGAGGCACACAGACAAGTTGTTACAGTTACATCATACCTGACGGTTTGTTGCGCTGATTTAATCAGGATTTCATGTACCTCTCGCAAATGCTTTTGGCAGTTAACGAGTGTTTATACCCTTTGGTATACAAGCTCCACATTTCCACAGATTCGCCTGTGGAGCAACTAATACCAACTAATATTATGCTCCTGATAGTGTGGCATGATACTGCCAGTGACATCCAAGAACAGGGTACCTAATACCCACTGAATGTCTAACGGACGTTTGTCCCAATGGTGACTAATTTCGAACGTGTTTGTTACCGCTTGCGAGTTGCATTTGGTTAGGAACACCCACAACCATCAAATTAGGCAACAAGATGCAAATACGTACATCAAGTTTGTGTGGCGACGAATATTAAATCAAAGGGGTGCTACACGTGCTAGTGTCGGAACATTGTACTTATATCGTAGACGTCGCAGGTCATGTTAAACATCGAAGCCCTAACAAGCTCTACAAATTTAAAAATTACGGTTAAATTTTTAAATCTCATATTTACACTAAGTAGTTGTCTTATTTAAAATTATAGGTACCTTTTAACATTAAAATGGGATCACATTTTAATATATTTTTTATGAGTGAATTTGATTTTGGAGCTCGTGGCTAAATAATAACAGCCGCTCGGGTGGATCTTTAGGTTAAGCTGTGCTTGCCTAGGTTGGTCTGTGGATGGGTGACCACCCTTACATACCGAGTTTCCTCCGTGCCTCGGAAAGCACGTTAAGACTGAAATACCAGTATTTTACATCGAGCGACTGCCTATCTGACCTCCATAACCCACTTAGAACTGGGTAATAATATGTCCCTTGGTAAGACTGGTTGTTAGACTTTTTGGGCCACTGACTACCTGTAACGACTGTCAAAGATCTACAAATGACAGCCGGGACCAACAGCTTAACGAAATGTTAAACAGAAAACGTAAAAGGGAAATTCGCTCGAAATGATGTAGGTAAATTTGAATAAAATTAAAATAATCGTACAAAAGCTGACATTGAAGTGATTTCCCAATGTGAAATAATTAAATTGTAAAATTAAATTAAATAAAAACCAGCCTGCATACATTTCAGATAGGTACATCAGTATATGACAGAAATGTATGTTTGTAGCTGATGTTAATATGACATACTGTCAGATACATCAGTTAATGTGATATCATAAATAATTATGTAGGACAGAAGAATTTTAATAGGTAAGGAGGGATCGCTCGAAGTTTGTAACGTTTTAATGAAAAGGATGATTAAGAATTTTCTATTTGGTCCGAATGATGTCATATGCCATGAACAAGTTATATATAGTGCTATGTACACACTGCAAACTAGTTCGGTTTGCAGGGCACACTAACTAAGTTATTGGTGTGCGTAAAGTCAACGGCAGTCTGACTTCGCCTATTTATTAGTGTTTGCGCTTCACAATAACCCGTTGTCCACCCACATACTTGCAATTTCTTGTCACTTGATGTTGCATGGAATATGAAGCATAAATTTAGCCATCTTAACAATCTTCTCCGTGGCGCAATGGTCGAGCGTGCGGTAAACAGTATCTTACGCTACCAGCGCCTAGCGCTGTAAGTTCGAATCCGACTGCCAACACATCGGTGATTTTGTATGTTATAATGAAACGTTTTACATGTGTTTGTTCAATTCATTGTTACACTGTCTGTCTGACTGTGTTGTCACATTCATTCTTAAATATTGGCAAGTCTTCTTTATATTTGAGGTCTACCCTCTAAAAATGGCAAATCATGTGTAAGTTAGTAGTTTAAGTTCATCGTCATAATGTTATTGACTATCGGGCTTACGTTACGTTTTTAGACATTATACCCTGCGTGTTTTGGGCAGTGCTTTTATTTGTTAATCATTATGAATCACTTAACTACACTTTTAAGAGCTGAGATTATTATTTTGCGTGAGCAAAACGTTTCAATTAGTGAAATTGCGAGGCGTTTAAAGATATCGGTAAGTAACAAAATGTTATTAATATGTTTAGAAGATTAATAATAATGTTTATATAATCCACATGTTATTGATTGTTGTTTTTTGTAACAATATTTTATTATTGTTCACAGAGAAGGACTGTGCAATTGTGGGTCCATCGATATGCAGATTCGGGAAGCATTGATCCTTGCCGACCGGGACCGAAGGCTAATCCATAGCATACACAGATGGCAATGCGCGGCACCGTGATATAGTTGCAACGCATATCGCTGAGCCCTTCTTCACTACTCGTTTAACGGCGACTAAACATGACGTGGCATTACAAACTACGGAACCACTTGCGTGCAGCTGGTGTGAAATGTCGTAGGCCAGCCAAGAAAATATTACTGTCAGATATTCACGATTGGTGCAATAATGTTGTTATATTTAGCGATGAAAAATGTTTTAAGTCGGACAGAGACGGTCGCAAAATGTTGTGGCGAAAAGATGGTGAACGCTATAATAAAAAAAAATATTCTTCCATGCAGGTCTAGTGGCTGCTTTACTTTGGGATTTTGGGGATGAATGTCATCAATGAGTTCTGGGGAATTAGTGCAGGTAGGGGGTCGCAATACCAGTGAAGGTTACTTGAACGTTTTACATAACCTAATGCTATCAAGTGTGCGCGTTGCATACCGATAGTAAAGGCGCACCAATCGGCTATTATTAAAAATATAAAGGGGTAATTTGTTTTATGTGAGTGATGTTATTGTTAGTGAGATAACAATTTAGGAGACCTGTATCTCAATATCTTTCTTACTAACATGTTTATTCATATCACTATAATTAAATTACTCTCTTGAATATGAAAAATAACGTTATTTCCTGTCCGACTTAGAATATTTCTCATGCACAAAACTTTATAATTTGTAATTATAATTATAATAAAAACCTAGGCAATAAATATTGTTGATTTCTTATTACAAATTGATTAATTTTCGCTTCCATATTTTTTTCTTATTATCAGTTAAAATAGAAAAATATAAAATCAACAAAATGACAACAAATTAAAAATTTAAAAAATGCAAAAAGTCAATGACAGTGGCGGGATTCGATCCTACGACATTTGTAATTAGCAACAACTTGAAATTTATGCTTAATATTCTTTGCCTACAAAATAGTCCTAACCGTTTTCAATCACGGCGGCCAATCTTAGCGAAGATTAGCCACACACACACGCGTGTTTGCTGACTTATTGTGAGACGTGAGGCGAAGTAATACACCAGTTGATTTTACGCACACCAGCATTATATTGGTGTGCTCTGCAAACTTAACTAATTTGCTGTGTGTACCTATAGTTCATAACTCTTATTCATCGCTAACCATATATCCCCCCTTCAGTTTTTGACAAGAAAAGAAAAAGAAAGAAAGAAAAATATTTATTACATGAAGTATATAATATATATACTTCACGCAGGCAAGGGCGCACGTCTTACTCTCACGGTGTCTGTCGTTAGACTAACCGACTGACTGCGATCCCCTCCCTCGTGTTCGTGTACCTACATGAGACAATGTATCATATCTATTGAATAGATACAAACACTACAATAGGCATGACGATAGTATCAAAAAATTTCAAATCTATTTAATCCGTCAGAGTATTGGAAAATAATGGACACATACTTTTTGTTTTTGTAAATCAATGAATATTGACAAAGATAAAACGCATCAAAACTCGGGAGTGGGGGGGGGGGTCGTGACGTCAAAACTAGCTAAAAATTATACCACGGCGTGACGTATTGAGAATTTTAAAAGCGTCTTATCTTCGTCAATTTTGGTTTACGTAACAAAAGAAAAAATATGTGTCCAATATTTTTTGGAAATCTATCTGACGGACTAATTAGATTTTTTTTGTTGTCTCGCCTATTGTGGCTCTAAACATTTAGAAAAAGAAAATTGTTAAAAAGTTTTTGAGAAGTGCCTCCTCCATATACAAGCTATTTGAAAATCTTTGAAACACCTGATACAAGGTGTAATTTTGCATCCTAGTCAAAATTCAGGAGCTTTTCACAAAAGACGTAAATCTATACATATAATATAATAAAACAGTAACGAAAGAAAAACTGTACATTGAGAATTTTCAAGAAAAATAAGTGGCTTTTGTTAGAGAAACGTAACTGATGACAAAAAGTGACTTTTAAGAATTTCAACACAAAATGACATGTTATAAGCTATATTACGTGACGCAGACGAAGTTTTAAGAAGAGAACGACGTTTTACGAAGAGATGAAATTACGATACCCGGTCAATAATAAATAAAGCTGCTATTTTAAATTGTTTAAATTTGACAGTAGGTATTTCAGAATAACACGAAAGTAAAAAACAGAATCACCCATCGCGCGACATATCGTGTGCGTTTATTTATGTGTGTGAAGGGGCGGTTATAGGGCTAGTTACAGACGGGCTGCGTTTAAATACGGGTGGTTTACACTTACCGATTTTCGTAAATATGAAAAAAAAAAATCTACCCATTTTAGTATCGACTCGGGTCGAGAATCATTAGCATCTATACCTCCTTGAATTTGACCAGGTTGCAAACCGACACCTTGATACTAATAATATTTTATCAACACCGCCTGTATCTTCTGAAGTTAGCGTTGAGGCGGGGCTGAATAAATGATAGCGAACGAGGTCGTTCGTCTAGGTTTAGACTAAGTACATCCATCAATTGTTTACTATCTAAACAATTAATGGATGCTTGAGGCGTCGTTTATGTCACCGCAGCCCGGCTGAGCTGTAAGTACCTATTGATTGCATCTGGAGTTCTGGATGTTACCTGTAACGGATCCATTAAGACTGGTCCTTCAATTAATGGTGCTCGTCAGCTGATGGAATTGCCATTTGTATTACAAATTAAATATAAATTGATGGATGCAGTTGACTTTATGATTGGGGATATTCATGCGCTTATGGTACCTATTCTCTCTTCTAGAAAATTGCTATTGACTTTTAGATCCTGAAGATATTTTGCCCTTAATTTTAAGTACATAACCGTTAAGTCAGATAACGCGAATTTAAATAGGTACACTCTGTACACTATATATATGTTGACGTAAATCAAATTAATTAATTTGTTTGGTATTGGTGTCAATTCTGTTGTGCACAAACTAAACATAATTTAGGATATGGCTATCTTTTACTAAAAGTCAGTGCGAGAAAAGGACTGATATATCTATGAACTAAGTTAGAGATGTCAAACTAGTTTATGCCTTGCGCTTCACCGTGTTTTTAGTCGACTTGTTTTTACGTGCACCCTTCATTTGTAAATATTAGTTCCAACTAATTTTGACAGCTCTAAATTACGCCTGTCTCTTTCTCGTTTTATTAGAGAGAAAGAGATATCAATAGCCTTAATTAAGTTTAGTTTGTGCACAACAGAATCGACACCATTATATTTAAAAAAAAATACACATAGAACTAAAAAAACCGTACAAGCTCTTAACTTTACTATTGACTTGGACATTTTCTACTAGTCTATTTAACAGTTATGCAGAGACAGTTTAGGCAGACTACAACATAGCAAAAAAATTACAAGAAAATATTCAGAGAGAAAAAAAGAATTGATTGAGAAAACCTATCTATAATGTTTTATGACGCTTCTTTGTGAATTATAATATACTTTGCTGGTAATTGTAAAAAATAAATTTTAATTTAAACAGTCTAGGTTTTTGAAACAAAGAAAAAAAAACTATTATGCGACTACAAAGTAAAAAGTAACTAGAGGGAGCAACTCCCCCGGGGGGTTGCTGGACTGTTCGAAAGAGATGCCGTGGCCCCGGAACACAAAGGGCGATGAAGGAACATGGATAGGTTTTAGTCAGTAAAAGTCGAACACTCCCTTCTGCTCCGCCCAGAGCGGGAGGAGTCATTTGATGATTTCCCATACGAAATAAAAATTATCTATACATTAGACAAAACGTTTGTTGTATGGGAGCCCCCCTTAAATATTAATTTTATTCTGTTTTTAGTATTTGTTGTTATAGCGGCAACAGAAATACATCATCTGTGAAAATTTCAACTGTCTAGCTTTCACGGTTCATGAGATACAGCTTGGTGACAGACAGACGGACAGACGGACAGACGGACAGACAGACGGACAGACAGCGAAGTCTTAGTAATAGGGTTCCGTTTTTACCCTTTGGGTACGGAACCCTAAAAAGGGAGCAACTCCCGTCAGCACGATTTCTTTAAAACAAGCCATTTATTTTTATTATTATTCTCTTTCCGCAAAGATTGGCGCATAACAGCACTGGATAGGGATAAGTGGAAGGAGGGAAGGGAGGCCTTTGCCCTGCAGTGGGACACAAATGGCTGATAATAATTATAATAAGTTAATTATTATTAACAAGTTAATTCAAATATCTAGATCTGGCTCGCGAGGTTGTCGACATTTGGGACGTGAATACAGCAGTCATTGTGCCGATAGTCGTGTCGGCCAATGGCTTAATAGCCAAGAGCCTCAACCAACATCTTAGGAGGGTCTCGCTTGGCAGCTGGATCAAGGGCTTGATTCAGAAAGCAGTACTTTTGGACACGGCACGTATTGTTAGGAGGTTCCTCTCTCAACTCGAACCCTGTTCCCAGCGCTGGTGGGCTACTATTTTTAAATGTTTTTTATAGTGTTTTATATACTTAGAAATATTTTAAAATGTTAAAAATATGTAAAATAATGAATAATGGAAATAATAAGTTAAAAGTTTAATATCAATTTATTTAAAAGACATAATCGTCTACCTGACCATGTCCCATGTTATTTGAGGTCGGCACAACACGTTTTTAATCTTCCATTCTTCCCAATCCGTCAATCGTAACGCTATCATTTACTTCTTTTTCCTTTATATAATTCCTCACAAAATCCTCCCATCTTTTCTTTGTTCTTCCTTTCCCTCTCCATGTATCAACATTAATAAATATTCATCACTCTTTTAGTCGGTGGTAAAAAAGTGTCACATAATCATTTTGTTCATCAGCAAGTCCCACTGAGCAACAAATATTACTGGGAATCGATTTTTAAGTAAAAATCCTCGAGTGTACGTACTTATGTGACGAGTCAACGAAACTGGCAAATCATGGAAATTGTCGAGTTGACGCAACTGTCGAATTCACACAACTGTCCAATCAGCGAAAGTGACGAATCAACGAAACTGTCGAATTAAATAAAATGACGAGTGATAAACTGAGCAGTGTCACGCGGACTCATTTTTATGTAGGTAACTCGTGAGAGCGACCTCGTCCTCGTCCCCTCGCAAGGTGTTTATTACTGGACAATAAAAACATTTTTTTATTATATTTAAATCTCCTTTATTCATTTTATCTACTTACTTTACATATTTTTAAATGTATCTTAAAAAAATATATATTAAAATATACATTCAAAAATATAAACAAAATATTATTATTATTAGCCGTGTGGTATCCGGCAGAGTAGAATAGAACCAACCCATTACACTCACGGGTGTCGTATAAGGCGACTAATGTCTGAGGCAGAACACCTTGCGGCTCCGTAGACCAGAGAATGGGCAGCAGCGTTTTCCTGTTAGTCTTTCATCACTGCGATCTCCAATCCGCCTGCCAAGCGTGGAGATTACGGCAAATTCCTCCCATCATGGGAGAGGCGTATGTCCAGCAGTGGACGTTATGGGCTGTTGTAGTAGTAGTAGTGTAGTATTATTATTATTTATTATATTAATTATTATGAAAGTTTAATATCCGTGCAATATACATGCGTTATCTATACTAATATTATAAAGAGGTAACATTTGTTTGTAAGTTTGTATGGTAATCTCCGGAAGTAATGAACCAATTTTAAAAATTGTTTCATTGTTAGAAAGCTACATTATTCGTGAGTGCTATAGGCTATATTTTATTCCCGTACTCCCACGGGAAACTCCTACGCGGGTGAAACCGCGGGACGTCAGCTAGTTATTTATAATTTGAATTATACTGTATACAAACTTGTTATATAAAGACTTGGATCTTTCTTGAATACACAATAGAGCTTAGAGCAGGACTATCTGCAGTTATGGTGTTCTGACATGTCTTCTTTGTGATCAGGAATTTGGGGGTATAAAGAACAGGGTGTAAAGTCCTTCATCCCCCATAGAAAAGGGACGATCCTCCGACCAGACGGGTGTTGTGTCTGGTGGACTACTGCCCTTTTCTACGTGGTATGAAGGATTTTACATCCTATTCTTTATACGCCTAAATTGGTGACCCCCCAGACTTTTTCGGCTATAGGTGCGTTTTGCTACTCACTTGAGAGCACATGAAAGAGCAGCGTACCAAAATTTCAGGGAACGGGCATTGTAATGTAACCCACGCGAAAGATGTGCTTTTTCGTATTTGAAATGTGCGTCTGCGTGGTATTTAAAGTTCTGTAATAACCAGAGACCGCGCTGATTTTAAGCAAATGCATATTTGCATATCATGTTTGGTTTTTGCATATTATTTTAGCTAAAATTGTCATATCGTTCATTTTTTTTTTGGCATATCTGCAACTGGGAAAATATGCCAGAGGTGACACCCGTTTAAATTCAGTTCCCATTGACCTAAGTGGATGTAGAACAATCGTTTACAAGATATAAACGTATTATAGAAAATAAAATATTGAAATGAATATTCCAACAGGTTTAACGCTGTCGGTAAATCAGATTCTGTAAATGCAATTTAGTTTTGACTTATCCGGTTTTTATTCTGTTTCCATCTGTGCAATAAATATTATTCGAGGAAATCGCCATTTCCTCGCTGCTCGGTGGTAGACGGTGGTGTTATCTCGGCATAATACCACGAATTTTCCGAGCGGCGTAAAAATGGCCAATACAAAAGTGTGTAAGATTTTTACACGCTTTTATTTTATCTAGTCATCACATGAAAATAAATAGATACCTAAGGTTTTTGTTATTTTGGCATTACAAAGGAATAGTACACTAAAGTGCTGAAATAGTAGGCCTAATCGTTCTATTGACAATTTGGAACAGTATACAAATGATAATAATTATCTTGTCAAAAATGTATTAAATAATTAAATTAAATAGAACAGTACTTTTTTCAATGTTATGTTGAATAATATTTGGACTCCGCAATCAAAAGTTTTCCAGGAAAGGTCTATTAATGAGGGATTTTCTTTTTAGCTCTTCCCTAGTCGCTAGATAGATGGCGCTAGGAGTAAGTATGATTATGCAAGGAACGGAACCTAAAAAAAACTGATTTTAACAAAGCGCGAGAAATGTTGGTTATATTCGGAAGGTTAAGCAAATGAAAGTGTCAGTCAACGAGAGTATGTGACGTGACACAATGTTTGTTTTTTTCAAGCGTTTTGGCTTTGGCATAGTAAGTTCAACGCCATCTATAGAGTTCTTGGAAACTAAGTTTTTTTTTAAAACCTCAAAAGGAAAACCTCTCATTAACAGGCGGCATTTAAGTGACTCTCAAGTCTCGACTTCGTTGACGTATTTACTACACCCCTTGAAACCTTTCGGAATAAAGATTAAAAAAAAAAAACAAACCGACTTCAAAACACAAAAAAGTGAAAAATAACTTTAGCTTCAGAAGTCGGTGACCTTTTTTGATTCATTTAGGTTTTTTTTTGTCACCGACTTCTGAAGCTAAAGTTATTTTTCACTTTTTTGTGTTTTGAAGTCGGTTTTATTTTTTTTGGAAAAACTTTTTTTATTTTTCCATTTTTAGTCGTAATAGCCTATACAAATATCATGCATTTATGCATTTATTTTACATTGTTAACAATACATGTCATGGTAATAGGCTTATCCTCAATAAATGGAACTTATCATATCTAAACTGTCGAAAATTTACGTGTATTGTACACATCTGCGTACCCCTCAGAGCATACAGGCGTGATGTTACGTCATGATGTTGTATAAACAATAAACATCCAAGCGATTGCAAAAATCACGACCGATTTACCGTCTAGTTTTGAAGAGTTCCATTGTATATCTCCGAAGACCAGCATCAGATCTTCACCAAATTTAAATGCGACCATCTCAGGAGTATACTCTTTCAAATAAAAAAATAATTTTGATAATCACTCCACAAATGGAGGAGAAATCGGTGAAATATATGAAATAATACCACACGACTGAAGTAAAAATATTCATAAAATGAAAACTACTGGGCCAAACTATGTAAAATTTTTATGGGACCAAATGGCAACAATTCCGCATCAAACTAAAAAAGAATCACGTAAATCGGATCATAAATCTCAGCGTAATCGGTGTACATACATAAAAAAAAAAAAAACGATCGAATTGAGAACCTCCTCCTTTTAGAAATTCGGTTAATAATAGTGAAAGACGCATTATTTTTTTTAATAATTTTGTATTTGTGATAATAATTACACAAGGAATTTTAATGTGGCAGAAGATCTACTACGTGAACACCGCCACGCCGTAGAAATAGAAAAGGCTTAAATTTATAATATATATACGTAGGTATGTCGCAAAAAAATACTTATAGTCGTGATAAAGTTAAAAAAAATAGGAAAATAATCTAATGAAAACGATTTATCTTACTGAACTAATTTAGTGAAATAATTAAAAAAACATTTTTACACTGCCAAATGATTACCAAAACCGCGAAATTATAACCAGCAATTTTACATTTTGCTATATCCTACGAGTATTAAAGCAAATGACTCCTAACTAAGGCGTAGTCGGAGTAGCCCCGCTATACGCGGGACTGTTTTCTGTCGGCAGGGTTTTATGTAAAGTAACCTGTCCGAGTTGGGGTGTCTCATGTCCCGAGCTCGCTGTGCTTGCTCTTGCATCAAATATAATACTTACAATTATTTCACTAAATAGTCTAGTAATATAGTTATAAATCGCTTTCATATAACTTTATATCGGGATAAACTCGTTACCCTAGGGATTAAAACATCTTACTACGACATTGGATTAGATTTGATAGATTGAGATTAGACGAAAAGGAGAGGAAGGCCAAAGAAAAGATGGTTTGTGTGAAGAACTAAGTATGTGAAAGAGAAAGGCCGTTTGTCCACCGCCGCCGTCACCGGAACGTCAACGAGAACGAGATGACGGCGCCGAAGTACTGATACATAGACTACTATAGCCGCGTGTCCACCGCAAGTCCGTCACCCGAGCACCGTCATCCTATATATCCATATAAACTCGGCCCGAAATAATCTCGTTCTCGGTGACGGCCCGGTGACGGCGGCGGTGGACAAACGGCCAAAGGAGTAAATGATGCCGTGACGTCTGGCTGGGGAGAATGGAAGGGGAAAACGTGTGGCGCCAACCCCGAATAGGATGAGACAAGAGCAGGACAGGAAGATGATGTTATCTACACTAATATTATATAGAGGAAAGATTTGTATTTTTTTGTTTGTCTATACTACCACAGATACTACTATTATAAAGAGGTAACATTTGTTTGTAAGTTTGTATGTAGGGGGTAATCTCCGGAAGTAATAAACCGATTACAAAAAATCTTTCACTATTACAAAGCTACATTCACCCTGAGTAACATAGGCTATATTTTATCCCCGTACTCCCACGGCAACGGGAACTACGCGGGTGAAACCGCGTGACGTCCGCTAGTTAATGAATAATCTTAAAAACTACGTGCACCAATTTCAAAAATTCTCTCACCATTAGAAAGCCACGTCTTTACTGAGTAGCATAGGCTATATTTTATCCCCGTAATCCCACGGGAACGGGAACTACGCGGGTGAAACCGCGTGATGTCTGCTAGTGAGTTTATAAAGTAAGGTCTTCTTAAAGTAGAAATGCAATGTCGTTATTCTGAAGGAGAAATTTTACCGCAATGTACCGTATTTGTGGCGCCGTTATTAATCGACTTGCTGCATCAACAACGTCGTCATAATTCATTTCTTAAGTTTTGCAGATGCCATATTCAATTTCGTTTTGCTTCTTATGACCTGCGGGAAACTAGATCATACCGACTTGGTTCAATTGGTTTAGTAGCGTAACTGGTTGTTAACCCATATGTGCCTATAACTTTTCTTTCACCGATCTTTACTAAGTTACTTACTGTGCCATACCCTTTTGACTATCAAAATTATGGCAACTTTTTTTCTTAAATTGATTCATCAACAGCGGTCATTAAGCTTATAAAGTATTCAAATTCTTTGCTTCGTTACGCCCCCTGAGCTTATAATGGGTGAAAAAATATCCCTAGCGAAACCGAAAGGCTGCACTGTGTTCTTACTATCATTGCGATATTATTTTGATCTGAACCATACCCACCATAACCTTTGTACCTACCTATTTTCCTGTCCCTTTTTTCTTTTCTGTATTTAGTGTGTTAAATAATAAATAAACGGAAACCTTTTAGTTACGGAGGGAATCCTGCCGTTTTGCCAAAAAGATTTTGACAAAATTTCATTATCCAAACAAATTTTAACAACCTTTTTTATACCAATGCAATGATTTTAGTACGCACAGTTTCATTTGTTCAAATATTATCAAGTATAATGTCTTAACGTCTGTAATCAAATGATTTATTACAGCAAACAATCTTTAGACATTAAACAGTTATTCAAATGATTTGTTATGCCAAAAAATATAAAGACAAAAATTCACAAGTCCCCTTTGTCGTCGGTAAAACATTTGGGTTAGGCTAAGTAAGGTTAGAACCGTGACCACATAACAAAACACATTGTAATTTAATTTGTATATTCTGTGCAACTGCCATAAAGATGCAAATCTTTTGTCATTGACTAAGCAATTGAATGAATAGAAATGGTAAATTGATAACTGACGAGACTAAATATTTGGCTTGTTTTATTTTGCGTAAAATATGTGTCGGATATCCGATTATTATTTGATTAAAAGTTGTTAATTTGATTTCGAATTGTAACGGTAGTTGGTGAAGCACGTGGTTACATCACGTGGGCAGAGTCATAGTGGGTGGGTCTTTCATAGTGGGCGGTACGCCATTTCGGACGAATAGTCTTGGACGAACCGTCGAAGTGGGAGCACTACTCTGAAACTGTCTCTTCACCTACTTCCGCCTTAACGTATTTTGTACTCGTGTGATTTAGTTAACGCAATACAATTAGTGATTGAGCGTGTGTGGTTTTCTTGCTCGAGCACCTACGCCATGTCAGAGCCTGAAGCAGGCAACCCGTGATGCCGGTTCTGTCGAGGAACCTAGGCGCGTTCCGACTATGTTATACCAACTGAAATATTTGAGTAATTGAAAATTGGTAAAAGTACTAGGTAAGCAAGTTAATGTTTAAACGTTCACTTGCCAAACATTAGGTTTGCGTTACAATTATTTATGAAGACTTTATTTGATAAGTAATAATTTGGCAAATGAAAATAAGCCGAAATTTTTTTGGGAAGTGATAATTTGGTAATTTTTTTCTATGAAACTAGGGAATCCCGTTACGGAGATATTGGAGGTCAAAGTTCTAACTTTTTCACAAGTTTTTTATTTATTTGAATTTCATTTTCATAACTTTATCTCTATGACCCCTGCACTGTTCAATGTATCAGCACAATGTTTTGAGTGCATTACATTGAGTTCTACCGTCTTGCATATACACATTTTTCATCTGATTTGAACCCACAATTATTCACTCCAAAAACATCGTTTCCCAGCAATAATTTGGCGTAGAGTCACTTAGTTGGATGTACAGAATGCTTGGTTGAAAGCATCGTGAAGGTTCCATTTACGTTCATGGTTAATGTAATAAACTATTAAAATGTTCAAATCTTGTCCAATTTAAATTACCTAGTCCGATCACCATGTTTGACAAGCCGATCCCTTGGGAGACGCAAGCCAAATACTTGGGGGTCATCTTAGACCAACGCCTAAACTTTAGAGAGCACATAAGGACGGTACGCTCGCGTGCCGCCTTCGCTCTTGGTAGGCTCCACTATGTGCTGAATGCACGCAGCAAATTGTCACTTAAGTGCAAATTGCGTATCTACACCGCGTGCATTCGGCCTATCATGACATACGCGTGCCCCGTGTTCGCGCACTCAAAACCCTACCTAATCCACAGGATGCAGACCCTACAAAACCGTTTTCTCCGAAGGGCTACGGGCTCACCGTGGTACCTTAGGAACGAGCAACTTCACGTAGATCTTAAAATCCCAACCATTCAACAGTTCATGAAACGTCTTTCTAAGAGTTTCTTTGATAAGGCCGAGAAGCATACCAACCCCTTGATCTATTCAGCCGCCCATTATGCCCCATATAAAATCTCCAAGATTCGCCGCCCCAGGCATACATTACTCATTCCCGATGACCCCACCACCCTCATTCAAGAAAGCTGTAGGGAAAGTAGCACTCTACGTAAAAACAAACACAGATACAAACCGCGAACTCGAAACCGACCCCGCCACCGTGACGTACCGCGAGCGCGACCCCCCTGTAACATCACTGACCGACCCTTGCTCGACGAGCCAGCCCGCGCCGCTGAGCATGTAGCTTCAAATTCCCAAAATAATAATCCGACCCAGCCACCCTTGCTGCCCTCCCTCAATGACTCACTAAGCCGAGGCCCGAACTCCACAGGGAGTGCCCTTAGTGTTGTTCATTTAATTAAAAATCCTAGCTTGTAAGCCCTGGCTGGGGGCCTTAAAGTAATTTTTAGCCACCACAGGATAGTCCGGTTAAGCAGTTTGACAACCTTAACGTGTTGTGTCTGCGAGTGGTCCCATCTAAAAAAAAAAAAAAAAAAAAAAAAAAAAAAAAAAAAAAAATTTAAATTAGGTATCTATTTGAAGATTGTGAGTGAAGTGAGTGTATAGTCTCACAGACTTTGTTTTATGCTTACATGAAAGAAAATTAGATGTACTACTAAGACTTTTTCATTGAATACTTGTCACATAGGACGAGCGATTTGCCAATATTTAATTATTTATCTTCGGATGGGAGCAAAGCTTAAAATTGTCAACTGTCGAGAAAAAATTGCCATCTTTGAAGGGACATTTCTTGGTCCCGAGTGGTCCCGATAAGGTTTATAGAGCTGCGGTTGGCTTAAATCTTAGCAAATTTAGTTAACTTTATACAAATACTGAATGTTGTTTGTAAAAATGCATAGTTTTTGAGTTTAAGAGCAAAAAGTGAAAAAAGTCCTAATATTTCACAGTTTATCGCGTGGTGCGCAGCGAGGACAAGTTATTCGAAGTTCCAAATTTAGATTCACGTCACCCTAACTGAACTATAGAACATATATCAAAGTTGCAGAACCTACATCATGTTTTGCGATTTTAGCCTTTTTTAGCGTCGATTTCTACCACTTACCTACATCATCTCGCAGTTCAGTCTAGGAGACTGGCTACTGCTTAACCGGGCTAGTCCTGTGGATGTCTTGAATGAAAGGCCTCCAGCCAGGGCATAACTATAAACAAAGCGACCACGCCTAAGGGCACCCCCTGTGGGGTACGAACCTCGGCTTAGGGCATCGCTAATTTAAAACTACTGGCTCAGCATCGCGGGCTGGCTCGAGCAAGGGTCGGGGAATTTCTACCACGACCACTCTTGAGGTTATAAAGTAGCCCACGGAATATTTAGGAATATCTCACTAAAGTTTTCAAAAAACTCGTGCAATTCGTAAAATCGCTTCTTTCTATTTTCGCTCTGTAATAGTCGGATGAAAAGGAATGTCAACTTTAACATTTAAGAAAACTTCATAATTTGATTTCCACCCGGTTGCTCACTACTTCAAGTTATGACCAAGAAACTCTTAACTCCACGAATAGCTGAAGTTATTCGATACAAGTTCTGTTGACCTAATAAAATTATAAGCAGAGTACTGTAGTACCCGGACGGTGAATTGGGCAATCTGTTACACAAATCAGCGCTAGAGACGATGTATTTCCGAGTTAATACGAAGAATCACTACAAACGCATACGAGAAACACACTCCTAAGATAGCTATACGTAATTTAAAAACCAAATACCTAATCTTCTAGAGTACGCTCTATAGTTGGTGCCAGTTAAGTTGAGAATAGCGGTCATTGACCCACCTACATTTATTAAACTTCTTAATTTTGAAAACCAAAAATAATCCTTTTCGTGTCTGGAATCGTCATCTATCGTGATCTTCAACTTTTTTTGTAATGAAAAACGATACTTGGTTTATTTGTTTTGGTTCGTACGAAGTGATATTAGCTAAGGAAAGGGCCATGACCGCTATTCTCATCTTAACTGGCACCAACTATAGCTAGAAGATATTTTTCGTTCATGTATCCGTGATACAGCTCAAAAGTAATCCAAGTATGCACACGCTTCGTTAGATAAATCTTTATAAATAGTTGTTGAGATCTTTATTTCATACAACGTCTCATCTTGTGACCGCGGCGCTGTATCCGGCTAGGCCGCTGCCGCGGGCTACGGCCTGAATGCACCCTACAAGCTTTCATCTGAGCCCCGAAATGCAAAGTTATTATGCCTCGCTTCGTAAAAATACATACTTTGTTGCGTATTTTATGTAACTTTTACGTTCATTATTTCAAGTTGCCCAGTTGCTTATATGGGAAGATGTATTTGAACAGAGCACATATTAGACAAAGAGACATTTTACCAGCGATAACGATAGTGGTAAAAATTGGTAAAAAAATCCACTAAAACTTCTCCTAATCCTCAACTATGCTGATGCCTTTTTATCCACTGTAGTGCAGTTAGATAAGTTCAAACGACTTCAACATTTTTGTATCAAATTCACATTTGGTTTGCACAAATATGATCATCGGCCTTCACCGGAATGCGCATATTTTATCATTAGTCGTTTAATCCCACAAGGCCCTTTTATCCACGAACTTTTTAAGTTCCACCATGATACACATAAGTATTACACTTGATCATATGAGAATTTGACACTTTTGATGTCTGCACATTTCACTTAATTATACATACATACCTACAGGGTGTAAACAACCTCATCACGAAGCCGTCAACCAAGCATTCTGTACATCAAACTAAGTAACTTTACGCAATAGTACATTTTGATACAAGTGGAGAAAGTTTGTTATTGCATTCGAGGCGGAATTATAACACTCGAGCCGTAGGCGAGGGTGTTTTTGAGCCGAGAATTGCAATAACAAATGTCCACGTGTATCAATCGAGGTTTTTCAATACACTTTTGAAGAAATAAAATAAAATAACGAAAAATATTGTTGTCACGAACTATGAAACTATGATTTTAATTTTCTTTTTTTTCGCGCTTTGGTTTCGCCAGGTTGAAGGAGGCTTTTTGGGTCCAAGGGTTTGGGCTGGGCGTTGATGAGTCAGTCAGTCAGTCAGTCAGGCCTTTTGTTTTTATTTATATAGATAAAGACCGTCAATGTAACCATAGAATTAGCAATATTGTAACACATGGGTTTCAATTTTGGTTTAAAATAGAATATACTTTTATTCTATTTTTGATGGTCATATCATAATGCACACTGCCGGTTTTAGCACTACAGGCGCCCAGGGTAAGATTTCTGTTTTAATTAAATTTAAATTTAAAACAAAAATCGTATATGTCAGGTTGTGCCCTCTTACCAACTCAAATCGTGCGTTCAAATACAAAAACGATAATCCTGTTTAGTTTAACAAAAAAAAAAAATCGCCGCCATTGTCATTGTTGTTGCCTGTTGAAAGTCCACGTGACACCCGATAGGTAGATACTCAAATTTTGATTTGAAAGGAACCAGAACCTCCAATCTAGGGTCTTCAACAACATCTTTTCTGTGGTCGATTGTAGAACAGCGCTGTCTCTACGTTTCGTTGACACAAAACGAAAAGAGTATATACCCTTTTCGTTTATATATATGCATGATCTTTTTTTATCACTCTAAACAAAGCGTATTAACATCAGAAATAGCAAAGTAAAATTATTTTTTCAATATCTATAAAATTACTAAGTTATAAACATTTGAAACTACTGATTAGACAGAGAGATCCGATAAACCGAATGACTTCTTTCGCTGCATCGACGTACAAAATCCATACTAAGTTCCGTTTATCTAGAAAGAGATAGAAACAAAAGTTTAAATGGTTATAACTTTTGTGTTGTTTGGCCGATTTATGTCTTGTTTTCGCTTTTTGTCATTATTTTTATAGTACGTACTTTAACATTCCGTTTCGAAATAAAAAAAAGAAAATTTGTGCATAATTATTCCCTATTCTGGTTTGATTATAATGACCACCAAACTTTCTCCTTTCAACCGGAGAATTGTGTGACCCTTAAGAATGTTGAGAGGGATTAGTTTTTAAACTAGGAGCTAAGTGTCTACCGTTATTGTTATTTTCCACATGGTTGGCAAAAGTATTAAAGTTTGCTGAAGTTCTATATTTGGCGACTTTGATTAAAGTTTCGACGACGGGGTCTATATTTAGCGGTTGTGTTTTGAACAACCGCTTTTGAAACTAGTTAAACTAATGAAACTAGTTAGGGCATTTAACAAAAACCTTTTGAAACTAGTTTCAAAAGGTTTTAAATTATACAATCATTATTCTGTTGCCATTATCCCAATTCATTTGGGGTCGCATATCTTCTTCCATATCTACTTCTCAATTTTTCGTCATCTCATCAGACACTTCTTTTCTTGCCATATCATTCTTAACACAGTCCATCCGTCGTTTCTTTGGTCTTCCTCTACTCATATACACATCCACATTCATACTCAAAACTTTCCTCACGACATTTTCGCCGACAACCGATTACGAACAAATATAATTATCTACAATTATATCTACACTATAATATTATAAAGAGGAAAGATTTGTATTTTTGAATGTTTGTAGTGAATAAACTCAAAAACTACTGCGCCGAAAATTCTTACACCATTAGAAAGCCACGTCTTTACTGAGTAACATAGGCTATATTTTATCCCCGTACTTCCACGGGAACGGGAACTACGCGGGTGAAACCTCGTGACGTCCGCTAGTTTTTTATAAGTACCTACATTTACCCTGAGCACAGATAATATAATACACTAGCGGACTTCACGCGGTTTTAGCCGCGTAGTTCCCGTTCCTGAACACACAAAAATACAAATCTTTCCTCTTTGTAATATTAGTGTATATATGCTTGCATACTTGCATAGTCGCCGAACGCACGATGGTCGGACAGAAGCGTGCAGATGCAATTCCAAATGCAATAAGCAAAAACGATCCTAAAAATACATTCAAGAATTCGTCAGAAATTAAATATGCGTTTTTTTTAACCTGTGTGAGCGTACCTACTCATATACCTACCGCGTACCTACTATTATTTATTCTGTGCTACCGTTTCATTACAAGCATCCGGCTGCGGAGCTATTTTAAAAAGTGAAGACTCTTCAGCAAGTGCTAGCGAGGCACCTTGTTTGTTGTTTTGCAAACGTCTTACTCCACATTTTTAGGGTTCCGTAGTCAACTAGGAACCCTTATAGTTTCGCCATGTCTGTCCGTCCGTCTGTCCGTCCTCGCTTAATCTCTGTGACCGTTAGCACTAGAAAGCTGAAATTTGGTACCAATATGTATATCAATCACGCCGACAAAGTGGTAAAATAAAAATTGGATAAAAATGTTTTATTAGGGTAGCCCCCCTAGGTATATGTAAAGTGGGAAGTGATTTTTTTTTAATTTCAACCCTAACGTGTGATATATTGTTGGAAAGGTATTTAAAAATGAATAGGGGTTTCCTAAAATCATTTTTTGATAATGTCAATAATTTCGGAAATAATCGCTCCAAAAGTAAAAAACAATGTGTCCCCCCCCTCTAACTTTTGAACCATAAGTTTAGAAAATATGAAAAAAATCTGAAAAGTAGAACTTTATAAGGACTTTCTAGGAAAATCATTTTGAACTTGATGGAAACAACAGTTTTTGTACAAAAAAGACAAAAAGTTGTACAAAATAATTTCTGGACTGTTTGTAGTATATTCGTATATGCAAGATTTTTACATAATGGATACCCACCTTTAAACTCATAAGTGGGAACACTTATTATGACGAACGGGAAACTACGGAACCCTACACTGAGCATGGCCCGACACGCTCTTGGCCGGTTTTTTGTAATAGCAACTTGTAAGAAAATCTCGAGCAATTTGTATTGTTGGAGCCTCGCTAGTTGATTCAATTTCTTGGAAGATACAAAAAATGTCGTATTAGCGATAATACCGGGCCATTGTATCCATGGAATTATCAATTCTGTATAAAAGCTGTGCGACGATTTTTGTGTACAATATATTTATTGTACACAAAAATCGTCGCACAGCTTTTATACATATGTATTTTTAAAATATTATTTGCCATATTTCGCACACAATAAAACAACAATAAACTCAAAAAAAAAAACTTCGAAGCAGCTATAATATCAGATTTTCTCGTTGAAAATGTATTTGTGGTGCAAGTAACTTCCCCATGCTTCGGAATGTTAGCCGTTAGGCGCGCCTCAGATATTTTAGGTCAAGGCCAACCCCCGTTCTTCCGAGCCGGCTACTGTCAAGCTTCGAGACCTTTTATCGAGCGTAAAATATTACCGAATTTTATGAGACAACTGCCTCCGATTGCGTCTGTATCGGAAATTACAGATAAGTGACTGCTGCTTTTTAGCCTCTCTTTCGTCTTCTCAAAAATTGTACTTTTTTTTTTATTTTTTTTTAAATATTTGCAATCGGTCGTCAGACCATAAGCGAATTTGTTGCAGTTTGCATGGCGTTGTGGTGGAGCAGCCTGTGCTGCGCCTCCCACTTATAGAAGGTGGTTCCTCTTCAGCCTTTTTACCACCGCTGTCGGGTTTAACAGTTCAGTCACTAGCGGGTTTGGGTGCATGGCTAGGCGTGCCTTGTGTTGACCTTTGTACCGCTCGATTTCAGAGCTTACGAGCGGTACCTGCAGGAAGTCGTGGATTTCGCTATTTCGAGCAAACCAAGGTGCATTTACTATGGCTCTTAGTATGCCATTTTGAACCCTTTGCAGGCAGAGAATGTTACTTTTGCTGGCTACGCCCCACAATTGGATTCCGTACGTCCATATTGGTTTAAGGACCGAGTTGTAAATTAGTAGCTTGTTGTCTACAGAGAGTACCGAGTTTCTTCCCATGAGCCAATACAGGTTGCGGAACTTATGGTTTATCTCCTCCCTTTTTTGTTTAATGTGATGCTTCCACGTTAGGCGCCTATCTAAATGGAAGCCAAGATATTTAACACAATCTATGTGTGGTAAGGTATCAGGTCCAAGTCTAACGGGTGGGGTGTTTCCGTGCCTGAGCGTGAAGGTGATATGGTTAGACTTGGATGCACTGGCGCGTATCCGCCACTTACAGAGCCATTTATGTGTCTCGTTTAACTGAATATGAAGTTTATTGCTGGCCATTTCATTTATTTTTTTCCACTGATAAGTAGGCTATGTCGTCAGCATATGTTGCAACTGTTATGTCATCTAATGTGGGTAAATCTGATGTAAATATGTTATACAACACAGGGCCAAGAACAGAACCCTGTGGTACTCCAGCTTCCACATCAAACAATCTTGATCGTGCTTCGCCCTGTTTAACACGGAAGCCGCGATCGGATAAGTACGACCGAATGAGCAGGAACATTGAGTGTGGAAGTTTTTCCTTCACTTTTGCCAGTAATCCTTTGTGCCAGACCCGGTCAAAAGCTTGTTGTACGTCAAGAAATGCCGCTGAGCAGTACTTTTTGCGTTCAAAGGCCTGTCTTCCTGTTTGATAAACTCGGTGAACCTGTTCTATTGTTGAATGGCATTTCTGAAAGCCAAACTGATGAGGTGGAACAACGTCATTGACGTCCAGGCATGGTTTTAGTCGGTTAAGGAATATCCTCTCCCACAGTTTGGACAGTACAGGAGTTAAGCTTTTCGGCCGATAAGACGACGCTTCATGTTCAGGTTTGCCCAATTTGTGAATCATGACAACTTCGGAGATTTTCCAAAGGTCAGCAAAGTGAGATGTTCGAAAGATAGCGTTGAACAGACTTGCCAAGAAGGCAATGCATTTTCTAGGAAGATTTTTAAGAATTGCTGGTGTGATCAGGTCAAATCCTGGGGCTTTTCTCGAGTTCAATTGTCTGATTTCCTTCGCAATTTCTTTAGGTGTTGTTGGTTTAATGGGCAGACACATCTGCAGATCTTGTTCTAATATCGCATTAATATCACGCTCATCTGCAACGCTCTCGTTGGGTTTGAATACAGAACTCAGATGCATTGCGAATACTTCGGCCTTTTCCAAGTCAGTTGTTGCCCAGGAAGCTTGTGATCTAATTGGAGGATAAGACTGTTGAGGATTATCTAGGTTTTTGGTTGCCTTCCAGAGCGAGTTTGCACGGGGGTAGGTGACATCATCTGAGAATAATAGTGCCTGCTCGGTCCTCCAATCTAATTGAAGTTGCTTGTAGATGCACTGTAGAATACGGTTATATCTGTGAATGTCTTAGGTTTCCTCGAATGGCCAGCGCTGAGCCAGCGTGCGCACTACCGTCGGGATGGGGAGTATGGTAAATGTTGAAGCCCTTAATGCGGAATGAGGTTCGGGACGTGCTATGTGATTCTGAAAATAGTACCACGTCTAGTTTGTTTGTTTTTATTAAAGTCTCCAGTTCTTGGATGATGGGAGCAAATCCATTGATGTTCCAGGTTGCAATTCGTAGAGGAGTCATTTATAGTGCTAGTTTTGTAATGACAGTAGTTAATAGACCCATTAGGGTACTTATTTGTTGCAGGAGTAGGTCGATTTTTTCATTTTGCTTGATCACAAGTTGTTCCATAACGGATACGTTTTGTTGAGGGTTGTCTAAGTGACGAGAAGTAGCGGCGTTGTCTCGTGGGCGATCTTTGGTACGTCCGGCGACTGTATCCGAGTAGCTTTGTTCTGATCTGCGATGGGTGTTTCGTTGGGGTAGGGTGGAGCTTTCTGGAGTTGTGTCGATGCGTGGTATATTAGTAGAAAAGTTGACAGTTGGGAAACTTCTAGGTTTCATTTTCCTTGAGAGTATTTCTTTGTAAACTTGACAACCTTTGTAATTAGCAGGGTGATCGCAGGAGCAGAGGCCACATTTGGCGGGTGAATTCCTGTCTTTTTTGGGGCACTCTGAAGTTTTGTGGCCCTCCCCACATTTGACACATCTGTATGGCCTCATGCAGTTGTTTTTGCAATGGCCATACTGTTGGCATCTTTGACATTGTACTATAGTCTTTGTTTTGCGTGGATCTTCAATTTTAATGCGTTGGTGATGGATATACTGGATATTTTTAACCAGTTTATTATTTGGGCTGGGTCCCAAATTTACAAAAAATGTAGGGGTAGGAATTTTCTCTGCTCCGAAGCGGTGGTTGATGATTTCTCCTCTGACCTTGTTACCAGATTTTTCCGACTCCTGCACGATTGCATCGTGAGGAGTAGTATGATGGAGGTCTTTAATAACTATTCTGTAGCATTTCGTATCTTTACGAGTGAAAAATTGTACTTTAAGTTACTTTTGAATTTAAATTAATTTTTATACTAGAAGTCTTAAAAAGTAGAACAGAATCATTATTCTGTTCTACTTTTTAAGACTTCTAGTACACATTTATAGCATACATTTATAAACAATAATTATTATAAATATGTGCCTATTTTGGGCGAAGGTTGTGTCTGAAGTGAAAGCCTATAGGTATAATTAGGTAACGTATCAAATTACATAAGGTATGGTCGATAAAGTAGACGTAAGAAGTTTTCCAGAATCCACATTTACATGTAGGTACTTCCTGTAAAAGCCTCGGACCTAAATGTCCACATAGAGGCCGATTTTATTTCAAAACGAAACGATCTGTTTGCAATGTCAGTTGGTGTGTGTGCTAGTTACAAATAACGCCCAAAGATAAAAAGTATCATCCATTTTTCATTTTAAATAGCAAATATTGTAGAGCTCCAGTTTGTGCCATTATATTCGCTTTACGTTTTGCACCCATCATCATTTTCATATCATCAATTAATTCTTCGAATTTTATGGTCAATTTTATGGTTTTACGGTTTTTTATCTGAATTCCAAATCGTCACTTCGGTTCACCTCGTCGCGTCGGTTTGACCTCATTTGTAATGGATGCTGTAGTTTTTAATTTTCATTTAATATTTTAAGCACACAAATTTATTGAGGCGGAGTTAATAATGATGATATAATGATAATAATGATGATATGATAGCCGAAACCTTGATTTGTGAGAACACAGCTTTTCGAACGAAGATGTTGTTGATGATGAAATCATGAATCAAATAAAACTAGACGCCAAAATATCCGGGGAAACTGCTGAAACAGACAGTTGGAAACGATTATTTGATTACGGCCCGTTTTGCTTTGGAGGAAACCTTGAAAATGATTTATGCGTGATGTAATCCCTTTCACAAAGATATGTGGGTACCGCTGCTGCGATGGTTCACGGTAGCTGAGAAAAATATGAGAAATCAGATAACCGGGTGATTTTTGCCTTACTTGTGAAATCTTTCATACATAGTCTTGGCGGGTGCACGGAGCGCCGGGTCTTGGGATCTTGGAAATAAAGAGCTTAAGACCCGAGTCTTACGCTCTTTATTTCCAACATCCCTATACCCCAGGTGTGTGGAGGCTGTTTGAATGCACCCCATGCAAGCCTGCACACGCGTCATGGTTAACCTATGACCTTTTGAAAAGCTGCAGCTACTCTATACTTAGATAGCGATGTCTTCTTACTTCTAAGAACCATTGTGTTCTTGGGGATATTACTAATAAGTACTGCTTATATACCGGTTTCTCTGAAAAGATCCAATGCATACACGTTGACTTCTATAATTTTATTAAACTATAGAGATAGATAAAATAACATTTATTGACTATTTTCGCCAGTGGTCGCGAGGTCGGCCCTTTCCGATCTTTTGGATAACTTAGATCATAAGGTGTATTGTTTATATATCTTTCTTTTACCGTTACACAGGATGTTTGGCTTATGGACCGACACAATTTTTCCAGGGGTTTGGGAGGTCATTAGCTAGGTCTACCCAAACATGACATCCTAAGTCCCAAATGTCACGGTTGGTAACATTTTTGTTTTTTTTTTATTTAAAAAAAATAGCCGAAATGACTTTCCTCCTTTAATTCGAAATAACTTTTTTGTTTGTGGATGTAATGGCACAAAATAAATATTGGGTTAATTTGAATCAAATTTGAACAAGATTTATACCTTTTGTTTTATAAAAACATAATAACCTTATTAAGTATTTTCTTAACCCTGACTCTCCTAACTAATATTTTGACTGCTTAATGAATTGTTTTTTGTAACATGTAGCATACCGTTAGAAAGGGTATCAAAAATAACTTTTTAAAATAAAGCTAAGTTCAAAATGGCTTTTAGTTTTTTTTTTATAATGAATTTAGAAGTTGTAAAACTTTGTAAACGCGTTCAATGATTATCGATAAACCTAACTTTGTTCTGTTCATTTTAATAAAAGCTTGTTTTTAGTTAAATTTATTATTTTGTCCTCCGGGGTTCTTACCTATTCCTAATCTTTAGTTGCTATTTTGGTCTATGTTTCAACAACAAATAGTATTATTGTACACCGAAATTAATAAGAGTAAAAGCTTTTCAGAATGGAATAAGTTCGGTAGATGTAATATCAAGTGAGGGATGTGGTCCTCCTAAGTTATCCATTGTATGTGCTGTGTCTGCAGATGATATATTAAGCGTTTGCCCCAACCTGCGAACCGCGTCTGTACCTAAAACGTACAAATGTATGAGAAAACTCATTTTTCTTCAAATATGCTAGCGGGATTATACGAATAGTGTTGCTGTGTTTTATTACAAGCTTTTATTTAACAAGCACTGTTCGTATGTACGTATTGTATGTATGTAGGTACGAAACTTGTCTGCTTCAGAATTAATTTGCAAACCATTTTTCGATCAGTCACTAACTCGCTACTCGATTGAATTGAACCTCTTCGCGGACAATGCTGATAGATAAACTTAATTATTGTCTTCTTTTCAATTTATAAAAAAAATAGATGTGTGTAAAGTCGATTTACGGACGATAATTTTACATGATAACGTAGTTTTTCATAATATTTAATGGTTTTAACTTAAAAAACAAAATTTCATTCTCACCCCCTTAAGGATTTAAATCCTAACAACACCGTTGCGTTAGCTTCCAACCATACGCCTAGATATTAAATTTTGTGATTTTTACTTCGAAAATTAAAGACTTTATCCCCTTTTTCATCACTTTGGGGGTGGAATTATCAAAAACAGTGAGACACATAGCAATTAATTTTCAATCGTCAGCCTAAACACAAAATTTTAAGATCCCAACTTTAAAACTGACGGACTTTCATACAAACATTCATCCTCTATTTAACTCCCTTGAGGTTAATTGGTTGAATTTCGAAAAATGCTTCCTTATTCTTTGTCTACAATATAAAGGGAACCACTGTGTTTTGGCTGGGCGTTGATCGCAGGATTCGTGACACTTTTTCGTACCAGTGTTCATCAATTTATAAGACGTTAGCACGTCAAAAAAAGTTAAATTTAATTAGAAACGGGATTATTCTTTCTTTTTTGCATACTAACATAGGTACTTGCTGTAAGTTTAATTTCAATTGAAATAATAACTGCAATATATATTGTTTTGCCAGCTATATCCTCATAAATCCTAAATCCAAATTGAAACAGAAATTCAGCCATAAAACATCACTTGATTCAGCAATGACCACAATCAATGGTCGGTTAGGTTTAATAAATATGTGAGCCTCGTAAATTGATTCAGAACTATTTCGCAATGAATCCACCGTATACCTAATAAAAAAGGACTGAATCGAAGCTGTTAGCGGTCAGCTTTTTGTGACGTTACCGTCAGTAGGGAGAGAGGCATTTTATCCGTTCGTGGAATCCGTAATAATACCTTCGTAACTAATATGTACATAGGTACCTAAAAGCGATGCCACACGGGCTTTTCCAATGCGATGCGTCGATGCAGCGCAGTGAGTGCCACACTGCCACACGACTGTCGCAACGCAACACAGCTTACCCCATCTAAACCGGCCAAGCGCAAGTCAGTCTTGCACAAAAAGGGTTAGAGCGGTTTTGCACTACGTCCGATCCGATCCAATCCGTAACCGTAAAAATACACTATAACACAAAATCGGATGACGGAAGCCGGATCTAGTGCGTAAACTACTTCAAGGAATTCAGGCCTGGAGCTAAACGCGAGTTTTATACTTAATGCAAAAAAACATATGATTCACTGCAATAAACAAAACCAGAAAAATATATGATATTCTTCAGGATATAAGTACTATAGCATATTAGGTAATAGGTATGATAGTGTTTTGAAAACATAATACAACTAATGTTATCGATAAAAAACATCACGAACTTATCTCTAAAAAAAACTTTAAACGTTTAAAAACCTTATTAGTGTTTTATGTAAATCGCAAAAAAACACTCATTTCGCACTATTCGGCCCGCAGTGACTGATGTAAAAACCACTTTGTAATGCAAGCTAATTAGAACTTTATTCTAACGGTATTTCAAACGAAGTTGGAACCACCACAAAGAGTTGCTAATTTAGCTCCTGTAGTCGCCTTAATGTCGTAGCCGACGGGCGACGGCGTCCAGCGGGCCCGCGCCGCGTGCTGCCACTCTCAAATGCTAAAGTTCAAAACCAAAAAGACGATCCCACATCGACATACTCGTACCTTCCTTTTTTATTGAGGGCTAAAACGAATCATACTAATGTGTTAGGAACCTGAAACGCGAGGCTCATTTTATAATGAACACGTGGGTATTGCCATTGTTACCTTTCCATTCAAATTGAAATGAATTGTCAGAAAATATTCACTTTGGATGACATCAGCTGCCATAGCTGAATAAAATGAATGAGTCTTATTATTAGCATTTCATTCAGGAGTTATTCTGCATCTGGATTCTGGACAACAATTGTACAAACCTAACAATGCTGAATTATTAAAACCCCTGGTGCTGCAAAACTTCAATATTTCAGCCAGTTGTTGAATTTCTCTCAAGTTTATTTTAGCACAATGCAAACATATCTATATTTCTATCTAATACCATTATACGAGTAATAGGCTAGTTTCCACCATCAATAAATTGCAAATCTATTTAGTCCGTTAGTTACAGTACTTATTGGAAAATAATGGACACGTATTTTTTGCTTTTGTAAATCAATGAATATTGACAAAGGTAAGACGCATCAAAACTCGCGAGTCCCCGGCCTTTTGTTACTTAAATCAATTTTGGTTCATTCCTTGCCCGTGGTACAGTTGGCTAGGTCCGGTTGACTGGACCATGGTAAAAAAAATTAACTTTACGTAACAAATGAAAAACACGTATCAAATATTTTTTGATAATCTAACTGACGAACAAATTTTTTTTTTTTAGAACACAAGCCTATTCTTGTCGTCGAAGTGCAACCGTAAAATTTTGAAATGCATGCGATCTAATTTAGGCGAATTAAAGTGTTTTGAGGTTAGGTTACACTAATCGGTTTTTCTCAGGAATAGTGCCTTACCTTTTCATGGGAATGGTACCAGGGGGCAAGGACGACAGATTATAATCTGCCGAAAAATAATGCGTCATACTGAAAAAAGTATGTTCAGTTAAAAATATTTCGACAGTTTACAATCTCGCTAGATAGATTGCAATCTAACGGTTTTTACAATGTGACGCTGACATATAATAATATATATTATACGCTAATCTTTGAAACCACCATCTCGGAAACGGCTCCAACGATTTTCATGAAAGTATGCAGGGATTTTCGGGGGCGATAAATCGAACTATAGCTAGGTTTCATTTTTAGAACAAGTAGTTTATCAAAAAAAAAATAACAAGCAAAGCTCTGTCATCCAGATATTTTATATTTAAATGTTAATTAAGATTTTATTAAACTTGTAGACTTTGTAACTTAAACTTGTTATGTGCCGGACTCATAGAGTTTGGCCAACGAAAGCTGTCCAAAAAAAAAGGCGGGAATTTTAAAAAATCAAGAGCTGTTAACCCTGGCTATACACTGCTTAAACGTTGTTGATACTATTTATTATTCAGCAATTAAAGTCTTTTTTATTTATGTTTTATGAGCTGTAATTTTCGAGTGTAATGAAGAATATTAAATAAAAGAGTACTTTTAATTCTGCCTTTTTATTATTTTCAAATAGTTCATAATTTTATGTAGACGTTTCCACGCCACCTGTGAGGTAGTGTCCTTAATAAAATTCGTTTACTTTGTTTCTTAGAGCTGAAATATCAAAATTATCCAAATTGGAAACTGTTGCTGAATGTGGACGATTTTTCCCCGGAGTATTCCACTGTCCTTGATTGTTAAACCCTTCAATTTAAATTCTTCATAAGGTCTTCACACTTACATCTGAAGGGAACAAATACAATAAATTATGTAACAGTGTATTATTAATAATCAGTCAATAAAATCAAAAACCATAGTAAAATACAAAGATAGTAGAGTTTATTATTTAATTTAGCCATCCATACATTATCATAAATGTTTAAACCCTTCGAAGTAACTGTTAAAAATCTATAATTTCTAAAGTAATACCTGTCATTGAAGATATATTTTCAAAATAATGAGATTCACAGGTCGACATTACATTTTTTTCGAGTTTTCAATTTCTTTACTGCTTCCACAATTTTAAGTTTTGTTTCCTCGTTGTTAATACTTCCTGAAAAGTAGATAGACCGTGAAAAATATTGCGATTTGTTATAAATAGTCGAAAAGTATCAAGGTATTTCATTAGAAATTCAATAAACTAACCTAAAAATGAAATGATTGAATCCAGTCGTAGTATTTTCTCTGCAATTTCTGATTCATATCACTTTTTATGTCTTTAAATTTGTCAATCATAGTAAATAGAAGCTTCCTCGTCGAACTTTTGATTGTTATCGGCATTAATTTAAACAAAACCAATAAAATTATGAAACACGTAAACACAAGATGACTCAAGTACGAAACGTAAATATGTCAATTTTGACAGTCCTAAATTATTGCCATATCAAAACTTCTGAAAATATGTCGTGGACAGCTTTCGTTGGCCAAACTCTAATAGGTTCCTATCGACAAGCTTATAACGAGATGCTGCCACGTTTGAGAAAATATTATGTTCTAATTTCAATTTGGGCGACGCGTGACGTCGGTACTTGTCAAAGGCAGATGCCGCTGAGGCGCTGACCCCGCCAGAAATGTAGGCAACAATATTTTTATTCTGCCTTTGGAAGAAACTCGGGACATGTGCCAAAATGAGAGAAGTGACATTAAATAATCCTTTGGAAAAACACGTGATGAATATCACGTGTTTGTTCTCTAAGGTCGCATTTTGTATATGGTTCCTTATCCTATGGTTCCCTGCCTTCTCTTTGACCAATGATATGGATAACAAAGCTTGCGACACTGTTAGTTTGTCTGGCTATTGTATAACTACCGTGACTGTCTTGATTGTTAACTTGTAAAACTGTACAATAGTACAATTAAAAAACCGGCCAAGTGCGAGTCGGACTCGCGCATGAAGGGTTCCGTACCTTCTATACAACATTAGACAAAACGGCAAAAGATCACGTTTGTTGTATGGGAGCCTCCTTATATATTTATTTTATTTTAATTTAATTATTTATTTTTAAAGCTAACATATAACTAAATATCCTGTGAATATTCGAAGCGCCGTCTACCTGTTGTCGTTATTAATATCGAGCTAAAAACGGCAAAAAAATCACGATTGTTGTATGGGGGGCTCCCATACAACAAACGTGATTTTTTGGCCGTTTAATATTTATTTTATTCTGTTTTTAGTATTTGTTGTTATAGCGGCAACCAAAATACATCATCTGTGAAAATTTCAACTGTCTAGCTATCACGGTTCATGAGATACAGCCTGATGACAGACAGACCGCGGGCCTGTGGACGGTGGGCTATGGGCTAGCTCGCCGTCCGTCCGTCTCATGACGACAGGCCGTGTCGACGGCGCGTTCGTGTTCCACGCGCGCCTCAAAGAGAGTCAGCAAAAGGAAGGGGTCCGCAAGGGCCGATGGCTGCCGGGGCTGCGGGTCTGTTCGAAAGAGATAACGTGGCCCCGGAACACAAAGGGCGATGAAGGAACACGGATGGGTTTTAGTCAGTAAAAGTCTGACACTCCCTCCTGCTCCGCCCAGAGCGGGAGGAGTCATTAAAATTTGATGATTTACCATCCGAAAAAAAAAAATGACAGACAGACGGACAGTACTGTTTTCGCTGTATTTGAGTGTGTTTGTTTATTTTATGAAAGAAAACAACAAAAGGGTTGTTAGAATTTATTTATAGAAATAGTAAAAATGATCGTACTTAACTAAAAAAATATTGAAATGCTAAATTTACTCACTGTTATTTCACTAACACGTTCGTTTTGCACTTCTTCCAAAACATTTCGGGTCTGAACAGCGGTTTGACGACGATTTGTTAAAGTTTGCGCCCTTATAAAACGTCGTCTACGGCACAGTTAGCCCTCGCCTGCGCACGTAAAATCCTGTCTGTCTGTATCTGTTCTATCTGTTATAATTTATTATAATTTAGTATTATTAAATTTAAATAAAAGTCACTTTTATTTTGTTCCCTTAATTTTGCCGGGGTGTGTAGATACTATTTATGTTGTCCGAGAAAATATTCGAATATTATTTCTGTCTTTGTAAAAGATATGATAAAGAAGGTTAACGCCTAAATCATTTTATAAGTTTCGAAATTGGACATAGACAATTTCGACAGAAATAAACACCATTTTGTTAGCTTTAAAATAGTTTCAAGCTAACACAAAGGCACGCTTACACAACAAATCACTAAATACACAAACGAGACAGAATGATGTTCATTCTGTCTCGTGTCATTTACAGACAATTTCCAGTTCTAAACGCGTCTATTGATTTGTGGTGCCAGTGGGCCTGAAAGCCGATAATACATAATAACCTAAACATAGAGACCACAGTTTTCAGTTTCAAAGCGATTAAATAGCTATATCGGTGAAAATTAGGAGCTAACCGGCAGGTGGTTTGTAAATCCATTGGCATCCGTGGTAATGCAGCAGATTAATCCAATCGTGCACGCGTTTATTTCCAACATTTTGTAAAAGCACATAAAAGGCGTTCAATTGAGCTCACTTAGGCTATCCCATTTAGTGATTTACCCGCTACACGGTATCGGAAAAAGAGGGCTCTAGTTTATTTCTCATTAGCGGCTTTACTCCGGAGGGAACGAACTATTCACAAGGAAATAAGCATAGTGATGATCATTAAATTACATCGTAATTAAAATTGTATTAACAAACTAGAAGTTTTCAAGACGCGAGATAAAAACTCTTACAGAGGTCAAGCTGATTAATAGTACTAAAGCCGTAGTAGTAATTAATGCGGGTAGTTTTGAAATGAATAAGATAAAATAATATACATTCAAGTTACATTGACCACAGGAAAAGCGCATTACGACGGATTTGTAGGTGGAGTTAAATTGACGCAAAAGATTTCATAATGTTACCTTTTACGGTTTTTCGGCAGCTTTTACTTATTACAGATAAAAACTCCAGTTTAAGGCTGACTTTTTTACGGACTCAGGTCAACAATGAGAGGACTTTGCAGGGACTGAAGGACCCTAATTTGTTTTCGGCTCGCTGTACAGTCAGTGCGCTGTGAATGTGTGCACACGTTTAATGTACGCACTAATAGCAACCAGTGGTCTCTCGTCTTTTTTGCACGATAATATTATGAAAACGTAAAGCTCTATTTTAAGAAGCTTTAATTAAAATTAAGATAACGATAGGGTCGATAGGAGAGAAATAAATTATGCAGGATTACCGCAACAAATAACAATTTAACTAACTACGTAATTAGAAATACTTTACATTGCATAGAACAAGAGTTTATTTGCTAGGAACGCAACGAGTCTACAAAGTTTTAACTGGACTACGAGAAAGTTGTCCAAAAGTTACTTGATGGATTCAACTTGAACCTACTAAGTGAAGCTAAATATTAATTGTTACGCTTAAACTATACTTACCTACATAGTTACAATAGACTCGTTAATAGAGATGTGGCTTCCAAGAAAACGATGGATGGATTGTAGGAGGAATAATATGAAAGAAAGAGGATAAAATGTTAGCGTCACGGTTGACAGGGTGGAATGGGAGAAAAAAACGTGTTGCAAAAAACCCCAAGTACCATGGAACATGGGCAGGAAGATGATTATGAATAGAGATTGTGGTTTTTCCATTCTCCCCAGCCAGACGTCACGGCATCATTTACCTACTCCATTCTCTTTCACATCATTCCTCACACAAACCATCCAACTTTTCTATGACCTTCCACTTCCTCTCCATTTATTAATATTCATGTCCATAGCGGCGAAACATGCCACGAATCTTCACGATACGACGCTCCAGACACGCAAAAGAAACAAGTCACTAAACCGTAGGTCGTGAACGCCGGGCATTAAACTTACATGGTATGTTTCCGTTCGTTTATTAAGTTATTTTAACATAATAATATTGGCTTTACTTGTAACTAACTAAAGAACAATGGTTTTAAATCAAGAAGCCGTAGCAGCCGTAGTGTCTTGGAAGTTCATTTTGACCTACTCCTAATTGTCGTATCGAAATGAAACTTTTTATATGTATCGGTGTAAGAATACCCTCGAAACCGGCATTTTTTTGTTCACCCCGTCACGTGTTATTGTGATATTTTATTTTGTTCGAGGAACATACCTACGGTCTGGGAACCTTCTAGTTACGGAGATATTGAGGGGCAAAGTTCCAACTTTTTCACAAATTCAAATTCAATCATGTTTTTAATGCTATCAACTTTACTTTAAATACCTCTTTGACCCTTGTACTATTCAATGCATTCATCAGCACAACGTTACATTGAGTCCTACCGTAAAACGTGATTTTTCATCCCAAAAATTAAAGGCGTTCCCAAGCAATATTTTCTGCGTAAACTAACTTAGCTTGATGTATCCTAAAATACTTCGTGGACGGTTTCGTGAAGGCTCAGTTTACGCCTTGTGTGTAGGTAGTTCGGAAGACTATCCTGTACAGGTACACGTATCAACTCGGAAAAGGATCACCACAGCCTCGCCTTTCCCCTACCGGTTTTTCCGTCAAACAGGCGTCCACGTACGTAAGCGGATCAGAAGCACCGGCACGTCGACTCGGCTAAAGCTAGGCGACGCGACGCCACGCTTACGGCTCGCTGGCTGCTGGTTGACGGCCAGGCGGCACTAGTTCGATCATTTTGAATCCGAACAATAAGTGTAGCACGAAGAGACGTAAGCTAGAGTACGGAGAGCCGTAAGCTATGGTACGAAGAACCGTAAGCGCGGGAACTGCAAGTTGACCACGCACCGCACCGAGGTTCGTGAGCTATGTGGCTAGGCGATTACGTTACGATTCCGATTAGTGTGCGTTGCAGTGGGGAGTTTCATACAAATAATACTGAACGGTTCGAGTTGACGGTGACGATCCCTTTCCGAGTGTGCTACGACCTTAATTTGGTATCTTGAAGATGAAGTCAGAAAGTGTATTAGTGAGAATCTTCTGTGTGTGGTTCCAATAAATTGCACTGATGTGAGGGTCTGATGATAAAACAAAGCATGTTTTCCACTTTCTTCAAAATGCAGTTTGGCACAGGACAGCAATATGGAGAAAATCCTAAAGTTTTTTTTTTATTCAGTCCTTTGTTCCATGTTTTATAAAATGTGTTTCAATAAACGGATTGTCAGATTAACAATAGTTCGCTTCTGCGTGCTGAACTTGCTCAAGAAAGGAAAATACAACACAGTTTATTGCAGCAAACGTTTTCCGTTAGCAGTCGCTTTCCCCGTCGCGTCGCCCTGAACTTTTATCCTATGCTTTTATTTGTCAATAAAGTGGAAAAAGCGGATTGCTTTACGACCGACCTGTTCAACCGTTTCTGCAGGAAAATAAACATCGAGTATACCTTTACACGGTTTTTATATTTTTAACCGACTGTTTGAAAGGTATTCGCAGGATTGAAAAACTTCGTCTACTTTTTGCCGATGCTAAGCAAATGTTCGAATTAAATGTAAAACTTTTTGCGGAATCAATATTTTTCCTTCATTTTTATTCGTTGATGTATCATGAACAGCACCCCTAGCCAAGTTACAAACGTTTCGTATCGATTCTCTTTCTACAATCGTAAACGCCTCGGCGTAAGCGATTGTAGAAAGCGCTAACTTGGTAGCCAAGTTGACACGACTAAATGTTTTCTACTTTATTATTATTGTTTTTGAATAAAATTAATGAGTCCAGTAAACTGGCCGTGTTATAAATTTTATACATGTACTTACTTACGTGTCGTTCTGTAGTTCTGCACACCCCAATGAAAAAAGGCGTGAGTTATATATATAGAGTATACAATGTATGTAAATACTTTACTGATCTGGTTTCGAACATTTGTTGTAGATACTTTTTAAAAAGGGTTTAAAAATTAGCTTATATTTAAATCCACGCAGATAAAGTTACAATATAGGAAAAAGTTGGTTTGCATATAATAATCTTCGTATATGATGAGTGCATTCAATTCTCCCAGATAAATAAATTAAGACAGTGTAGTTCTGCATAAAAATGCATGATTGCAAAAAGTATACAGCTAACTACCCATAATATTTCATCAGCCAGAAAATGTAATGGTGTCGATTCTGTTGTGCGCAAACTAAACTCAATTTAGGCTATTGCTATCTTTTTCTCTCTAATAAAACGAGAAAGAGACGGACGTAATTTAGAGCTGTCAAATTTAGCTGGAACTAATATTTCCATACAAATGAAGGGTGCACGTAAAAACATGTCGACTAAAAACACGGTGAAGCGCAAGGCATAAGACGGTCCTTTTCTCGCACTGTCTTTTAGTAAAAGATAGCAATAGCCTAAATTAAGTTTAGTTTGTGCACGACATCCTCTTTGCTTCAATTTGTATTTCGAGCTATTTCTTTAGAAAGTAGATTTCGTTTATGTTTTTTCTGTTTGAGCATATCGCTTAAGCGTGTAAGCTCGCGGACTAGCGGTAACTTTGTTCACATGTCACGACATTTGTGTACTTGACGAGTGACGCGTGATACGCCTGCTGCGTGACAGTCCTTGTGCTAGTTCTGCATGGAGCAATCAAATCAGCTCACAAAAGTCCATTGTTGAACGTAGTTCTAATATAAAGGTAGGTAGGTGGTGGTATACGGGATTTTTTGCTGTAGGTACTAACTGTTGTCGTTGTTGTTTTATAAAAAAAAGTGGTACCTTATATTGGGACACGCGTTTCAAATGGCCTAATGAGTAAGATTTTTAGAAATTTCTTGAACACATTGTTTTATAAGTTTAATAAAACAATGTGTTCAAGAAATTTAAATTTTAAACCAAAGTTTTACGTAGAACAAAGAAACGTACAGGTATAGGAAACTTAATAAACTTAAGTACCTACTATGTAATATCAAAAGCCTTTGTTGAGGGTGTAAACACACTCAACGAAGCCAAGAGGTATTTTATTCTTCCCGTCATTGCAATATGTTTTTGGTTCTCGACCATCACCTTCTTGTTACGGATATATTGAAGGTCAAAGTTCCGACCTTTTCGCACGTTTCTTAAATTTTAAATATCTCTATGACTCCTGTACTGTGTTTTGAGGCGATAACTACAGTGTTACTCACTCGCCTTCGTGATGGGTACTTTTCCACCCTTTTTTTTCGGATGGGAAATCATAAAATGACTCCTCCCGCTCTGGGCGGAACAGGAGTGTCAGACTTTTACTAACTAAAACCCATCCATGTTCCTTCATCGCCCTTTGTGTTCCGGGGCCACAGTATCTCTTTCGATCAGTCCCGCAACCCCGGCAGGCATCGGTCCTTGCGGACCCCTTTCTTAGGGTGCTTACATAAAGAAGCAGGTTTCCAGTACGGGCGATTCGGTACCGATCGGTGCAGGGTTCACTTGCATATAGTTTAAACCTGCTTCTTTATAAACGAGCGCATAAGATAACATAGAAATGAATACCTGCACCGATCAGTGCCGACTCGCCCGTATAGCTCACCGTCCATCAGGCCCGCGCCTAAGGTGGCCGGGGGCCACGTGGTGGCCCCTGACGCCCTACTTTTTCACCGTGTACTTGATCACTGTGTTGTACCACTCTAAATTTCGAATTTCACCTGAAGTCTGATTGAGTATTCACCTTTCGTTCTATGCGAGTTTTTTGATATCGTTATGGAAGTGCCGAGACAATAAAAAAATAAAATTAAGACGCAAGTAAAAACCGAAAAACATTTCTAAAACTACCAAGTAGTACCTAACAAGTTAGACAACAAGTTAATCCTCTGGGTATTTCAAAACATCACGATACCATAAAAGTCCTCCTCGCTTCTGTACGCTTTTAATACTCTTGTTCGACAAAAATAGTTAAAATAAATAACTTAGGCCGTCGCGCAATTACCAAACAACAGCTTATCTCGATATAAAAAAGTAATATTGTATTATTTAAGGACGACATTATTTTCGAACGAAATTATTCGATATTCAGCGATATGAATATTCATATTGTGGCTTAACAACAAGTGTCATAACGTGGACTTCACAATGAGAGCGTGTACCGAAGACACGTCAGTACCTACATGATATGTTTCAGCGACAGCCAGTGTCATAATAACCATTATAACATCCAAACGGGTGTTATAATGTTGTACTGAATTTCATTATGCAACTCGTTTTAAAAAAATAACATTGTCTAGCACGTGCGATTCACTACCACAGCGACGTAATAAAAAAAAAAACTTATAGGTTAATTCGAATTCACGTCGTTTCCTGTTATTTTTGTTCGATACTTGGATATTAGAATTGCAGTATGTACTTTGTTGTTTACAAAAATGAGTGATACAAGCTTTGTGCATTTTAATAATTGTACAATCCAAAATGAAAATAATTATATTATTACCTATACATGGTTTGTTTGTATTAAATACTCAGCAATTAAACTTTCCATGAATTTACATACACTTCTTACAACACTGCAACATCCTATGGTTTCAGAACCTTTTATGGAGGATTCATATCATGGATGTAGATAAAGCCTTGTGTGCAACTGTACATAATTAGGTATTAAAACACCCATGTGATACTATTATCACACTCGGCTTCGCCTCGTGTGATAAACCCACATTCGTGTTTTAATATACAACATTATACAACAGTTGCATAAATAACTATTATCGTATGGTTGGTGCCTAACCTGGTGTCAGAGTTTTTATGGCAATGGCCCCCTGACTTGAAAAATCCCAAGACGAGATCATTTTTTATGGCAATATTATCAGAAATCAGAAAATCGTAAATAATTATGTAGTTTAATAACCAAATACCTACAAGTTTATACGGAACCCTCGGTGCTCGAACTGCTCGAGTCCAACTCGCAACTTGGCTGGTTTTTTTTTTGTATTTAGCCCGGGCCGACCAACAAATAGAATACTTTAATCCTGACAATAACTATCAAAAGTTTCTACTTGGAAAAATCACAAGTTTTGATTGACTAAAGCAGTGCGTATGCGATGACGGCAGGCGACGCGGGACGGGCTCAGTTAGTACATATTTTGTTAGATCTTCATTTTTAACCGAATTCCAAAAGGAGGAGGTTCTCAATTAAAATGGTTATTTTTTTTATGTTTGTATACCGATTACGCTGACATTTATGATTCGATTTACGTGATTCTTCTTTAGTTTGATGCGGAATAGTTTCCATTTGGTCTCATAAAAATTTAACATAGTTTGGCCCAGTAGTTTTCATTTTATGAACATTTTTACTTCAGTTATGAGGTATAATTTCATGTATGTTCACCGATTTCTCTTCCATTTGTGAAGCGATTCTCAAAATTCTTTTTTGACGTGACAACGTCTTATAAATTGGTTTGCCGGGTGACACTTCAAGAAACTGGGTAACGCTCCGCTCACGTTATGCGCTCACAATGAGAGCGAGTGACAGGCACGCGTCCCGCCTAAGAGCGAGAGAGACAGACATAAAAAGTTTATTTTACCACTCAAAGTCGTTGTCACGTAAAACTTTCGCCCGTATACCGACTTTTTTATTTGATAGAATATACTCCTTAGATGGTCGCATTTGGTGAAGATCTGATGCTGATCTTCGGAGATATACAACGGAACTCTTCAAAACTAGATGGTAATCGGTCGTGATTGCTGCAATCGCTTGGATGTTTATTATTTATACAACATCATGACGTAACATCAGGCCTGTATGCTCTGAGGGGTACGCAGATGTGTACAATACACGCAAATTCGACAGTTTAGGTATGTTAAGTTCCATTTATAGGATATGGTCACAATGAATGCTTCAATCATATAAACGCTTAACAATGTGCAGCACTTGCGTATGACTGCACCGTGTACGTACCTACTTTTTTGTTACATACGAACTATTACGACACTGTTCACGGGCCATAATATCTTCTTTCATGTACTGAACCTGACACACACTGAGCGCCACAGCAACTGAATACAGTGAATACCACAGCTTCATTTAAGTAGTTCTTATAAGTTATAACTAAAATACGGTATGCCTACTTTATTTTCTTTTAAAATTAGTTAAGCCATGACACTTATCTCTGTTTTTATTTATTGTTATTAGTGTTAGTTTCTAACACAATAAAATACTTTCAATAATACTTAAATTCTTCTATAACCGAACTCATAAAAACACATAGTTATAGTTAGTTTTATAGTACATAGTTAATTTACTCGTTATATATTTATTTGTAACCATTTATTTATACATTTTGTTGAAACTGTTTTCCGTTACTTACCTACCCCTTCAAGGTTCATTGGAAGATCAGCGTCAGAGCATCACCTGTCTGGCATAAATGCTGAAATGGACCTTTTTGGCGCAGCCGTGAGGCACACAGCATATACCCACTATGTTTTCCTCCTTATTTTGTATCTTTTTTTTTATATATATGTGTGTGTGCTTTAATAACTGACGTCAAATAAATCTTTTCTTTCTTTTATTTTTTCTTTCATTTATTGGGGACTAGCTGACCCGCGCAACTTCGTCTGCGTCACATGAGAGAGAGAGGGTTAGAGAGAGTGGAGTCAACCTTGAAAGATAGACATAATGCTATCGCGGTTTTTTTTAGAACGCTTTAAAACGAACAATTCCCTAATACATGATTGTTGCGCAACTTTAACCGTTTATGCAGCGCCCGCAAAGGAAGCTCTCGAAAGAAATAAATTTTCCTTGTTTTTGCAACATTTATCATTGATGCTCCGCTCCTTTTAATTATAGCGTGATGTTAGATAACCTATAGCCATCCTCGATAACTATTCAACACTAAAAGTGTTCCTGTAATTAGCGCGTTCAACCAACCAAAATCTCTTTAGCTTTATAATATTAGTAGATATATATCTACGTAGATCCAAGTGGGTAACAATTTAATTTCTTCGATATATTTGCATTAATCGCTAAAATAATCTACTTATGTTTTTCCAAAAAAGGGCTTACCTCGACAGCCTTTTTTTTTCGGATGGGAAATCATAAAATGACTCCTCCCGCTCTGGGCGGACCAGGAGGCAGTGTCATACTTTTACTGACTAAACCCATCCATGTTCCTTCATCGCCCTTTGTGTTCCGGGGCCACGGTATCTCTTTAGAACAGTCCCGCAACCCCGGCAGGCATCGGCCCTTGCGGACCCCTTCCTATTGCTGACTCTCTTTGAGGCGCGCGTCGAACACGAACGTGCCGTCGACACGGCCTGTCGTCATGAGACAGACGGACGGCGAGCTAGCCCATAGCCCACCGTCCACAGGCCCGCGCGTACGGTGGCCGGGGGCCACGTGGTGGCCCCGGACGCCCGGGGCGTCTCCCGCGGCGGCCGGGACGTTTAGAGGTTCTCTCCCTCTCACGTTCCGCCACCTCCTTCATCCTGAGACACTCGATGACAGTCATACTCCAGCTAGGTCGAAAGTTCTCATCAAAGGTGCAAGAAATTAGCCCAAACACGATTTTTACAAACAAAAGGACCATGTACGGACTTTTCTGTAAAAGTTATCCGTGGTCATATATAAAAAAAATACGCGTCGAATTGAGAACTGCCTTCTTTTTGTTTCGTCGGTTAAAAAACCAATCTTGAGGCAATTTACACGTTTGCGGCGGCGACCTCTCGCGTCCGGCCCTGGTGCAAGCCATGGTCCGGAGCGAGACGGAATGGGACGCCATCACCTCCTTCTGCGAAGCAGTAATGCTAGAGAAGGAGGTGGCGGAACGTGAGAGGGAGAGAACCTCTCAACGTCCCGGCCGCCGCGGCAGACGCCTCGGGCTTCCGGGGCAACCACGTGGCCCCCGGCCACCGTAGGCGCGGGCCTGTGGACGGTGGGCTATGGGCTAGCTCGCCGTCCGTCCGTCTCATGACGACAGGCCGTGTCGACGGCGCGTTCGTGTTCCACGCGCGCCTAAAAGAGAGTCAGCAAAAAGGAAGGGCCGATCCGCAAGGACCGATGTCTGCCGGGGTTGCGGGACTGTTCGAAAGAGATTCCGTGGCCCCGGAACAAAAGGGCGATGAAGGAATATGGCTGGGTTTTAGTCAGTAAAAGTCTGACACTCCCCCAGAGCAGGAGGAGTCATTTGATGATTTCACATCCGAAAAAAAAAAAAACAAAAAATAGGCAACTGACACGGGCGAGGGTCATTCAATTCAGAAAATGGAGTGAAATAAACAACGCCGTCTATCGACCAAAATGTTAAACTGCTAAAGTATATTACCTATGCTATAATTTTTTTTTAAAGCTGGTCAGTCGATTTAAAAGTTATGACTGTGGTGAGCACATTTTTAGTCATTGGTATCATTTTAGTTCAACAGATGTCGCTGCATGTATGTATCTTACATTTTGATGATTAGTTCTTCTTGAAAACTTTAAGTTTTCAAGAATCGGTTAATTCTATCTTTTGATAGAATTAACCGATTTCAATGAAACAAACACTAAATCATACCCCAAGTTACACACAATTTTTATGTATAAACATTGTCAGCATTGAATTCGTAGATTTTACGTGATGTGCGCACAAACAAACAGACAAACAGACAAAAATTTCAAAAATGATGGAAATGGGTTCTGTTACTTATCTTTTCACACGCTGGCTATTTTTTGTTTCAATTTCTTCAATGTACAAAAATTACTTTTCTACAGATTTATTATATGTATAGATAAGCCTATTACCATGGCATGTATTGTTAACAATGTAAAATAAATGCATAGCAAATATTTGTATAGGATATTACAAATAAAAATGGAAAAATAAAAAAACTTTTTTGCAAAAAAAATATTAGTTTAATGATGAAACGTAGGTTACAAATATTTTTTAAAGTAATTGATATTACAGTTTAGTATGCTATTCGTGTGTCTGATGTGCTACCCACTGACCTATAGTAACTCCACCAGAAGTCATTCGGTTATACAAAATTACTGCTAACCGTGCGAACCCAAGGCGCATAAAACGATTTGAAACGTCATTGATTTTTTCGTTGCCATGATGACAATATTTTGATTCGATACAGATGGCCTGTCAGCACAATGAATTGAGTGTGTTACGTTGAGTCCTACCGAAATACATGATTTTTCGCCCCCAAAAAAAATGTCGTTTCCCTGCAATAATTAAAATTAATTAATAATTATTATTAATATAATTAAATATTTTATTATTTCTTAATTATTATTATTATTAATTAATTTTTGGTATTTGATAGAATATCTATTAGTTTATTTTATGTGTATTATGTGTATTAGTATCAATATAAGTATATACATTCTCGAGTAAGATTTTAAACATTATTTTGTTCCCGATCACTATGTTTTCCTATTTAACCCAAAGGTTGACTGGTAGAGAATGCCTTGTGGCATTAAGTCCGCCTATGTAGGTACCACTCTTGTACATGAAGTTTAAATAAATAATATTTTTTGCGTAGAGACGTCCTTTTACACCCTGAATAAGAACCTAGAATATCGACAGTCCATCACCGGACACATTGTATATGATCATCACACTAAATTCCCCTAAAATGCGATTGGTTATCAGAAATAGCAGCTTCTTGATATCGATATGTTCGATAAGTGGGTTGCGGAGGTCAGATGGCTCAGCGCCGCGTCAAATATTTACAGCATTCGTTTGGGCAAACTTCGGATTCCAATATTTATTGGAAATCGGATGATAAATATCTACCAATCTGTTTCCCAAGTCACGACACATTAGGTACGAAAATGTCGTCAGTAAATTTATTAAGTTTTAAGCTTTTATTGCTGAAATGAAGATGAAATAAGTAAGAGCATTTCAAAAGTTACGTTTATGTTACCTCAAACTTCTTTTTCTTGGAATAAAAGTTATAACTAAAGCTTCAAACGGTCAGAAGAACTGAACTCCTATAATATAAAAACCTAAGACGATTCTTCGAACAAATAAAGTTAAACCATGCTTTAACAAAGTAGGTAAAGTTAACATTTAACTTTACTAGAGTATAAATGGTCCGTCCATTATGTTCGTCGACGAAGTTAAAAATAAAAAGGCTGTTCGACTCACCTGAAAATGACAGTAGCGGGGAAATATAAAATGTTTGTTCGTATTCTTAAGGGCCTAACATGCCTCAAATGGCTTAGCATGATCCTTCGTTACGCCTAAAATATTGCAGCATTAATTTTGAAATAAATAAATGGTAAATTTGAGAATTAATGCTAGGTACTATGTGTGACGAAAACACGATTTCATAAACTTTTCTCGATTGAAAAAAAATCCAAAGTTACCTCCAAATCGAACAATAAACCGCTGGTATTCAAAAAGTACTTCAAATTAGGTCATGAAACTTTGCATACTAACTGAAATAACTATAAAGCAGGTCTTGTGTGTTTTATTTTTTTAGTCCAATCAATATATTTTTTGTAAATCGCAAAAAACCACTCATTTCGCACTATTCGGCCGCAGTGTCGGTGGTAATTGTTTTTGTCTGTTTTAGAGCCTTTTTTATGCAATGGTTTTATTACAGACATTTTGAGTTTATCCGGAAAGCAGCCCTGTTCTAAAGATAAATTGATTATATAAGAAAGAGGTTCTGCGATATAGGGAGATATTTGTTTTAGAAGGACCGTAGAAATATCATCAAAGCCGGCCAATTTAGTGTTTTTAAGCGTCTTTAATAATATAAAGCAGGTCTTGTGTTTTATTTTTTTAGTAAAATCAATAGATTTTTTGTAAATCGCAAAAAACCACTCATTTTGCACTATTCGGCCGCAGTGAGTGACGTAACAACCGCTTTGTAGTGCAAGCTGATTAGAACTTTATTCTATCAGTATTTCAAACGAAGTTTGAACCACCACAAATAGAGTTGCTTATTTTAGGGTTAGAAGGGCCTTAACACTGATCTCACCAGATAGTGAAGACAATTTCATTCTCTGCTGCATTTCGTAGGTACTTACATGCTTACTTCACATTTCTATTGTTTTCATAAACGTAATATTGTAGGTTTATTACGGTCAACGTTATCATCAACGTTATATAATATGAGGATTTCATGGACAGTAACGGCACAAGCATGAAGCTTTGAAGCAAAAGGGTAGGTACTATCGAGGACACTCCCGCCTGACCACCACTAAGCACATTTTTGCTTGCACTCGCAACATAGAAACGCTATCTAGCCCCGCCCCGTTGACTTTGTATATAAATAATGAATGAAAAGATACCGAATCGGCCGAGCGCACTGACGACGCACGCCCAACGAGAGATATTGTTATTTTGCGCGCCAAAGTTGACGCTTTTCTAATAGGCCCAAACTTTAAGGGGGTGTGGCTCGGCGCCTCCGCATGATTTAAGCGAAATTTTTTTAAACTGGTCAGGCGGAAAAGACTCTCATAGTACACTAACAGAAACACATTTTTTTTTAAATTGTGTCTTTGTGTTTAGGCTGCGGTTCCACTGAAGGGGAGCATTCAGCGCGCGATTCACCAACCACATGGCTTGAAATCCACATCTCTTCTCCACTCCTGCCATGTGATTGGTGAATCGCTTCCGATTTTATAAAAATAATTAGCGTTCCATGCAAAAAACGCCCTTGAAAAAGTTATAAAATACCGATTCAAAAAGAGACGTAGGTACCTAATATTTTTTTATAATAATTTTACGCGAGCCTAGGTCACGGGCAACACCTTCATATAAAGTAGGTACTTAGTTAATGAACAAAGTTAATAAAATAAATCGTAACAAAAAAGGGAATGACAAATGTTTATGCAAATGAAGGGTCCGGTATCAGGTATAAGGCCCGATATCGTTAAAAAGGAATTCTAAAAAGAAAAGCATTGTTTTCCGTGGATGGGTATTAAAATGAAGGTGAGACTTGCAAACAGTCAGCTGAAATATAACTGAGGTTCTGACCTTTGTTCTGTTTTCTTAAAAATTGATTGTTGTTCATCCTCTGTTTAACTTATCAGTAGTCGCTTTTCGATTTAAAAATGAAGGAATGCATTTTTTTTACAAGTACTTCGTGCTGTAACGCGAGCAGAGTTCATAACTCACGTGGTAAGTGTGACCTTCATCTATTTTGATTTCTCCTTGACCCCTTGGAAGAGCAAGACGCCCGTTCTGTTCGCGCGAGCGCCTCGTGCCTTGCGACGCCGAATGCGAAGACGCGTCATGAAAAAAAATGCTTTTTTATTTTTTTGTTAGTCACGAGTAAGAGCACCCGTGCCGGTTGACGCAACTCACTTTGCACGCGCGAGTTGACGCACGAGGACTTGTGAAAAGAGATCGAAATAGGTAGACAGGCTTATTTGCCGAAAGTCTTTCTTTCTTTTTCGTTTGGTTACTGCCTAACCTGCATAGCTATTCACAACCCTTCGATTCGATTTTCGATTCGGACAGTCGTATGTCTATCTCGCTCGATTTCGTAATGTTAAAAAAAGATAGACATATGACTTTCCGAATCGAAAATCGAATCGAAGCGTTGTGAATAAGGGGCCTGGTGTCAGACTTTTTATGCCGCCCTTAGACTTCTGACATGTGCTCTGACTTAGTTTTACATGCCGTCGAGAAATATTTCTCAGGCATGTTTGGTTTCCTCACGATATTTTCCTTCCTTCACCCAAGCTAATGAAAATTATACAATACGCACATAAATCCGAAAAATCACACACTCTATTGCTTATCGTTATAATGTGCCTTAACCCTTTTTTTTCGCATGGTAAATCATCAAATGACTCCTTCCGCTCTGAGCGGAGCAGGAGGGAGTGTCAGACTTTTACTGACTAAAACCCATGTTACTTCATCGCCGTTTGTGTTCCGGGGCCACGGTATCTCTTTCGTACAGTCCCGCAGCCCCGGCAGGCATCGGTCCTTACGGACACCTTCCTTTTGCTGACATCTCTTTGAGGCGCGCGTGGAACACGAACGCGCCGTCGATACGGCCTGTTATCAAAAGACGGACGGACACGGGTAAGTATTTGAACCTTAAAGCTGGCCAAAAATATTTTTATCTCTAAATGGGCCCTATAAATGTCAATCATTACAAATGTATTGTTATTTTTATTTATGTCGTCCCACATTATTACAGTATAATAAATCTGTAGAAAAATCGTTTTTCTACATCAAAAATATTTTGAAAAAAAAAATTGCCAGGGTGTTAAGGATAACCAACAGAACTCATTTCCAGCATTTTTGGATTTTTTGTCTGTTTACCTGTTTGTCTGTTTCGATGATCAAGCATCACGCAAAATATAGGAAACCCATATAGGTAACTTTTATACATAAAAATTGTGCGTATCTTGAGGTATTATTTAGTTTTTGTTTCATCGTAATCGGCTAATTCTATCAAAAGATATATGAATTTAAAGTGTTCAAGAAGAAGTAATCACTAAAATGGTACTAATGCCTAAAAATGTGCTCACCAGATAACTTTTAAGCGACCGTTTGGTTTTTTAACCGACGAAACAACAGGAGGAAGTTCTGAATTCGACCCGTATATTTTTTATGTATGACCACGAGAGAAGTTCATTAAGGATGATCCTTTTTTTTTTAAAGCGTAGGTACCTACCTAATAGGTAAATCTCAAAGTTGGTCCCACTCAAAATTGAAAAATCGTGTTTATGCTCATTTCCTGCACCTTTGATGAGAACTTTAAACCTAGCTAGAGTATGACTGTCATCGAAGGTCTAACGGTGGAGACAGAAGGCAGTTCCAAGAGTTTACAGCAGCTATATTGTTATTGGCCTCATTTCATGCACCTTTGATGAGAACTTTAAACCTAGCTGGAGTATGACTGTCATCGGCGATCTAACGATGGAGACAGAAGGCAGTTGCAAGAGTTCCGCAACAGTTTACAGCAGCTTTATCGTGTCCCGGCTTATTTCATGCACATTGATGAGAAATTTTGACCTAGCTGGAGTATGACTGTCATCGAGTGTCTAAGGATGAAGACGTAAGGCTGTCGAGGCAAACCCTTATTTGGAAAAACATAAGTAGATTATTTTAGCGATTAATGCAAATATATCGGAGAAATTTAATTGTTACACACTTGAATCTATATTATTATAAGAAAGCTCAAGAGTTTGTTTGTTTGGTTGGTTGAACGCATTAATTTCAGGAACTACTGGTTCGAATTTAAAAAAAATCTTCTAGTGTTGGATAGTCCATTTAACGAGGAAGGCTATAGGTTATCTTACATCACGCTACAACTAATAGGAACGAAGCATCAATGATAAATGTTGGAAAAACGGGGAAATTATTTCTTTTGAGAGCTTCCGTAGCGAGCGCTGCATAAACGGTTAAAGTTACGCAATAATCATGTATTATGGAATTGTACTTCATAAAAAGTATAAAAAAAAATATCCGCGATAGCACATAATATATCTATCTTACAAGGTTGAGCCATACTCTCTCTAACCCTCTCTAACCCTCTCTCTCTCTCATGTGACGCAGATGAAGTTGCGCGGGTCAGCTAGTCATAAATAAAACAAAAAACAAACCAAAATTAAAATTTATTAAAAATAAAAATAAAATTACGACGACGCTTAAACAGCGTCGTCGTAAATATATTTCCGGGAATAAATAAATGTATTTCCGGGATACAAATTTAACACCAGACGGCCCTGAAAGATAATATAAAAAATAATAAAAAAATTAAAAAAATCTAGTTAACCTACCTACTAAAAAAAAATACATCCGCGGTATTCCACGGCAAATTTTGTATTGAGCGTATTACTGAATCGTTCTTCTTGAATTATATGCATATTTCATTGCATAGAAAAGCTTAGAAGTTAAGTAAAACTCTTAAAGATTATACTCAAAACGTCTAAATTCACATATTTTCTATGACCTTTTGTTCTTTACAATAAATACTAGAACTCAAAGTAGATTTATCTAGAAATAGCTTAAAATAAAACTATATACCTGGTTTTGACGGATTCATCACAAATATTTTATACGCAGTTTTAAAAGACAAAATAATAACAAGTATTGTGAGATGACACAGGGAAAATATCAAACAATCACGAGCACACTTCAAGCGAACGGTAACTTCCGAATATACCCCGAATATACAATATGCTACGTGATGCGCAATACCTTTAACTATTTATGCGCCTATTTTATTTTTTAATATCAACGATTTCGCGAAAATAATTTTAGGCCAGCTTTATGGTTGAAATACCTGTATGTAGGACGGCGAACTAGCCCATAGCTCACCGTCCATAGGCCCGCGCCGACTACCGTGGCCGGGTGCTACCGTGTGGCCCCCGACACCCGGTGCGTATCCCACGGTGGGACGTGAGGTTCTCTCCCTCTCACGTTCCGCCACCTCCATCGCTAGCATGACTGCTTCGCAGATGAAGGTGACGGCGTCCCATTCCGTCTCGTGTGCCTATACCCTTGAGTACACTTAGCTTGCACTGGGTCTGATGTGAATCCAAGTAAATAAATATGTATTCGAAGCAACGAATGCTTCGTAGTAAATTAGTAGTAAATTCATATGAGAGGTTGTGCGCTTTGTCGCCTCCGACTTTAAATTCATCGAGATGATGCTGAATTTCCCGTGTCGTATTTAATCGAAATCTGACGCAAAAGTAAAAAGAGCAGTGCTGTCGCAAGCATCGTCCGAGCTGACGTCTGTTTAGAATACTCGTATTTTACCCATTTTCCAATAAAATATCTGCTCCATCTGTAGTTGAGATAGTATGCTCTTTGTGAAGCCTGTTAGAGAAGAGAATAATTAAGTAGTAAGCCATGGTATTCTCTTTGTTGGTTGCCGATAGCGCTTAATACGAGTAGTTACGGACTGAAGCGGCGCCGTGGCGTCCCGCATCGATTGAAATCTAAAGTACACCTAGATTGAAACTTAATGGACTACAAATTGTGGTCTGCAGGTCTCAATTACAAGACAGGTCTTTGTTCAGGCTAGAAAAAATACTCTTAACATTATTTATGTATAAATTAAGTAGCTGTTACAGACATTTAGACCGTATAGTTACTGCATTTGTGTTTCATCCACCAAGTTTCTGAACGCACCTTTTCGACGTTTGACAGATGTCGTTTCAGTTGTCTGTGCGATGACGTTTTGCTTGTCAGTGCCATATTGGTTTGGAAGAAACTTGCTTCCGTGGTCTTGTATTTTTTGATGCACGCGGCTGTCGTGTAATTATTGATTGAAACTTTGAGTTATTGTAATCCGATACAATCTTGATCGGTGTTTGTTATTTTGTTGATAATTGAGTGAAAATTGAGAAATCTCGCCATTTTGGGTCGTGTCCGCGAGTGATTTGTAGGTTATGTAGCCGGCCTTTGTGTTTTATTGGGACGCCGGTAATTTCCTAAATTCAGTGCTGGACTATTGTACATCCCCGATTGGGTTAGCAAACCGGGATAAAATTCAGTTGGACATTGGTGAAAAGTGCCACGTGTGGGATCTGAAGGTTTGATCCGGAAGTCGACGGTACGCGCTGTGGGCGTCCTTTGGAACCGTCGAATCTTACATAACTTCACATACACCACACAAACCACATTTATACTTACACCCCACCCAGATAAGACATGACCAGGGACTACGCCACATCTCCGGTTCCAACGTGATGGGTAAGTTATATCTAATAGTTGAATAGTTGTTTTCACTTGTCGATTGGACAATATTATTTTGATTAGGGCTCCGCGTAATCGCGGACATCGTGAGTCTGTTTGTGCAGTCTCACACAATTTGCTTTTTAATAACTACCTGAAAAGTTATACGCTGGTGGATATAGAGTACTTGCATATTATAATATTAGCAAGTATTGAATACATGGTAAAAATATTTTTTCACGAAACTTTGGAGAGGGAATGGGCTATAATCCACCACGCGGGCCCAGTGCGGATTGGTTGATGTTACATGTCTTCGAATTTTTGGGTTCTAGGACATGCCGGTTTCCTCACGATGTTTTCCTTCACCGTTTTGAGAGCAGTGGTGATGAAATAAATTACACAAAGTAATGCGCCTGTCTAGGTTCGAACTTACGACTTACTGTCGTAAGTCGGGGCCGCCACCACTGGGCCACCGCTGCTCTGAAATTTCGTGTACTTATTGAGTATTCCGAAACGAAATTAATTAAATATAAACGAAACCTAATTTAATATAACGGACAACACTGCGCCTTTTTTATATTCAACTTGCCTTAAGGGCTTATACTACCTCAAATGGCTTAGCATGATCCTCCGTTACGCCTAAAATACTGCAGCATTAATTCTGAAATAAATATATGGTAAAGTTGAGGATTAATTTTAAGTCCTATATTTGGCGAAAACACGATTCCATAAAATTTTCTTGATAGAAAAAAATCCCAAAGTTACCTCTAAACTGAACAATAAACCGCTGGCAATCATAAAATACTTCAAATTAGATCATGAAACTTTTTATACTAACTGAACTAACTATAAAGCAGGTCTTATATTATTTATTTTTTTAGTCCAATCAATAGATTTTTTGTGGCAAGACGCACGGAAAACGCCTGGAAGAGCTGCTGGTCCATGAAAGAGCTATTCAAGGGCGATTTACCCATCCCCTTAAAACGCAAGCTTATGGACATGTGTATTCTCCCCATCCTGACATATTGCATAGACTTGGTCTTTGACTAACGTCCAGAAGTCCAAACTCAAGGTTTGCCAACGAGCGATGGAGCGCAGTATACTGAATTTAAAAATTACTGACCGGTGGACCACACTGCGCTCCAGAACGCAAATTGCCGACGTAGCTTATAAAGCTGCGAAACTAAAATGGGACTGGGCAGGCCATATCTGTCGGATGCCCGCACAGCTGTGGGCCCGAATATCGCAAGACTGGAGCCCTGAGACAGCTAGACGGGGTCGCGGCAGACCGAGGAGAAGATGGCGGGACGTCTTGGATGGCTTTTTGGTAAATTAGCGAGAAGAAGCACACCATCGCGAGAAGTGGAAGGAATGGGGGGAGGCCTTTGCTCAGAAGTGGGACAATACTAAATAAAAAAATAAAAATTAAAAAAAATAGATTTTTTGTAAATCGTAAAAAACCACTAATTTCGCACTAATCGGCCGCAGTGACTGACGTAACAACCGCTTTGTAGTGCAAGCTGATTAGAACTTTATTCTAACAGTATTTCAAACGAAGTTTGAACTACCAAATATAGAGTTGCTAATTTGAGGTAGTATAGGCTAGGTAGTAGGCTCTTAATGTTAGTTTGTTAGGATGTATTGGTCAAATCTGCAACTGAATTTCAAACCAGTACCCCTCAACCGATTGAGCTGAAATTTTGCACACACCTTCGGTTCTGGTGATAATATTTTAATTATGTCAATACAACTTGATTAATTAAATAATTCAAATAATCAAATAACAATATGTATTTGATTACATATCATGAAATTACAGCGTTCTTTACTATAGTAGGTACATCATATATCATATCGAATTAATTTATAAAACCCCAATATCATAAACAGCTTTTCATTTAATAAATGCTCTAACAGAATTAATGTACTTTGCCTACAATTGTGAAAGTCGTTGACTTTTACACTCTTTAATTTGTTCAGGTATTTTACGGTTCAATCTGGGTTGCAACATTTTTGTACGTAAACTCTGTTTTAGTAGGCAATGGTGTCGATTCTTTTGTGCACAAACTAAACTTAATTTATTTAGGCTATTGCTATCTTTAACTGAAAGGCAGTGCGAGAAAAGGACGGCTATAGCTAAAAACTAAGTTACAGATACAGATGTCAAACTAGTTAATGCCTTGCGCTTCACCGTGTTTTTAGTCGACATGTTTTACGTGCACGCTTTATTTGAAAATGGAAATATTAGTTCCAACTAAATTTGACAGCTCTAAATTACGTCCGTCTCTTTCTCGTTTTATTTTAGAGAAAAATATAGCAATAGTCTAAATTAAGTTTAGTTTGTGCACAACAGAATCAACACTAATGTTTGCAGTTTATCCGAGCGAATATTCTTTTTGACAAAAATACAGGAATGATAAATATAAAGTGAAGGTACTGTCAATGTTTTTAATTTTTTGATTCTGTTTATTTCATTTTGCATATAGCTCTAATACACTTTTTCTGTGCTATAAGTACATCAGGAACCATATTGGTATTATCTTAAAATATTATAAGTCCATAGTTCCATACCGCAGCGTAGACGCGACATAACTGTGATAAGCTGCCAGTAGTGCGGTTTTATTGACAATTTAACCCACATATACATAGATATATATTATAGAGCATAAGAAAACTAAATAAAGGACTTGGCCAAAAAAAACCCAGAATCGCCAGAAACTTTATATGGGCCGTTTTTTATAGGTAGGTATAATATTGTACAATCGGGGTCTTTTCCGCCTGACCATTTTAATTTTTTTTCGCTTAAAACAGGCGGAGGCGCCGAGCCACGCCTCCTTAAAGTTTGGGCCTATTAGGAAAGCCTCAACTTTGGTGCGCAAAATAACAATAACTCTCGTTTGGCGTGCGTCGTCAGTGCGCTCGGTCGATTCGGTATCTTTTCATTCATTATTTCTATACAAAGTCAACGGGGCAGGGCTAGAGAGCGTTTCTATGTTGCGAGTGCAAGCAAAAATAAGCTTAGTGGTGGTCAGGCGGGAGTGTCCTCGATAGTACATCAAAAATATTTGATAATTTACTGCAAAAACGATGTGGTATACTAGATATTTATTAATGAAAAGATAATAATAGTTCAGTCACATAAACAGTATTCAATACAGAAAAATAACATATTCTCGTATACATCACCAACTGGGTAGCCTTTTCCTAACTATGTTGGGGTCGACTTCCAGTCAAACCAGATGCAGCTGAATATCAGTATTTTATATGGACCGACTGCTATCTGACCTCCGCAACCCAGCTAGTAGTGGGTAATACGATACCCCTTGGTAAGACTGGTTGTCAGACTTTGTGGGCCACTGACTACCTGTAATGACTGTCAAAGATCTACAAATAACAGCCGAGACCAACTGCTTAACGTGCTTTCACGGAGGAAACTCGGTATGTAATAGGTGGTTACCCATCCACAGACCAACCTTGGCAAGCACGGCTTAACCTAAAGATCGACCCGAGCGGCTGTTATTATTTAGCTCGTGGGTCCTCTAACATATACTCATCTATAAAGATTATTAATTATTTTTTAAACTATTTTAATATTATCTATACTCATATTATAAAGAGGAAAGATTTGATTTTTTGTTTGTTTGTTTGTGTGTTTGTTACGATTTAACTCTAAAACTACTCGACCGATTTTATAAATTCCTTCAGCAATGGATAGCTACATTATCAGCGAGTAATTAGGCTGTATTTTATCTCCGTACTCACACGGGAACGGGAACTACGCGAGTGAAACCGTGTGACGTCCGCTAGTTACATAATAAAGTGAGAGTGATAAAATAAAACTCAAGAAAAATCAATGCTCGTACAGTATAACTTCTATACTACCTGGTTTAGGAGGCTGATTTTTTGAAAACGTAATTTGTTTACTATAGTGAACCCATTTTTTTATACATTTCGTTGCTGGCGATTCTGGGTTTTTTGTCTAAGAACTTTTGGCCAAGTCCTTTCCTACATTCATTGCCTATTTGAGTTCTCCATGACATATATTATTATAGTATAGTTATCAATAAAAAGACCCAGAAATGTTTGAAGTATTTAAGCTTCTAAATAGTTTATGTTCTCCCATACATGTAGGGAGATTTCCTATATTGTCCCCCCTTAAAGTAACCGCATATCCAAATGAACTTCTTTACGATACATGTCCCTATTTCGGTCGCAGATATTCACGTGTGTGCCAAATTTCAAATAAATCGGTTCTGTAGATTCAGGGCAATCTGGCTGTGACAGACAAGACACGTTCGACGTTCGTGTAACAAATGTGTTTAGTTCTAAATTAGAGTTTAAGTTAATCAAAATAATTTTGTCACGTAATGTTAAATATTAAATAAAAAAATAACTTCTGTCCTACATGTAGCATATTGTTAGAGCTCCTGCAGGCTGTGATACAGGATTATCCTAGTACAGGCATCATACATTATTATATCTACATTGTTAGTTTTTAGATTCATGTTGTATTTTACCTTTTGATATTCTGAATAAAGTTTGGTTTCCGTTTTTTAATCGGAGGCACGGAACCCTAAAAATCACCCATCACGACCTTTTGTTATACAGAGTTGCCTGTAGGCCAAGCTACGCAAAGTGTGCAAAAAAAATTGTTTGTCCGTTTATTACATCACCGGGGAAGCCCGCAGGCTGGCTATATTGACACTGCCTAGTTTCAGTTGACATTGCCTTTAGGCATGGTGACTGAAACCAGATTTATTAGATGGCTTTTGCTCAGTTTTTGATGAAGAGAGTTTTTCGGAACGCGGTGGGGTGATGTTTTTTTATTTTCAGAACGGTTCCCAACTCTAATTGGATATTGTTCCCACTGACATAGTACTTATGTATACAGGTCGCGGCACGTAACTCTAGCGTTGACCGTTATAGCGCAGAAGTAAAAAATAAGAATGTCTTGGGGCGTGCGTTGCGCCGATTGGCTCTCCATTCGTACAACATGCGCAGCTATCCCCTCCACGTTTCGTTCTGCGCTAGAGTTACGTGCCGCGAGCTGTACGATATTCATATTTGTGGAATCTGTACATCAAGTACTAGTAGCTTTCTTATGGTCATATCGAGTATCGAGATGGCTACCCGATATGACCAGAGAGACTTAATGTGGTAAGGAAGTATGGACCTGTGTTTAGGAACACACTTATACACTGTCATATGTATTTAGTGCGTCGTGCTGTGTTGTGCGGGCTAGATTTATAACTAACTATTGTCTATGGTCATAATACAGTAATAATAAAACAGTTTCGTGTGCCCGATTCCCAACGGTTTAAATATCGAACTTTCATTTGGCCCTTTAGAAGTAGAATTTTCAAAATTTTTTCTTTAATCTCCCCTGTAAAAGAGGAATTGCCAAAAATCCTTCACTAGTGCTCTCCTCCGTTAAGGCCCGGTCACACCGGATGCGTCGCGTGACGTGACGTGCGACGTGACGTTCCCACGCGCGTGTGAGCCCTGTCACACCGGCCAAGAGCGGTGCAGCACACGTCACGCGCGCACGCATCACGTCACGCAGGTTACTGCAACACGCGCGTACGAGCCACATTGTCATCAGCCATATTGAGTTGAGAGCATTTGGCGAAAAGATTTTAGACAACAGCAGTTCTTCTGATGAAGAAGTGTTATTGTTGCTACTATGCCAAGAATCTTCTGCTGCTACAAAAAGACTTTGACTCCATGATATTAATAATAGAAGAGAAGAACGCAGTGAATATCATAATTCTATGAGTTCTTCCTATAAAATTGTCTCCATTGCGAAAAAAAACACTCGTAAACTATATTGTGTTTGTAAATAAATACAACCTACCATGCGTGCGTACGTGCAGCAATGACCGTTGCGTGTGCGTGCGTGCCCGGTCTGGCAGCTAACAGGGAGCGCCATATAATACAACGTCATCACAGGCGCGTGTGCGACGTTGCCATTCCTCCACACACGCGCGCGGACTCGGTTTGTCAGTAGATGCGGCTCTGCGTGCGTGAGTGACGCGCGTGCACACGTCACGCATCTGGTCTGACATCTTTCTTACAGTTTCATACATTACAACTGATGCGTGAACGCGTCACGTCACACATCTGGTGTGACCGGGTCTTTATACTTACAGGGTTAGGTTTCAATGACCAGCCATTTAAAAAAGATCCCTGTAATGAACTTTAACCCAGTGTAACAAATAAAAAGCAATGAAAAGGTTCGGATTTAAAATTTCATTTTCAATTTAGGCTGTTGAACTGGATAGTGTTCTCGTGATGTAGAAACGTGCAGTAAAAAAATACCTATTTACTATAATATGTTAAAAAAAACTGTCCGATCCGTGAGGGTATTATTAGGAAAGGGTGGTAAGACTCAGGTCGTTTCTCGGATAGTGACGTCATAAACAAATAACTGACGATCGAACATACTAGTGCCAAAGGTGGTGTTGTCACGTTTTAAAAGTTTGTTCGATTTTAGGGAAATTTGGTGATGCGGGCACAAAAAACAGGTTTTTACTTTCATGATTTTTTTTTTTTTCTTATTTTATTTGGTAATGTCATTAGTGTTCCTAATTGCCCCTTTTGAATCGGACAGGGTTTTTTTAACGTAGGTATGTATTTTATAAATTGAATATATTATTGATTCATTTGAAAAATTCCTGAATAAATATCTGGCTGGTCATTGAAAACTAACCCTACTTACGTACTGTTTAAGAAACTCTAGCGTAAAGTTTCGTGTTTCTAGTCCCAGCAGTTAGGTTGTGCATTCTAATTAAACGTATCCCATCGTGGTTCGTTTCCTCGTAAATAATCTAGAAATCAAAGCAAAGTGGTTTGTAGCAAGTCGCAAGCCCGCAGCTAATGTGGAGTGAGTGAGTTAACAAGTTGCTGCTAGTCAGTGCACTAACTTAGGGCCAAGTTCACCGAAAAGATAACAGTCTGATTATCTAAAAACAGCTGTTTAAAACACATTTTCATGAAAATGTGTGATTATCTAAAAACAGCTGTTTAAAACACATTTTCATGAAAATGTGTTTTAAACAGCTGTTTTTAGATAATCAGACTGTTATCTTTTCGGTGAACTTGGCCCTTACTGTAATACGGATCATTCTCACCTGCAAAACTCAAACTCAAACTCAAACTCAAACTCAAAGCATTTATTTCAATTAGACCATTACGGCACTTTTGAAAGTCAAAAATACAAAAAAGAAAATCAAAGCTACAGTCCCAGTCACAAGGCATAATAACTTGAGAAAGTACTGTAGTTGCCCATTCCCTAGCGTAGATCTCTATGGAGAAGAATGGGCAAGAAACTCCATGGACACTCTTTTAAAATCAAAATATTGTTACAAAATCTTGGTTACATCATTAATTTTGAGATTATACATATATGTGAGAACGATGTAGAAAGACGTGCACACTAAGAGCATCCAGAGTGAAAGATTAGATTAAAAATGTATGAATAAAGTAATTAAAATGAACCTTGGCAGCTAAGAGATGACCAGTCCCAACTGACAGCGCCCGTTCACAGACATGACGCATGTACCGGCGCCATTCAACTCAACCATATTGAAGGGAATTAAATGACCCGACACACCCGCCACCATCAGCGAGACATTTAAGTGAGCATGACATTCTCTCAGTCACAAAGGCATATTCAAGTCAATGAAAGATAAATAAATGTAAATGGTGGCTGAACAGTACAAAGTACTCACACATGTGCTATGCAATTATATAATACTAAGAACTGGAATCTATACAATGCAAGTATATTTTTACAATCTTCTGCAGCTTCCACAATACATTAACATGGGAATCAATTCTTCATCTTCTTCTTTACGTGTCGATGGACTCAAATAATGCCCGACCAGTACAAACAATTAGTTTGCCCCCCCACCTATGGTTGCGGAGCAGGACCAGCATTTAGCCAAGCATTTTTATCATCAATGTAATCCCCCAACTTATAATATGCTTGCCTACATAGTGTGCGTTTTATACAAGATTTAAATTTCGTCTCATTCAGTTGAAGAATGTGGGGAGGTATTTTATTGTAACATTTCAAACAGTACCCCATGAAAGATGAATCCACTTTAGCAAGCCTGAAACCTGGCTGAACTAGTTGGTCCCTATTTCTAGTGTTATAGTGGTGTCTGTCCCCTCTCTTACTGAATAAATGCCGATTTTTTCTAACGTACATGATGTTTTCATAGATGTATTGACAAGGTACTGTCATGATATTAATTTCCTTAAACAGTTCTCTTAGAGAATCGCGTCTACGTAATTCATAAATGGCTCTGATGGCTCTTTTCTGCAGAATAAATATAGACTCGATGTCTGCAGCCCGTCCCCATAGTAAAATACCGTATGACATAATACTATGAAAATAACTAAAATAGACCAGCCTCGCGGTATCAACATCAGTAAATTGACGGATTTTTCTAACAGCATACGCTGCTGAGCTTAGCCGTCCTGCAAGAGATGTTAGATGAGGACCCCATTGTAACCTTGAGTCGAGCGTGATTCCCAAGAAACCCGTTTTATCGACAAATTCTAGTTTCTCTTGATTCAATATTATGTCACAATCACTACTTTTGACATTTGGTAGAGCAAATCTAATGCATTTAGTTTTTTTCCCATTTAGTACTAAATTATTAGCGGTAAACCAATCGTGGACCTGCAGTAGGGCGTTATTTACGTCATCAAGATTAGTGGCACGTCTGTTTATTTTAAATATTAAAGAAGTATCGTCAGCAAATACCACCATATGCGGATGGTTGTTAAATAGATGGGGTAGGTCATTAATATATACTAAAAAGAGGAAGGGACCCAATATCGAACCTTGTGGTACACCCATTTTTACTTTTAAACCCATTGAGTTGACTCCATTTATTTGTACCTGCTGCTGTCTATCATTCAAATACGATTTTATTAAACTGAGCGCAAGTTTACCTAAACCGTAATGCTGAAGTTTCAAGATCAGGGTTTCGTGATTTACGCAATCAAATGCCTTCGAAAGGTCACAGAAGATTCCTATGGCATCTTGTGCCTCTTCCCACGCAGTAAATATGTGTTTTAATAAAGTGACACCGGCGTCAGTTGTACAACGTCCTTTGGTGAAACCATACTGTTGCTCGTGTAATATTTTATTAGTGTTAAAATGGTTAAGCATTTGATTGAGCATTATTTTTTCAAACACCTTGCTGAAAACCGGCAACACGGATACGGGCCTATAGTTATTGGTGTCTTTACTGTCCCCGGATTTAAAAAGCGGTATTACCTTACTGAATTTCATTAGATCCGGGAAGACCCCTTGATCCACGCACAAATTGAATATTGAGGCTAAATACGGCGCTACAGTCTCAATAATTGAGGTACAAGCTTTGATAGACATACCCCATAGATCTTCCGTTAATTTGATCTTGATTTGCTTAAAACCTTTTATGACTGTTATGGGGTTTATATGCTGAAATTTAAATTCATTTGGACAGGCTGAAACGTTCGCTTTCAATAAATCAATAGAGAGCAAGGGAGAGGAATTTAAGGTTTCTGTAGTTTTAAGTGGGATACTGGTAAAGAAATTTACAAATTCTTGAGCAACTTCATTGTTGGAGCTCACAAGGCCACGCGATGTCTCTAGTGTGAAGTCATTACCTTGTTTTTTATTTCTATTAGTTTCACTGTTGATGATTTTCCAAACCGTTTTTATTTTGTTGTCGGCTGATTTAATCTTGTTGCTAATGAATAAGGATTTGGCTACCTTGCAAGTGTTTTTAAAAATTTTCGAGTAAGTAGCAACATATCTATTAAAAGCTTCAGTGTTGATGTAAGGCTTAAGGCCGTACAGCTCAAACAATCGTTCCCTACTTTTCCGAATACCCTGCGTTGCCCAGTCACTGAAAATAAACTTTGGGCCAATAGTTTTAGATTTCTTTTTTAAAGTATTATTAAATTCGGTGTGCACTACCGAAAAGAATTCTTCATAAAATACATTTGCATTGTTTCTAATATGACCCGGTATACTTAACTTGCTAATTAAATTATTATTAAATTTGTCTAGATTGCTGGGTGTTATTTGTCTAGTTTGTATCTGAATTCTTTGTAATTGTCTATTGTACGCGAAAGTAACCGTCTGACCACTATGATCTGAAGGCAGGTAATTTACGATGGATTTATTTATGTAATCGCAGCAACAAAAAACATTATCGATACATGTAGCAGTATTTGTCGTAATTCGAGTTGGTTCTGAAAACACATTTGACAAGTTAAATGATTTAAAGAGACTTAAGAATCTACTGCTATTCACATTATTCTCTATGATATTGACATTAAAGTCACCACAGATAATTATTGGTTTATTACCAGTTACAAGTTTTGCCAAAGCATCTTCCATTACTGACTCAAAGATAGAATAGTTCAGGTAATTAGGGGGTCTGTAAACGCACACTATTACATGCTTATCTAGCTCAACACAAGACAATTCAATGCTATGTTCAACCGATAGATCGACTATATCATTACGAGACTTAGATTTAATACAATTTTTTACTAGGATTAATGAACCCCCACGCATCTTAGATTTTCGGTTAAAGCAACTGCTCACATTGTAATTCTCATAATTTATTTGCATTACTTCATAATCTTTCATCCAATGTTCAGTAAAACAGATAATATCAAACTTAGTTTTTTCTAAAAATAGTTCTATTTCTAGTTCTTTGGAAGAAAGTCCCTGAATATTCTGGTGAAACAATTTTAAGGAATTCTGCTCAGCCCCTTTTTTACAGTTATTTGATTGCGAGCTAGAAGATACCTCGAAGTTGACGAGATTAACTAAATTGTCACTCGTACCTTCTATTGTCTTATTGACTAGTTTAAATCTAGGCTAATACTATTTGTATAATTACAATTAGTATAATTACTAATTTCCGTAGATCTATTTACAAAAAACTGTGACATACCACATATGTCTGAGTTTATATTAAAAGCTAATAGCCGAGCTATTTGACGTCTAAAACTAATAGGCAATAGGCAAAACGGGAGAGGTTTCTGTATTTTGTTAGAAGCTGATTTTGAACATTCTCTTCTTGGTTTATTAAACTGAATTTTGTTAACTTGTAGTATTTATTAGTGTTAGGGATGTAAGCAGGGCCGTTGGAAGGAGGTGCGGGTTGGGAGGGAGTTACAAAACAACTCACTTCATTGTCTTGATTGAGCATGCATCGTTGCTTCTTGGTGTTATGATTAATTCAGAGGCGGTTGTATAGCTCTTTGTCTTTCGTCGAGTAGCATTTAATAAAAACGTTTATTATGTACTATTTCATTTTTTAAAGTTGTTCCTAATTGCTTGTAATATTAATCCTACTAATACTATAAACGCAAAAGTTTGTGAGGATGTATGGATGTCCGGATGAATGTATGTTTGTTACTCTTAAACGCAAAAACGACTGAACGGATCTGCATGTAGCACACGGATAGATTGACATAACATTTTATCCCGGTAGTATGATCCCGTGGAACAATTATCGAACTTCACGCGGGCGGTGAAAACGGCATACAATTAACGAACCACAAGATATAGCAAAATGGAACGGCATAAAAATTACTAATGATCACCAAAATTAATCCCCATTTTATCGTGAAATTAGAACCAAAAAAATATTATTTTTAGTTAATGACCACCAGAAATTTAACTGTTATGCTCTTGCATCCAAGTCGAGGGAGCCCTACTTCTTAATGGTTTATAAATAACTACGAAGGGTAGGGCGCCATACCCTAGGCTTCTAACATAATCTATCCGTGTCGGGGTGCCCCAAGTCGGCCTAGGCAAAATTAGTTTTTCATCAACCACCTTATTCAAAGTCCTCGTGAACTAGAAACAACTCATACCATTTTCATATCAGAGTGTAAATATACCGTAAATGTTAACATTCTGAGTATTATGAAACGTGAAAGTATTTTTACGTTTGAAGACTTTTACATGACGTAATTCATTTTTCCCTGTAATTTTACTGTTCAAAGCGAAAAAACTCGACAAAGATAGGCACCTTAATTTGATCAGGGAACTGGAGTGTGTTATTGTCAAATGTCTGCTAGAAATATAAATAAATGTCCAACGACGTTAAGGCTTTTATCGAGGTCTTAAAATAAGTGATAATGTGCTTAGTTATCGTTCTGTCAAAGATAACGCCGGACAGTTAAAACCGACGTAAAAGTTATGCCATCAAGTACGTTTACCTTCATAATTATAGATAGAAGCTTTATATAGTATATCATCATTTGCTTAACCTTTTGCCAACTATGTTGGGGTCGGCTTCCAGTCTAACCGGATGTAGCCGAATACCAGTATTTAACAAGGAGCGACTGCATATCAGGGCGCTTTTATTTAGGCACTAGCTGTTGTTTGCGACATTTATCCGCGCGAAATTATACTCAGGTGAAGTTATAACAATATTATTTACCTATTTGAATCGGATTATGTTAAAACAATATCAAGGTTTTTTTTACATAGCTCTATGGTCCCCTTTCTAAAATTAAAAGTAGCCCAAGTTAGTTCTTATAACATCAGCTATCAGCCAGTAAACAGCTATCGGTCCAGCTGTTTCAGAATAAACAGAAAGACAGAATTAAAAAAACAATCGGGCAGTCTTTGGGGACTGGTACACAGGCCCCCTTTCGTCGTAGCAGTGGTTAATGTGGTGCTACGCCGTAGCGCCTACGAGTGCTACGAAACGTGACCACACGTTACGTCAAGTGACGATGAGTTCAATATTTTTTCAATACACTTCCTCGAAAACTGGTCCATAACGCACTACGATTAGGTACAACATGCAATGTATTTCACACGCGTGCGTCTTTTTCCATTTTCCCGCACGTGTGCGGGAATGAAAATTGCCACAGATAACTATACCTATACTTAGTTCAAATTGGTTCAATGCCTATAGTCTGAGGTGAGTGTTTTTTTATTTATTTCAGCAAAGCACTACGCGTCTTTACGGCATAAATATTTTTTGAATATTCAAATTGTGTTTTAAATAGAATATCATAGATAAACATGATTATTAAAAAGTATTAGTTATTTTTATACACAAATTAATATTTATTTGTGTTCTGAATTCAAAAATATAAATTAAATCTATTTTTTTACATTAGGCTGTGTAACAGCTTCATACTTTTGCCTCTCCTTCAACCTGGCGAAAGCAAAGCGCGAAAAAAATGAAAATTTAAATCATAGATTCTTAGTTCGTGACAAAAATATTTTATTAATATGTTTCGTTATTTTATTTTATTTCTTCAAAAGTGTATTGAAAAACGTCGTTTGATACACGTGGACATTTGTTATTGCAGTTCTCGGCTCAAAAACACCCTCGCCTATGGCTCGGGTGTTATAATTCCGCCTCGAATGCAATAACAAACTTTCTCCACTTATATCAAAATGTACTATTCCTTCACGCAAAAAGTGCTCAACGCGACTAAATAAATTTTCACAAAAAAAAATCACACATTTGTTTAGATTAAATAAGGTGTGGTCTTGCGTTAGTGAAAACGGATATAATTTAAGAGACAGACACCACTAGTAGTTGCCAACATGAAAGTACCAAACGCGCAGAGAATACTGGACAGTATTTGGTGATTTGCTGCTATTCAAACGTTTTTGTGTCCCCACGCAGATATTTTCGTCAATGCCCATGCGTTACCACACTTGCCGTGGTTAATAACACTGCGAGTTATGCCAACTTTGATTAACCAAGTTTATCTTTGTGGTTATGGAACCCGCCATCGTAATTATTCTGGGACCGGTCGATTGATCCAAATCCGACCTAAAACTTCTCCTAACATCTAGTCTAGATGCAGAAACAGTGGCAGACTAAAATGTTGCCTGATAAATACTAAAACAGTTGAGATGCGGTGCATTTCCGTACAGAAACAATTCGTGCCACTTTAGATAAAGGTTCTTATTTTATGGTGATACGAAATAGTTTCTGTTTGTTTAGAGGACAAAGACAAAATATTCGCCCCAACGTTTACAAAATAAATGTATTGGGTGTACCTAATTATAACAAAAAAAATTAAGAGTTTTTCAAAAAGATTAACTTACTAAATGTACCCCAATGAGCCATATTATAATTATTATTAACAAATATCAGAACAGAAAAACAGTAATGAAATACATAGCGGGCGCCTAATATTCGTAATTTATCGTATAAAATGTACCTATTATACCATTATTATTTGTTTTAGTCTCCACACATTTAATTAAAAACATAATTCCGAAAACAGAAATATTAACATAAACTTGTCCCGAAACGACCTTTATCGTGATCCTTAACTTTTTCTAGTAATAAAAAGCGATTCATAATGTATTGTCGGGGTACCTGCGCAGAGAAATTAAGGAAAGAGCAATGACCTTTAATTTTTACTTATCTGGCGAAGACTATAGTATCCATTAATCGAACTATTTATTGTTGAATTAATAGTTCAAAGTGCAGATATGGAAAAGATGGTTTCACTTTAGTGCTGGCAACACTCAAGTCATCGATCGACCGTCAAGCCGTCAAGTATCACGGAAATTCCTACATTCGTTAAAACCTAAACTCTTTGTCGTTTACGCTATTTTGTTTTAAAAAATGGACCTTTTACAAGCGTTGTTGGTTAACTGTAGTTTCACATTTAGAGAAAGTATTCCTAAGTGGATATAGTACATTATTCATTAAAAATAGCTATACATATTAAAAAAAATGCTTTTCAATACCTCGAAAGCTGGTCCATAACGCACTACGATACATGCAATGTATTTCACACGCGGGCGTTTTTTTTCCATTTTCCCGCACGTGTGCGGGAATGAAAATTTACACAGATAACTATACATAAACTTAGTCCAAATTGGTTTAATGCCTATAGTCTAAGGTGAATGTTTTTTCATTTTTAATTTTGGCAAAGCACTAAGTGTCTTTACGGCATAAATATTTTTTGAATATTCAAATTTTGTTTATAAATAGAATAACATAAATAAACATGTTTATTAAAAACTAATATTTACTTCTAAAAACAAATGAAGATTTACTTGTCTTCTAAATTCAAAAACCTTTTTTTTTAATTAGGCCGCTTAGCGGCTTCGTACCTTTGCTTCTCCTTCAACCTGGCGAAAGTAAAGCGCGGAAAAAAGAAATTGAAATCATAGTTTCATAGTAATTCATGACAAAAATGTTTTTCGTTCTTATAATTTATTTCTTCAAAAGTGTATTGAAAAACGTCGTTTGATACACGTGGACATTTGTTATTGCAAAAAACTTGCTCAAAAACACCCTCGCCTACTGCTCGGGAGTTAATTCTGCCTCGGAAGCAATAACAAACTTTCTCCACTTGTATCAAAATGTACTATTTCATTACAGAACAGCAAAGTGCAAACATCTGGATTTCATACATTTTATTAAAGTTAAGTTGAACTTCTCTCTCATCTGCACAGTTTTACTAAACTCAATAATGCGAGGTGCTAAAATCGTGTGTGGAGTTGCCGGGAGGCAGCTGGTCCACACACGATTTTAGCACGGGAGGGGTCCCGCCCACCCCTCTGTTTCCACACCTCATGTCATTCTCTCGTGTGACTAGACAGTTATCCAACTATATCAACCTAGGGTGATTGCTTGTACTACCTGATTCCGTCGGCAATCATACCCGGCCAGCCGATGTAATTTTGCGTTATACACATGGGGAGGGGGGGTATTTTCCAGTTCGCTTCGCTCGTTCTTACAACGCAGGTTCTTTTTTCTTTTCAGATTTGTCAAATAATCAGAAAATAGTAATAACATAACATGACGCCTGTAATCCGCGAAAGATTAGGCAAAGATGTATTTAGTACACTATTTCACCAATTATGTCCAACTCCCATGTAATAGGGGGGGCGAGCCTATAGCCATCAACCGAGCACAAATCAAGACTCCGTGGCTTCTACTGAGATATTCCTAATTTAAAAACCAATAACACACCCGACCTTGCTATCGATCCCAGGATCTCATGTTTAGCAATCTTACGCTTGCGACCACAAGACCAACGAGTCAGTATAAACAATGTAAACACAAGTTCTAACATTTTGAGGTCGGTTTTGCATTTTAGATTTTGAACTGCGCCGTAAATGAAGAATAAAAAGCGGAATTCAGTTTCCAAGAATTACCGATATAAAACTTTTTTGCAAAAAATAAAACCGACTTCAAAAAACACAAAAAAGTGAAAAATAACTTTAGCTTCAGAAGTCGGTGACTTTTGTTTGATTGATTTAGTTTTTTGTCACTGACTTCTGAAGATAAAGTTATTTTTCACTTCTTTGTGTTTTTGAAGTCGGTTTTATTTTTTGCAAAAAAGTTTTTTATTTTTCCATTTTTAGTTGTTCCAAAACAAATATTTGCCATGAATGTAGGTATTTGGCGATGTTAACAATACATGTCATGGTAATAGGCGAATCCCCAATATATGGAACTTAACATAAGTACCTTTCTTTTTTCGGATGGGAAATCGTCAAATTACCCCTCCCGCTTTGGGCGGAGCGGAAGGGAATGTCAGACTTTTACTGACTTAAACCCATCTATGTTCCTTCTTAGCCCTTTGTGTTCCAGGGCAGCAGTATCTCTTTAGAACAGTCCCGTTTTCTGACATCTCTTTGTTGCGTGCGCGGAACACGAACGAACTGTCGAAATCTGGGTGTAATGTACACATCTGCGTACCCCCTCAGAGCATACAGGCGTGATGTTACGTCATGATGTTGTATAAACAATAAACATCCAAGCGATTGCAACATTAACGGCACATTTGCCGTCTAGTTTTGAAGAGTTCCATGGTATATCTCCGAAGATCAGCATCAGATGATCACAAAACCACCACCACCACAAGGGACCACACGGGAAGCACTAGCTTTCAAAATAAAAAAGAATCATCAAAATCGGTTCACCCAGTCGAAAGTTCTGAGGTAACAAACGCAAAAAAAAAATTCAGTCGAATTGAGAACCTCCTCTTTTTGGATGTCGGTTGAAAAGAAGCGCACGTCGGTCGTCTCGTGACTATGCACTCGCGCACAACTTTATTTGATTCATTGCATCGCTGAAAAATTTCACGTCGGATTCATTCTGCATAAGATGACATGAAAACCATCTTTAAATCTAGATTCACTGGAGAAAAGTCTACTCGATTTTCTTCGCTTGATTTAGCACACTTGTTGCGGAATAAAATGGCAGTGAGTAGGTAAATTCACGTTGGTACATCCACGGATTGAATAATCCGTGGTGTTTTTTGCTGTCTTTAATGGCCAGACTTCTTAGCGTTTTTCGCTAATTTAAACTGAGTTAGGTACTAATACCGAAGCTGAGCCTCTTACGAAGTTTTGAAACTTATTAAGTACTAGAGAGACTTTAAAAACAAGATCGTCCTTTTTACTATTGTTTAAATACATCTAATTCCATAATGACTCGTTCAATTGTAAAAGAAAAATTTGTGAGTTGGTTTCCTCGTGTTGGGGTTTGCTTGTAAATGTAATATCTAAGAAATATAAACCTTATTCCGGTTTGTAGCCTCAATCTTTAGGATATATCCATTGGCAGCTCGCGTAGATGTGTTAGATGATCACACAAGGCGAAGGGACACCAATGATGTAACTCTACGCGATCGTATACACTAATCTACATTGACATCAGTCGACCGTGACCTGAAAGCTGAACGTTTGACGGCCGACCATATTCTTTAAACGATGTGGAAATTTATCTATGGAGGTGGTCTCTGTCAACCTTTTTTAATCTTAAGCTAGTGATGAAAATTACCTCATAGAATACATAAACCACGACCATACATCGTTATTTAGCTGACCACTGAAAATCATTGTTGCGGTTTCAGACCCGCGCTATAAAGTTAGTTAGTTATGCTAATGGACCAAGACCCCGTGAACGCCACTTCTGGCCTCCTGGTAGTTTGTCAGACTTTACTGTACCTAATTGTTACTCATCTCCTACAATGTTCAAACATGCCAATTTCCTTCAGCCTGGTCATCGACGAGTACGCAAAGGCCAAACTAGAGTACCAAACTAGAGCAGCGGAAGCAACAATTGAAAATTGGAAGGAGTTCTGCTCCACACAGGACCGGGAGAGCATGTGGGATGGCATTTATAGGGTTTTAAGAAAGACTGCCAGAAGACAGGAAGACACGCTCCTGAGAAACACCGCAGGCGAAACATTAAGCCCAGAGCAATCAGCGAATCTTCTGGCAAAAACTTTCTACCCAGACGACTCTGTGGACGCCGATCAACAACACCACGCGTCGGTCCGGAGACTTACGGAGGAATGTACCCCAAATGAAATTATTTATCTTCGAGTGAAAACTCGCACAGTAACCTGAGGTTATTCGTATAATATACTAAGTACTAGAAAATCCAAAGTGGGGTGCATTCGCATTAGTACGAGTTTTGCACAGTGTGAATGTACGATCTACGCCAAAACGTAGTATTACCCATTCGTTTTTAAGTAGAATAAAATTGTGTAATAGAAGTGGGATTTTTTGTCTCACTAGTTCTACCATTTTGTACAGCCTTAGATCGTAGAACTAGTGGGGAAAGTCCTATTAGTTCTACCTGTTCTATTACACAATAACAATAGCTGTATTGTCGATTGAAATGTCATTTGAATTTTCGTTACCGTGGCGGGTGAAAATACAAGCAGTAGTTTGTTTGTCAATAGCCTAGAAAAAGAAGACAAAGGTGAGATTTTGTACTTTTTCCTTCATTTGTTTCTGTGTCCGACACCTTATTGGTTGTAAGGACTTTAGAAACTAACTTTTATTTTACTACAACTGAAACCTATTAGCAACTTTTTATTCATGAATGCTTCCTTTCAAATAGAAATATAATAGATTCGCAAATGGAACAGGAAATGAAACAGCCAGTTTTTTTAGTAAAGGTTAAAAAGGTTATTTCCTTTATTATGGTTTTGAGCTGGTTTATATTTCCCATTGCGCTCGTTAGGTACTACGGCAAGAACGTTCTTCTAAAGAAAACGGTTGAATTGACACTGCGCGAAGTTAAAACTGTATACAGGATGTAAAGAACCTCATCAAGAAGTCGTCAACCAAGCATGCTGTACATCAAACTAAGTAACTTTACACAAAAGTTATTGCTCGGAAACGACTTTTTTTTGGGGTGAAATATCATGTTTTGTGCTAAAACTCAATTTAATTCACTCAAAACATTGCGTTGATGAATGGATTGAGTAATACGGGGGTCGTGGAGGTACTTAAAGTAAAAATGATTAAAAAATTGTATTAAAAAAAAAACTTAAAAGTTGGAACTTTGACCCCCAATATCTCCGTAACCAGAAGGTTCCCAGGTATGGTGTAGAACAAAAAAAATATCGCAATGACGGGGAGAACAAGTGCCTTTCGGCTTCGTTTAGAGCTTTTATACACCCTTTATGTAAACAAACTGTAGCGGGAAAAAAGTTTGTTAGTATGTATGTATGTATGGATGGTTGTTACTCTTTCACGCAAAAACTACTGAACGGATTTTGATTAAATTTTGTACAGAGGTAGTTTATAGCCTGGATTAAAACCTAGGATTACTTTTATCCCGGTAGTAAAATCCCATGGAACATTTATTAAACTTAACGCGGGCAAAGTCGCTGGGAGAAGCTAGTGTATTACTAAATGTGCAATATCTAGATATTGTTTAAATACATCTAATACCAAAATGATTCGTGCAATAGTAATATAAAAGAAAAGTTTGTGAGTTGGTTTGCTCGTGTCGAAGTTTGCTTGTAAATGCAATAATCTTAGAAATATAAATCTTAATCCGGTTTGTAGCCTCAATTTTTAGGATATTTCCATCCATATCTATATAATGCATATTTTACGCAGAAATATAATACTTATCATTCAATAAGGAAAGAAAATTGAGATTTTTCGGTGCATTTTTTGTCGTTGTTAATTAATAATAATTATGAGGTATAAACATTTTCCCAACTATGTTGGGGTCGGCTTCCAGTGTAATCGGATGCGGCTGAATATTCGAATTTTACAAGGACTTTGGACTGACTACATGTAACGACTGCAGAGATCAAAGATCTGCAAATGACAGCCGGGACCAACGGCTTTACGTGCTTTCTGAGGCACGGAGGAAACACGGTATATTATGGGTGGTCGTCCATCCAAGGACCAATCTAGACAAGCGCGGCTTAACCTAAAAATCGACCCGAGCGGCTGTTATTATTTGGCCACGAGCTCTTCCTAATTCCTGTACAAACTTGTAAAACTGCTCTAGGTAGTTGAATATTTTAACCAAAACACAATTTAAAAAACCGGCCAAGAGCGTGTCGGGCCACGCTCAGAGTAGGGTTCCGTAGTTTCCCGTCCGTCACAATAAGTGTTCCCACTTACGAGTTTAAAGGTGGGGGGTATCCTTTATGTAAAAATGCTTGCATATACGAATATACTACAAACTTAGTCCAGAAATTATTTTGTACAACATTTTGTCTTTTTTGTACAAAAACTGGTGTTTCCATCAAGTTCAAAATGATTTTCCTAGAAAGTCCTTAGAAAGTTCTACTTTTCAGATTTTTTTCATATTTTCTAAACTTAGGGTTCAAAAGTTAGAGGGGGGGGGGCATTGTTTTTTACTTTTGGAGCGATTATTTCCGAAATTATTGACATTATCAAAAAATGATTTTAGGAAACCCCTATTCATTTTTAAATACCTTTGCAACAATATATCACACGTTAGGGTTGAAATAAAAAAAAAAATCACTTCCCACTACATATAGGGGGGCTACCCTAATAAAACATTTTTTTCCAATTTTTATTTTACCACTTTGTGATTGATTAATGATATACATATTGGTATCAAATTTCAGCTTTCTAGTGCTAACGGTCACAGAGATTAAGCGAGGACGGACAGACGGACGGACGGACGGACAGACATGGTGAAACTATAAGGGTTCCTAGTTCACTACGGAACCCTAAAAATCGAACATTGTCATAGTGTATTTTAAGTTTTTAAAACTCAATTGAAAGGAGATCACCCAGATTGGGCTATTTTCAAAAGCCGACCAACCAAACTAAACTATATTATTATTTGGATAAAGCACATCATAATAAACATTTTTTTATTATTACACTTAGGTCGTAAGCCAATTCATTGAATAGTTATTCAACCACAAAATATCTGAGAATGGGATTTGAGAATTGGGAATTGAGATTGGGTTTTTTTTTGCCAACAATTCCCTGAAAGGACACGGACAAAAGTTATCTGAGACTGTTCCCCAGAATGTACAGATATAAAAACTGTCATTTAAGGGCTATATATCCCTCAAATGGCTTAGCATTATCCTCCGTTACGCCTAAAATACTGCAGCATTAATTTTGAAATAAATATATGGTAAAGTTGAGGATTAATACTAAGTCCTATGTGTGACGAAAACACGATTATACACACCATAAAACACCATAAACGTTTCTCGATAGAAAAAAAATGCAAAATTACCTCCAAATCGAACAATAAACCGCTGGTATTCAAAAAGTACTTCAATTTAGAATTAGATCATGAAACTTTGCATACTAACTGAACTAACTATAAAGCAGGTCTTATATGTTATATTTTTTTAGTCCAATCAATAGATTTTTTGTAAATGGCAAAAAACCACTCATTTCGCACTATTCGGCCGCAGTGACTGACGTAACAACCGCTTTGTAGTGCAAGCTGATTAGAACTTTATTCGAACATTTTAATATCATTTTAAACGAAGAATGAACCACCACAAATAGAGTTGCTAATTTTAGGGTTAGTAAAAACTTTCTCCTCCCAATCTCCAGGAGATTTATGTCAATTGTTTAACTATTGTGTCTACTAATTAGTCGTTTAAAGGTATATCAAAAATAAAACGGTGCGTATTGCTCAGCAGTTTTGGACAAAAGTTATAAAGGTTTAAAGAATTTGTTTTTGTTACTACGGCTAAAGTATTTTTATCTATATTGTAGTGTATATTATGTGCATATTATATATCTGTACCAGGCATTTAATAAACACAGTATATTAGTTAAAAAAAACACTGGGAGACAAATTATTCTCCAAACTGACACAATCTATTCGTTTGTAACTTTAAATCACCGGGGAAAAAGCAGGTAGGTACGTAATCTCTTTGCTTTACACAAAGAAATTTAAGTCTTGCACTAAACCACATTGGTGTCGATTTTGTTGTGTACAAACTCAACTTTATTTAGGCTATTGTTATCTTTTTCTCTCTAATAAAACGAGAAAGAGACTGACGTAATTTAGAGCTGTCAAATTTAGTTGGAACTATATTTCCATCATCAGCGTCCCCGACTTACGAACAGTAAGTCGTGGGTTCGAACCCAGACAGGCGCATTACTTTGTGTAATTTATTTCATCACCGTTGCTCTCATAACGGTGAAGGAAAACATCGTGAGGAAACCGGCATGTCCTAGAACCAAAAAATTCGAGGACATGTGACATCTACCAATCCGCACTGGGCCTGCGTGGTGGATTATAGCCCACTCCCTCTCATAGAGAGGAGTCCTGCGTCCCAGCAGTGGGAACATTAATAGGCTGATGATGATGATGATATTTCCATACAAATGAAGGGTGCACATAAAAACATGTCGACTAAAAACACGGTGAAGCGCAAAGCATAAACTAGTTTGACAGCTCTAACTTAGTTCATAGCTATAGCCGTCCTTTTCTCGCACTGCCTTTTAGTAAAAGATAGCAATAGCCTAAATTAAGTTTAGTTTGTGCACAACAGAATCGACACCATTTACTATGTAATAAGGTTATCAGCGTATTATAAAACTATATCCATATTTAACTATTCATTCAATAATAAATAATTCAATTTATGGATACTTGGGCCATACTGAAAGTTTCTGGATCTGGCCACTTACAGTAAAATAATGGAAAAACAATTATGACATTCGAAAATAGAGAACTCATTGGGAACATGTTATTTTTAAATTGCGATACTGTAATTTTTTTCTCACTGTGGCGTCCTTTCGTAAATTGTGTTTCGCTATCAAAATGAATTTATCTCGTGAATATTTTCGTTCAATGATATTTTATGATTCTCGCTGTGGCTTAAGTTAACAAGAGAGTTGCCAGAGCGTTCAATTGGCATTTGGTGATGAAGCACCATGTCGCAGCTTTGTGTATTCGTGGTTTGGAGAATTTAGAGTGCAAAACATTTTACATGTGCATCTGAAGGTTAGGAAGCTTTGCACTCGATTGATTAACCACATGACTTAACGGATGCCCAGAAACGATTGCGTGTCCTGTGGTGGCATAAAATGATAAAAAGTTAAGAAACTTTCTGTACTTATGCCTTATTTTACATTTTAGGCCCGTACATTTGAGTTTATTTTTCCCTGTTCTGTTTTTAGGGTTCCGTAGCCAAATGGCAAAAAACGGAACCCTTATTGATTCGTCATGTCTGTCTGTCTGTCCGTCCGTATGTCACAGCCACTTTTTTCCGAAACTATAAGAACTATGCTGTTGAAACTTGGTAAGTAGATGTATTCTGTGAACCGCATTAAGATTTTCACACAAAAATAGAAAAAAACGATAAATTTTGAGGGTTCCCCATCTATACATATAATAAATCTGTAGAAAAATCGTTTTTGTACATCGAAAATATTTCAAAAAAAAAATTGCCAGGGTGTGAAAGGATAACCAACAGAACTCATTTCCAGAATTTTTGGAATTTTTGTCTGTTTGTCTGTTTATCTGTTTGTCTGTTTCGATGATCAAGCATCACGTAAAATATACGAAACCAATACAGATAACTTTTATACATAAAAATTGTGCGTATCTTGAGGTATTATTTAGTTTTTGTTTCATCGTAATCGGTTAATTCTATCAGAAGATATACGAATTTCAAGAGTTCAAGAAGAAATAATCATCAAATGTACGATGCAGCGACATCTATTGTGCTAGAATGGTTAATGACTAAAAATGTGCTCACCAGATAACTTTTAAATAGACTGACCAGCTTTATAGTCATCATCATCATCATCAGCCTATTAATGTTCCCACTGCTGGGACACAGGCCTTCTCTCTATGAGTGGACTATAATCCACCATCCGGGCCCAGTGCGGATTGATGTTTTCCTTCACCGTTTTGAGAGCAGCGGTGATGAAATAAATTACACAAAGTTTTTTTTTTTTCTTTTTCGGATGGGAAATCATCAAATGACTCCTCCCGCTCTGGGCGGAGCAGGAGGGAGTGTCAGACTTTTACTGACTAAAACCCATCCATGTTCCTTCATCGCCCTTTGTGTGCCGGGGCCACGGTATCTCTTTCGAACAGTCCCGCAACCCCGGCAGGCATCGGCCCTTGCGACGCCCGGGTTGTCTCCCGTGGCGGCCGGGACGCTGAGAGGTTCTCTCCCTCTCCCGTTCCGCCACCTCCTTTTCTAGCATTACTGCTTCGCAGAAGGAGGTGACGGCGTCCCATTCCGTCTCGCTCCGGACCATGGCTTGAACCAGGGCCGGACGCGAGAGGTTGCCGCCGCCAATCGCCGCTTCGAGGACACGGCGGTGCTCCGCCCACGCGGGGCACACCACCGTATACTCCACCGTGTCCTCCGGTCGATCCTCGCAGTGGAAACACCCGGGCGTTTCCTCCCACCCGATTCGGTGCAGGAACCTCCCGAAACAGCCGTGTCCGGTGAGGACCTGCGTCAAGCGGAAGGTGAGGACACCTTGGCGTCTCTCAAGCCACTCCTCAAAGAGGGGACTTATCGCCACTACTGTGGCGTACCCTGCACGGGGTTGCGACAGTCGCTCTCTCCATGTCTCCATGTAGCCTGCCTGGGTTCGAACCCACGACTTACTGTTCGTAAGTCGGGGCCTAAAATGACCCATTATATACGAAGGAGTTTTACTACCAAGCTTTAGCGACAACTCACGCAGTAGCGTGATGATGTAAATTTACTAACTAATAGGAGCGAAGCATCAATGATAAATGTTGCAAAAACGGGGAAAATTTATTTCTTTTGAGAACTTCCGTTGCGAGCGCTGCATAAACGGTTAATGTTACGCAACAATCATGTATTAGGGAATTGTTCCTCTTAAAAAGTTCAACATAAAATCCGCAATAGCATAATAATGGTTATCTTTTAAGGTCTCACACTCTTTCTGACCCTGTCTCTCATGTGACGCAGACGAAGTTGCGCGGGTCAGCTAGTACTTAAATAAAATAAAAATATTTTATTTCTGACCTTGATCCATACGATGTTAGTAATACACACTACTTAAAAACTATGTTAGTAACAAAATGAAAAACAAGATCTAATTCATATATCTGCTGCACTCACGAGACGCACCGGGTATATGTTCATGTACACGTACCCAATGAGCCATAATGGTGCAGCACAGCTTATCAGTAATGACCTTGAGAATGTCATTGCCGCTCCCACTACTTAAAACTGAAACTAAACATTTTTTTTTTCATCAAACCCATACGTGTGGGGTATCTATGGATAGATCTTTAAAAATGATATTGAGGTTTCTAATATCATTTTTTCTAAACTGAATAGTTTGCGCGAGAGACACTTCCAAAGTGGTAAAATGTGTGTAACCTGTAACTTCTAAAATAAGAGAAATGTAAAACTAAAAAAAAAATGTGATGTAAATTACCATGTAAACTTCAACCAACGAGACCGAGATCTAGTAAGTAATTTTTTTTCATTACTCATACTCTGAAAGTAGGTCTGAAGTTGCCTGAGGAGCGGGTTCAAAGTAATACTTTTCAGCCCTAGGGAGAATCGTTTTCAACTGACAGCTGTCATGTCAATTATTAAAAAAAATTGTTCTTTTTTCTATTGAACCATGTTCCAACCTTCTATACAGCCACGATGTAAAATGGAAATAACATAAAGTTTAGTATAAATTAAATAATTATATTTTTTAAATATTTTTTTTACCTTTGGTATAATTAAGTTTGAACTTTTTCTTTAAAATAACATAGATTTGGGCAAAATATTTACCATTTTTTCGATGATGAAAATGAAAAATAGGTAATGGCTGAATAGCTGGCCGGCCACAGAAAAAAAAGCAAAATAGGCGGGAAAGCGGCAATCCGATCTTCACTTGTTGATTGAATGTTTTTATTTTTACTTTCCTTGTATTCGTAATGAAAAGCACAGTGTTTACCTCGGGTTAAAGACTTATTTAGTCCCTCGAACTATTAGCGCCCTCGCTTCGCTCGGGCACCAAACCCTGTTTCGGGAATAAATAAGTTACTTTCACCCCTAGGGTAACAATGTACTATTTAATACGTCATAAACATCGATCAAAGTTACAACGAACTACAAGAACTCTTATATTATGTTACTTGCTGCTACGGAACCCTTCATGGGCGAGTCCGACTCGCACTTGGCCGGTTTTTGTTAATAGGTACTGTATCAACTGTATGGCACCGGTGAGGGGTAAATTCGACTTTTCGAGTGAAATAAAAATAGGTACTTTTTACTATGAGTTCTTTTCAAAATATGATTCATTTTCCAAAGTTCTTGACTTTTTTTTATAATTATTTGCAAAATTATCTACTTTTATTTGTCCAAGTCGTTTCGTCTCAATTTCTGGGACTTGTTGCACGGATACTTACCTAATGTGTTTTTCGCGATTAATTAAATTTGGGTTTTTGATGTAGGTACGATCAGAAATTTTCGGAACTCCTTAATATAATCAGAAATAAACTGATAAACTGTCATAGCCGAGTGTAAATAATTTGACTGAAAATACTCAAAAGATGGAACAAAGTATACAGTATTTTATATTGTTTATTGGTCGGCTTTTCATGAGACTTTTATATTGAATTCCTAGAAGTAGGTAGGTAGGTTTGTTGTTTTAGTAACGTTCTCCAACTGACTCCAACTAAACATTGTCTTTGTACAAATAGAGCGCTAACAGCTCTGTTAACTAGTGCCCCGTCTGTTGACATCCCGGTGCCGATATTCCAGAACATTCAAGGTACAGGTCGAGCTGCCACAACCACGGGTCAGTTGCGAGCCACTGAATCGGAATGTAGCTTTGTGTTTGTGGAGCTACCTTGTCGTCCCGCTCGGCGCGACGCGGCGGCGCGGCGGCGGCGGCGGCCCCGGTGCGGTGGCCCGATGCTCACTCCAACAATTGTTCGTTCATTTGTGGGTGCATGATAACTGCTATTGTCACAAGCTTCTACTTAACAATTATTCGACCAAAATCATTTCAAAATTAACACAAAAAAAACTTCTTGTTTTCTTTGCGAGGCAGCGCACGGGTCATTTAATGCATTCATTTTTGTTTCTTATCAAAGAGCTTGGATGCTAGTTTCTTTCGCGATATTATTTTTGTTTTTCTTTACATCTTATCGTAGTTTCATAAAATAATTAATTATAGTAAATCATACTGAGTGATCGCATTCCATAATTAGTTTAGCTATCATATTTTAATTAAAGAAAATTTTTAAAGTTCTAAAATCTCTGGTCTGTATTTTTGTGGCATCAACCCGATAAAATAGTTTTTCACAACAAAATGATATGCTATTGCATACACTAATTGCTAATACTATTTTTCGATTTATCCACTTACGAAATATTAAACTTCAAAGTGCAAATATATGTTCCAGTAGGGCGTCCCCCTGTAAAAGCTAAACTGCTGGCTTGAAACATCTGAAAAAATTCATGATGTTAGCACATTTCATGAACTTTAAAGGAAAATTATAGCGGTTAAGATAACTTTATTAGTTTAGAAGTAATAGTCGTTGATCTTGGGTGTTGGATAAATTTGTACCAAATACAAAATCCTTAGAATAAATCCTCTAAACTTTAGAGGAAACAAGCAACTACTTCATCTTAGTCACTTTAGAGTCTAAAGTGACTAAGATGAATTAGTTGATTGTATTATAGTGGGTAAAGACTTGCATTGAATAACAAAATCAATGAAGTCGGTTAAAAATAGAACGGGCTACTACGGACGGAACCCTACACTGCGCGTGGCCCGACACGCACTTGGTCGGTTTTTTTTAACTTTGCGTTCCTTCGCGAGCTACTGCGATGACGTCACGTCGCACTATGGCACCAAACGGTGCGTTCCATCTCAAAAATCTATAACTTTTTTGTTTCTTGATATTTGTATTGAAATTTTATATACGTATTCCTGAATACTTATGCTAATAGATAATTAAAACATTGCCACTTTAAAAACTATGATTATTGAGTAAAAAAAAATACTAAAATAAAATGTTGTACATTTTCATTGAAAAATTAAATTAGATTATTAAAATTAATTGTTTGCTTACATTAGGTTAAATTAAAATTATTAATAAGTTAATACCTACCTAATTACATAATTTAAAACTAAAAAAAAAGCCATGAAAAACAAACATAATGACATACATAAGCGTAATGCACATACCCCATTCCGTACTCCTGAAGTAATTCCATGTTTTTACGTTTTTTTGTTCTCTCCGAACACGCGTCATATTATGTTGAGGTACTGCACGAATTCATTGGTATCTACTAATCAATTTGTGTTTTGGCCCTCGAAACGATCTTGTTTTCTATGAGCTTTCACCCATTTTTGGTTACAAATCGTTATCAATTTTTTTTTGCATACTTTTCATAGCCGTATTTACATCCGTTGTTGATAAATGGAAATTGTCCAACAAATATTTTTCAATATCTGAAGTACTTTTCCCGCTTATTATCTGAGCACATATACCGCGTCGAAAACAAACGAATTCACTCATTTTGAACTTTTTTTTTCACTCTTTTTTACAGCAAATTTACAGTTACTGAGGGAAGGTATACGGACACTTTGACGAACACGCTGAAAACCCGAGTATTTATAGGACCCTAGTTTCAGTAACTTGTGCAAAACCAATGAGAAAATTGATAAAAACAGTTTTCACAGAAATGCAGTTACCAGTACTTATTATAATTACCTCAAGATATAAAACTATGCATCATAATTTTTGTGATAAGTGTGGTTAAAATGATCACCGAAAAAAAAAATATTATGTGAAAATATTTTTCGGTCGACATTTTTGCTTCTAGCTCGAAATGGCACAGCAATGTCTGAGGTTTTTTTTTTTATTTCCTTGTATTACTGAATAGTTAACGAATCTAAAAATGTCATTAACTCGACACCGGCAGACACCGATAACAAGAAAACCTCAACTTGAAAATTAAAAAGACGGAATATTTCTTTATGTCACTTAAAATTAAATAAAAAAATTATAAACATAATTTCTCATAAAAACATAACATACTTATAAACTAGAGATCTTGAGCAATCCAAAAATGTATAATACTTATGTATTCCCTTGAAGAACATAGAAAATATCTTAAGTTTAACTTCCATAATGAGTAATCTAGTTAAAATAGAATATCAAAGTATAAAGTTTGGGTGTAATTTTAAATACCTAAAACATTTTTTTTTTTAATTATTATATCGGATAGCTCTATTATCTAAGAATATAAAACAATTAAAACGGTTTCAGTAACACGACTTTTGTCCAAACCCTTTTTGAGATGAAAAATACTGCTTGGTCCCATAGTGCGTCGTGGTAGTCCGATTGCGGGGGATGCGGAGTGTTTACGTTCATAAAATTTGATTTATAAAGTGGTTTGCAATTATTATTTTAAGTGTACGTGTTTATATAATTATTATTGTTATTACCATTTTTTTTTTCAGTTACCTTGAATTATCCACTGCTGGGCAAAGTCCTCCCCATATCCTTCCAGGTACTCTTCTCCTGCGTCACCTCGGACTAGTTATTAAATTAATTAATTAAAATTATTCGCAGCGCACGACATGACGTCACACGTCAGCGCGGTCGATTAGTCGGAATTTGCCGCGGAGGCCGTACTTCAATGTATAATATCTCAGTCATTTTTGAAGATAGGAAAAAAATAAAAACAGATTCTTTTATCTCAATTTACCTATGTTTTAGACATGCTGATAACAAAAAAGTTAGTGTGACTCATTCGCCCGTGTTCCCCCATAAACGTTTTGAGATAGTTACCGGTCCTTGTCATTTTCATGTCAATAAAGCAAAATCACAGGGCGCGCGCCGACAGCGACGGCCGATGATGCCTTTAGCGTAAAGCCTCTGTATATAACCGGCGTGAAAATCGTTAGTTACTTTAGGTACAGCATTTGTGCCGTAGTGCGAATCATCATCATCTTCCTAGCCTTTTCCCAACTATGTTGAGGTCGGCTTCAAGTCTCACCGGATGCAGCTGAATACCAGTATTTTACATGGAGCGACTGCCTATCTGACCTCCACAACCCAGTTAGTACTGGGTAATACGATACCCCTTGGTAAGACTGGTTGTCCGACTTTTTGGGTCACTGACTACCTGTAACGACTGTCAAAGCTCTACAAATGACAGCCGGGACCAAAGGCTTAACGTGCTTTCCGAGGCACGGAGGAAACCCGGTATGTAATGGGTGGTCACCCATCCACAGACCAACCTAGGCAAGCACGGCTTAACCTAAAGATCGACCCGAGCGGCTGTTATTATTTGTGCCGTAGTGCGAGTAAACGCTGAAAATAGAAAGTGTATCCGTGCACATCGATTTAAATATAAGATTATTATTATAATGAGACGTTGCACATTAAAAAGGAAACACTCCGCCTAAGCACTCTTCATTTTCACCGAGTATTTATTTCTCGTATAAAACGCACTTCATCTTGGCCACTTTATTTTTTCATTGTCTTTTACTCGCACTGATTGTTTCTGCTGGCACTTACTTAGAGGCTGCAAAGAAACTTTTGTAAGTGTTATGTACTCTATTTGGGCGATAATACGAGACAGCGAACTTTCAGTAAGACTCTTATCACACAATAGGTACTCTAAGGCACTCTTTAAAGCAGTATTTTTTTTGTGAACTCGTTGTGCTATGCTTATTATGTAGGTAAGTTTTTTTCAATACACTTCCTCAGAAACTGGTCCATAAAGCACTACGGTTAGGTACAACAAGCTATGTATTTCACATGCGTGCGTTTTTTTCCATTTTCCCGCACGTGTGCGGGAATGAAAATTGCCACAGATAACTATTATACTTAGTCAAAATTGGTCAATGCCTATAGTCTGAGGTGAATGTTTTATTTTTTTTTATTTCGGCAAAGCACTACGCGTCTTTACGGTATAAATATTTTTTGAATATTAAAATTGTTTTTATAAATAGAATATCATAGATAAACATGATTTTTTAAAAGTAATAGTTAATTTTTTACACAAATTAACATTTATTTGTGTTCTGAATTCGAAAATATAAAATAAATCTATTTTTTATTTTAGGCCGTTTAACGGCTTCATACCTTTGCCTCCTTCAACCTGGCGAAAGCAGAGCGAGCGCGAAAAAAAAAGAAAATTAAAATCATAGTTTCTTAGTTCGTGGCAAAAATATTTTTCGTTATATTTTCTTTTATTTCTTCAAAAGTGTATTGAAAAACGTCGTTTGATACACGTGGACATTTGTTATTGCAGTTCTCGGCTAAAAAACACCATCGCCTACGGCTCGGGTGTTATAATTCCGCCTCGAATGCAATAACAAACTTTCTCCACTTGTATCAAAATGTACTATTTTTTAACCGTTATGTTTTGTTGATCATGTTAATTTTAATGTCAATCAATTTTGACGTTTTTTTATGCAGGGTTGTAGGCTTGGACGCGTGACGCTGTACCGGTCAATTCAATAAAAAAAGGCTGCTGATCAATGACGTATTATATATACACACGTTATGAACCAACATCGCGGCGCTTAAAAACGGCGAAAATACTAGAACTACTTATAAGCGTGAAGAAAGAGAAAGAAAATATGACACCGAACGGCGGGATGCCTGTTGCGAGAGGAGATAAATATACATCTTCAGTCACGTCACAGGATTTATTAAATTATAAACAAACGTAGCGTCGCGCGACAGGTTGGTGCGTAACTAAGCGCGATGTGGCCAATTGGCTTCATTTCATGTTGTCATTTTAGAGTGCGGACAACGTATCTATAGTTTATATATCATTGCTGCTGATCCACAAACGCGCTAGTTTTTGATAGCCGCCTATCAACTACCCGGGAGTTTGTGGAGCAGCAGTACAATACCATATTGTGTGCATAATCCCCATTTGACCACCTACATTTTAGTGGCAATATTCCGAAGAGTGGCCCAAGTGATACGACAGTTAAGTAGATCGTGCCACGTCGACTAATAGCTAGGCTTTACTCGTAATGGAAATCATGAAACTATGTTAATTTACGCGCTTCAGCTTAGCGATTTCTGACGCGCTCGAGGGTAGGTTATTAATTTAAACTCGTTAGTCGTTCTGCGGATTGCAAAGCATGATTTAATGGACATACGTACTGCACTAATATTATAATCTAAACGGAGTTTTATAATCAATTCTTACAGAAACGAGTCTCATTTTAAAACTTAAAGTACATTAATCACTATCGCTTTTACTAACAAGTATTTTATTTAAAAAATCACATTCCTACACGAGAATTTGCATACTGTTGTAAATAAAAATAAAAAATAACCGGCCAAGTGTGTGTCAGGCCACGCGCAGTATGAGGTTCCGTAGTAGCCCGTTATCACAATATACATAGAATGATTTATTCTAAGGGGTTTGTATTTGGTACAAAATTATCTAACACCCAAGTACAACGACTATTACTGCTAAACTAATTAAGTTATCTTAACCGCTGTAAATTTTTTTTTAAATTCCTGAAATGCACTGTCATCATGAATTTTTCCAGATTTTTCAAGCCAGCAGTTTAGCTTTTACAGGGGTGGGGCAAAACTAAACTACTGGAACAAAAATTTTCACTTTAAAGTTTAATATTCCGTAAATGGAGAATCAAATCGCAAAATAGTTTTAGCAACCCCTAAGTTATTTTAAAATACCTATTCAACGTTACCCCACACAATGAGGTAGACGCCGAAAAAAAAATCATACCTACTTCACATGTAGCGAAGCTAGCCTAAAAAAGTATTTTTCATTACTCATACTCTGAAAGTAGGTCTGAAGTTGCCTGAGGAGCGGGTTGAAAGTAATACTTTTCAGCCCTAGGGAGAATCTTTTTCAACTGACAGCTGTCAAATTATAAAAAAAAATGGTTCATTTTTCTATTGAACCATGTTCCAACTTTCTATACAGCCACGATGTAAAATTGAAATAACATAAAGTTAAATATTAATTAAAGAATATATATTATATATTTTAAATATCTTTATTATAATTAAGTTTCAACTATTTCTTTAAAATAACATAGATTTGGGAAAAATATTTACCATTATTAGATGATGAAAATGAAAAATAGGTATTGGCTGAATAGCTGGCCGGCCACAGAAAAAAAAAGCTAAATAGGTGGGAAAGCGGCAATAGGGTAGATGACACCATAAAACAATAATTCCAAGACACCTTTCTCTAAAAAAACACTTTATTTTGGGCCTGAAAACCCGATTTATTTTCAATTAATTGCCAAATTCGATTTTTAGTTGCTTTGAAATCAATTAAATAGTCGAGTCATTGAGTTGAATAAACAGTGACGTCACAGTAGGCTATTGCCATACAAAGTCTATTAGAGAACCGCGTTTTGACAGCTCTGAAAAAGTATCTCAATTGATTGGTGTGTCATCTACCCCATTCGAATTCCGATCTTCATTAGTTTTTTTGAGTTGTATGTTTTTTTTTTACTTTCCTTGTATTCGTAATGAAAAGCACAGTGTTTACCTCGGGTTAAAGACTTATTTAGTCCCTCGAACTATTAGCGCCCTCGCTTCGCTCGGGCACCAAACCCCGTCTCGGGACTAAATAAGTTACTTTCACCCCTAGGGTAACAATGTACTATTCAAAAATTTTATTTTACCACTTTGTCGCCGGTAATTGATACACACCCCTACAAAACTAGAGCTTTCTAGTACTAACGGTTTCTTAGCAAAACTTCGGACAGACGGATGGACAGACGGACATGACGAAACAATAAGGGTTCCGTAACCCTAAAAACGAATCCTGTCAGTGGAGAGCAGTTTTGTTTAGTCTTTTTAACCGAAAACCTCGAGCCAATAGCTGTAAAATACTAGATCCAGGTATTTTTTTTGCTTGTTTTGTGCAACTTGCGCTAATTGTTTTGTAAAAGTTATAGCTATCCCCGGGATCAAATCGTTAACGTTATTCTTGTTTTCAATTACCACGTTTGTCTCATATATATTCTTGCGCATTTTATGAGAATTTTAGAAGGTTAAAATTGATGCACAGTCAATTGTGCTTTTGTGTTTTTCATGTAAATTGGTGCAAAAGCGAAGCGTAACGAGAATCCGAGCGCGCTCCTCGCACACTGCCCTGTGTGCTGCTGCAAAAAGTTCCAATTAGCAGTGCAAGACAGCCGAGTTTAATTTTTTGGTGCACATTACTTCCATTGGCAACTACAGTACTTTCTCAAGTTATTATGCCTTGTGACTGGGACTGTAGCTTTGATTTTCTTTTTTGTATTTTTGACTTTCAAAAGTGCCGTAATGGTCTAATTGAAATAAATGCTTTGAGTTTGAGTTGAGTTTGAGTTTGAATTGTAGGGGGATTAATTGCCTATATGACGGCGTCACTGCATAGTATTTTGATTTCGTAGATCAGTATGACTACCGATAAACTTGTTATGTTTATTGAAGTCGGTATTCCTTACCGATATCAATAATAATTAACGTAATTATTGATCACAATATTATGTCAGCATATTGTACTTAAACTTTTTTTTTCTTGTTGTTCCAAAATACCGCTCAAAAATATTTAGGGGGAATCTGGGACCGCGGTCCTGATCCCAAAAGCCCCCCGACCCGATAACTCATGTTGCAGTCAAAATCGTGTTAACTGAAATTCAGCCTCATCCCGAATTCTAGATGAAACACAGTTGGCGTTATTGCGTCGCTCGTGACTTAATTACGCGAATCAATTAAATGGTCCGAAGCAAGTATATACTGATTAACGTCCTTGCAATGATACCTAACGCTCGATACGTAACCGTCGGAAACTAATGAATAAACTAATTGTGAATGGCGGACGCGTTCCTGTCAGATGTCACCAACTTCTAACTGTAATGAAAAACGCGGTCAATGTTGTACATCCCGCCCGGAGTATTTTGTTCGTTTGATATGCACGGCCATAGACGCGTGCGGACCTGGCGCCTACATCGGCTTTTCATTCATTTTAAAAGGGAAAGAAAGACAGAAGAAGAAGAAGAGAAGAAAGGCTAAAGAATATTCTGGACGAGGTTAGCACAAGAGCGTGGAGCTTGGCACAAAAGGGAAGCCTATTCCCAGCAGTGGGTGAAGTCGGTCTGTGGATGATGATGAACTGAAACTCAATTCGATTGCATATTTCTATTTGCATTATTTTGTTCCGTAAAAGTTCACTTGATTGATATAAATTAAGTTCGATTTTCAGGGTGTTTAGTCTGAACGGCTTTATATTTCTATGGAACGGACCAAAATGAATGGACCGCGGTCCCGCTGAAACTCCAGTCTCCCGGAAATAATTATTTAATTTATTTTGCGGAATTTCAATTTACTTTGCAAGAAAAAACGAAAGACCTTGAAGTCTGTTCCAGAATGTTTTTTTTTAAACTATATAACTTAACCTTCTACTATAAAGTAAGTAATTAGTGACGGGTGAAATTTCATTTTCCTTTAAAAGACTTACTGCCAGCATGTTCTGTTTAAAAAATGTCAGTAATTAATTTTTCCGCTTTGCTCGTGACAATAGACATTGAAAATTTTAATATTTAAAAAAAAAATGTGAGATTGAATGGCAGGCTGGGAACATTTAGTTAGATAAAACCCAATATCTGCGTGGGGTCACAAATTACACGTGACGTCCTACACTGAGAAAAAAGACCTTCCGAAATAGGGAAGGAATAACCTGCCATGTTGACTCACACGGATTTTTTCCTGCCAGTTTCGACGGAAAGTTTTACCTTCCACATTTTCCTTCTCATACTTTTCTTCCATAATAACCTTCCAAATCTAAAAGTAAATTCCCATTGAATCAAATTACCTTCTAGTTTTTCCGTCTGAGTCAACACGGAAGGTATCTATCGGACGGTAATGTTTTGGAAGGTATTTTTCCATCCAATAATAATCTTCCAGTTTTTCCGTCTGAGTCAACAAAGAAGGATATTAATCGGAAGGTCACGTTTTGGATGGTATATAAAAAATACTTTTTCCATCCAACATATTTACCTACCACCTTTTTCCGTGTGAGTCAACACAGAAGGATATTCATCGGAAGGACACAGTTTAGAAGGTAAATTAAAATCTATTTTTCCTTCCATATTTATTACCTGCCAAATCAGGTGGATTGACAAGAAAGGATATTGACAAATTTTCCTTCCAATTACCGAATAACCTACCTTCAAAGAAGGAAAAATAGGATAGGTGGTCTGCGTTCTCCTTCCACCTCAGATGGCTTTACCGTCTGAAGTTCAGAGATTTACCTTCCGATGTCTGAATTACCTACCTATTACGGAGGAAAAGTACGGTGGGTATAATAGAATTTCCTTCCATCTCAGATGGTTTTACCGTCTACAAGTTTAGAGATTTACCTTCTGATACCTGAATTACCTACCTATTACGGAGGAAAAGTACGGTGGGTATACCAGAATTTCCTTCCATCTCAGATGGTTTTACCGTCTGAAATTCAGAGATTTACCTTCTGATGCCTGAATTACCTACCTATTACGGAGGAAAAGTACGGTGGGTATGCCAGAATTTCCTTCCATCTCAGATGGTTTTACCGTCTGAAGTTCAGAGATTTACCTACTGATGCCTGAATTACCTACCCACGACGGAGGAAAAGCACGGTGGGTATACCTGAATTTCCTTCCATCTCAGATGGTTTTACCGTCTGAAATTCAGAGATTTACCTTCTGATGCCTGAATTACCTACCTATTACGGAGGAAAAGCACGGTGGGTATACCAAAATTTCCTTCCATCTCAGATGGTTTTACCGTCTGAAGTTCAGAGATGTACCTTCTGATACCTGAATTACCTACCTACGACGGATGAAAAGTACGGTGGGTATACCAGAATTTCCTTCCATCTCAGATGGTTTTACCGTCTGAAGTTCAGAGATTTACCTTCTGATACCTGAATTACCTACCTACGATGGAGGAAAACTACACTGGGTACATAAGAATTTTTCTTCCATCTCAGATAGTTTTACCGTGTGAAGTTCAGAGATTTCCCTTTTGATGCCTGAATTACCTATCATGGAGGTCATATTTGACTTCGTCATAATAAGGTAATTCAAGCATATTAAGAGGAAAATGTCTGAATATACGGCGGTGAAACTATCTGAGATGGATTAAAATGCTATTGTACCCAGTGTACTTTTCTTCGGTCGTAGGTAGGTAATACAAGCAACAGAAACCAAATCTTTAAACTTCAGACAGTGCAACCATTAGAGATGGAAAAAAAATGCTAATGAACCCCAGTATACTTTTCCGCTTGGTCATAGGTAGGTAATTCAGGCATCAGAAATCACATCTTTAAGCTTCATACAGTACAGCCATCTGGGATGGAAGGAAAATGCTAATGTACCCAGTGTACTTTTCCTCGGTCGTAGCTCGTAGGTAGGTACGTAATTCAAGCATCAGAAACAAACTTCAGGTGGTAAAACCATATGAGATGGAAGAAAAATGGGTATTAATTATGTCATAATCTCCAACAAGCTATCTCAACCAGTGGGGATTATGACAATTCTCAAAAAAAAAACGTCGTTTTCCCCACTAACATTCAAATAAATCTGCTTGGTGGGGATGACAATAAAATAATTTAGGTTTATTTTATATTATCACTCCACACTCGTACCTGCCTATTGTTGTTTACAAATTTAAAAACATCCTATACTAGAAATACCTTAATCTAATTAAAATTTGATTTAAATGAAACTAATCGTTATATTTTAGAATGCTCTGAGTGTGGAGTGATAATATAGAATAAACCTTAATTATTTTTGCTGTCAAAATTCCCTCCCAGCAGGATTGTAATTTTGGATATAATATTGGTGGGGAAAACGATTTTTTTTTTAGAATTGTCATAATCCCCACTGGTGGGGATTAAGACAATATACCGAAAAATGCTAGGATACTCACGGTACTTTTCTTTCATCGCAAGGTATTGAGGTATTGAATGGAAAATCTCAGATATTGACCCTCGTCGTAAATAGGTAATTCAAGCTACTTTGAGCCTTTAATCTCCGAATTGAGACAGCAAAACCTTCTGAAATTAAGGAACATGAAGATTAATAAAACACACATATCAAAAATATAGATCAAATTTATTGAATCAAAGTACTTACTACCTGATTAATATTACCAAATGAAACAAAAAATTTGATAAATTAATGAATCAAACACATAGAACAAATAACTTCAAATACAAACACTCAATAACTGTTAGACAGACAGTAATGCAAAAAAACCCTGCCCGAGTACCTACAAAGTATTTAAAATAATAAAATCTGTTGATTTTTCTGAATAAAAATTCAATTTTCAATTAGAAATGATATTGTACTATTTTAGGAAATAAATTTTTCTTTTTGGTTCAAGCAGGTGTTTATTGTTGCACACTGTAACTATACGGTTAAAACAAGATATATTATCACAAGAAAAATGATTTTAATGTTTGTTTTACCAATGCAAATAGCATAGGGGATAGTTAACTTGGAGAATGCAAAAATACTTTTATTGGGTCAATTATTATCACGTGAGTGTTTAATGTTTGACGGTTTTAATTGAACATAAAGTAAAAACAAATTCCAGGCCCAAGACAACTATACTTTAATTATATTTCAAAGAAAGTGTCTGATAATATTATTAATCAACCAAATAAACACACAAAGATAACAGATCATATAGGTGGGTATGGTAATACCTACCTATTCAAAATAAGTTCAAATACAGTCAATAATAGTTAATAATCAAAAAGGTATCAAATACCAATTGAAAGTAAATATTAAAGTAAAAAATACTTCAGAGAAACTACCCGATATTATTCATCAGACAAACAAATTTAATCACATACAAAAAGTTTGAATACAGTCAGTAATAATAGTTAAAGATCTAAAAAAAGTATCAAATACCAAATGCAAGTATCAAAGTAGAATTTTTAGTTTAAGGTTTGATTCTCATACAAACTGATTTTAGTTTTTTTTTCTATTATTATTGCTAATCTACAGTTTTCTTATATAGTTTTCTACAACTTAATAGAGTTTGCCGTTTATAGAGAAATATGAAGGCAACCACCGTTATTTCAGTGTAAAATTATACTCTCATTTCCCATTAATTGTAAATAAAGTATCTAACTGATAATTATTTATCAAACAAACACAAAGAAATCAAACCACTTTTTAAATACAGTCAATAATAGTTACACAACAGCAAAAACCCTTACTATTAGAAATTATTATTATTTACATAATACTAGAATGGATTTCTTGTCAATAAATGATGTAGGTATCACCCGCCATTAGGGGTAATTTTATGTTTTACGGCTGGTTTCTGAAAGTACAATCAAATCTAAAAGAACTAGCTTGTCAAATCCCTTGTCAACTGGTCCAGTTTACACATTGTTAGTTCATTTTGATTTGATTGGCCTTTCAGAAACCAGCCGTTAGTGAACTACTCGAAATTCTGAAAGAGTTTAGGGTCTATTTCACGATGTCAGACGTTACTTGACAATAAAAAAACATACTTTCACTCAATGTAAATTTATTGATGTATGTTATTACTTTTAATTTCTTACTACTGTTACTACTGGAAGATCGTAGTAGAAATTACGTTCTTTGGGTTTTTGTTGCACACTGTATAAAAGAAAAAGGCTTAATTAATATAAAGAATTTCTTACAATGACAACCATCAGCCATGAGGGGGTAATTTTGTCAGAACATTTGGTTTTAAAAAACCTAGATCATTGTAATAAAAATACTTTTTAACATTCGTCTTACTTACACAATAAGCACTTGAAACGTGAAAATCATAAAAAAAGTGTCATCATCGTAATATATATGTCAGAAATTTGTACAAAATCCGGTTCGCCACTGCTCATATCAATTATCCAATGCTTAGATTTGGTTAGGTGTGTATCTTATACCATTAAGGGTAATAATATTCGTTGAAAAAATTTTCGACTTAGGTTCTATTAGGAACTGACGACACGAACGACCATCTAAAAACTAGAGGAACTTGAACTTTAAAGTAAGTAAGTTCTAGTTCCTCTCGTTTTTAGATGGTCGTTTGAAACGAATGAAACAGTTGAAAGCAAACTTCTACAGCCTGCAATACACTGGGAAAAGAGTACTTATATTATTTGGTCGAGTACAATGTGCGCTTGATCAATTTCGGTCCAAGAAGTACCTACCTACCACTAGAACAAATGATTGTAGGTGTAAATTTTCCCATTTCAGTCTATTTTGCACATTTTTAAGGTGATCACGCATTCGAGTGATTCTGTCTTGAACGTCAGCTTCGGTATCGACTTTCAAAATAAATGAATCCAGTACATCACTTTTTGTCGGCTTCCAATGCTTATTTACTTGGTAGACTCCAGGAAACAGGAAAGGTAGCAGCAAGAGCAATCCGGTAGTTTGTTGTGTTATATTATTGTCACCTAAAAATGTACAAATAATGAAAAACCAGTGACGTAGTATCAGAGCCATTCCGATGGCTGAACCGCGGAAGGGGGGGGTTCGTAACGGCCGACTCGCGCGCAAATACACGGCAACTATTTTATTCTAAAAACAAAAAGCTCATTCACAAAAAGTAAATCCAACATAGTCTTACGAATTTATAAGGTACACGGGAACTCAACATTCTTTGGGAACTCAATATCTTAATAAAACAGATTTGTCTTTAACAGAAACCGCGTTATATAGAGAAATAATTTCAAATTTTATATATAGATCGTCCATGCTTTATCTTAATGTAAGCCTTTATGTTACACGCGGGTGGCTCCGCTGGCAAACACTATAGGCAAACCACGAAAGGTCAGTGCATTCCCTGCGAGCTTACAGGGTTGAGGAGCGTGATACGATTAGACATACGATTTTATAGTAATTTTAAAGATTCTACCTTTGCCCTCAATACATAAATTCGCTCTTAGTACTATTATGGAACAACATTACGGTACTTACTTTCAACCAAAGAAGGAAATAGTGAAACTCTTTCTTTTTGTCTTTCCGCGGTTAATCTACAAAACACTTGCAGCGCTATTTCTTTCAGAGAAGTATTTTTCGATAACACAAAGTCTTGCAGTTGGTTCAATGGCGGCAAATCTTTGTATAGCAATTGGAAGTCTTTTTTTATCTGCAAAAAAAAAATATGCATTTGATTTTCCGGTTTCTTGGTTTCAAATGCGGACTTAATGGGCTGACATATTAAATACTCACTAGAGCCGGCCCAACACTTGGTACTGCGAGTCCTTTATAAGTTTGGAAGTAATACTACAATGTTCCCGGCGTTTCTTTCAGTTTCTTCATGCGAAAGTCATGCGTATCGACCCAGTCTTGCAGCAGGTCACTGGATGTATGTGACGGAACAAGCGTGCGCAAATTCATTATTTGGGTTTTCACGTTCTGATCAGATTCTGAAACAAAATGAAAGTAATTAAATACGAATCATTTTCATAAACGGCACGTTAAGGTTTAGTGCTTCCCATGGTTTATTCACACTTTCTCGCTTCTCATCCCCTGGCTATAATCTCAAGCAAGCATCTAATTGAGGAGATAACAATTTCCGGGGTTGTGGGACTATTCGAAAGAGATACCGTGGCCCCGGAACGCAAAGGGCGATGAAGGAACATGGATGGGTTTTAGTCAGTAAAAGTCTGACACTCCCTCCTGCTCCGCCCGGAGCGGGAGGAGTCATTTGATGATTTCCAATCCGAAAAAAAAAGTAGATAAAAAGGAGAAACATAAAATTGGTAAGTAGATACAAAATGCTTACCAAGGAAACTTTTCACAGTCTCATCAGCTGCCCTAAGCTGTCGGAGCACTGCCTGAAGCTCCTGGGCTCTTGAGGTACTGGGAGCGGGGGACGCCATTCCCAAATCTCCTCCCACCCAACCCAACACAGATTTTCAAGCTGCAATATTAAATTGGTTTAATTAGCAACATTAATATCTTGATATTAGCTTCCATGGTTTCAATGGATAAGCAACCAAAGTTATGCATTGCCTCGCAGCTAGGATGCTCTGCACTCCCTCCAAACCAAAACACAGCAACGCTGGTTGGCGGCAGAAAATAGACATGGTGGTAGTAGGTTCTTCCCCGGACGAGCTCTTCCCTAAAAGGATCTATACACTCTTCACAAAGAGAGTGAAAGAACTCTACTACTAGATAAACTTTTATTATAATATTTGAATTTCGATCGATTTATACCAATACCTACCTACCAAATTTAAAATCTTTTTCGTGTATGTGCATACATATGTACATAACTACGGCAACGTAGGCAAGGTGAATAGAAATAAGTAGATTATTCGAAACAAATAAGCAATGCAAGTTTGCAGGTCGGCCATTTGCAATGCAAACGAGCGAACACCGACATCTATTTTTCTGCACAATAGCCTAGTTGCACGGAATTAATTGATTACGGAATAAATAAATGACTTACCCCTTTGCTCTGGTTTAAAACACCAAACAAAATTATTATCCTTAAAACACACAATGAGGTACAACACACAACTTCTCCTCTGGGAACGGGCGGGACCTCTACGACGCAGACGCACACGCAGTCACGCACTCAACCCGAACGAAATGAAAAGAAAAATGAATCTTTCATTCACGCAACTGACGACGAAACGCAGTGCAGTCTTGCAGTGCCAGTGCAGGGTTGCCAGATGCAATTTTATGATTTCCCCAAACTGATTTTTTTGTTTCCCCAAAATGGTAAGTTTTATAAAAAAAAACCCAATCGTTAAGATAAAGAAAAAAAACCGAATATAAAATAAAATTAATTTTGTTCGTTTATTTACAGACGAAATTACAGAAAAAAACGATACTACTTATTATTTTTACCTAATATTTCATAATCTTTAATTTTCACAAAAAATATTAAGTATTTCTTCAGTCTCATTTTCTTCTGTTTGTTGATACACATTTTGGGAATTACTTAAATAAATTTAGTATTTTTACTTCAATCATTATTATCATCCATAAAAATGTATGTGTATGTTGTTTGTTTGTAGGTAGGTAGGTGTAGTTGGTTGGCATCCTGGAATAACACAAAATATACTTTTTGGCCTAGTAAATCATGTCAACGAATCAGTAGATAAAACCCTAGGTACTATGTACAAATAAAATATAGATTTTGGATAAAGTTATGGTAACATGCTGTTTTGTTTTTGAATTCGTAACTTTCAATTTAATCATAGACGAAGAAAAACCGGTATGCGTGTGTGGAAACTATTATTTTTACAAATCAACTACAAATGCCTGGAAAAGTTTACAAGATATTATCTGCCTCTGTCTGACTCTGTCATGAATGTAAATCCACTTGTAACTTCTTGAAGTTTTCAGAAACTGCGTAGAGAAATATGTAAAAATCCTTGTCTAACATTTATTCTGATGATGATTAGTAAATGAAATGTGTCAAAAAAATCAGTATTTTGATTGGTTTAGTTGCCCTGTGTAGGTCGGTATTCAGTATTTTTTTGAGCTTCCCCGGTGTTTTCGTTAAGTTTAATCTGGTCACACTGCTCGCCTCCCTGCACAGTTAATACGGAAGGAATCGTGGAAGGTATTTCTTGACATTTCCTATCATTATTCCGTCTAAAATATTTTTATGTAAGTTCTCTAATTAGACTCACAAATTAAAGTCAGCTGCACCTGCACTTATTGATCATGCCTTTCTGCTGGGTTTATTAGGGTAGGTTGGTTGGGTAGGTAGGTTGATAGAGTGTATACCAGTCTACTTCATCTAAAATCCTGTCCTACCTAGGCACTAGGTTAGGTATTCTATTCGTAGTATTACCGGTATGACTGGCATAAAGCATGATAAGATGTTGTAGAGGAAGGAAGATGTTATAACAGCCAAGTTAGCCAAGTGTAGGTAGGACATAAGTACTAAGATAATAAGTTATCCAAAGTGTGGGTACCTATGCCAAATAAAACTAGTTGTTTCTTAGTACTTGAACAAGGTCTTTCACTTATCCTTTTACATAATATGTACTACAGGTAGGTATAACGTCCCGCTTTTGTTTTTATGCTTTTGTTTTCTCAATAATTAAGGTCTTAATGTATTAATAACTAAGTAGGTAACTAGGTAGGCTAGGTAGGTAGGTAAGTAGGAGGTACATAATGTATTTACATAGGTATGTACCTCCTACTTACATAAAGAGTTAGTAGTCACATTGATCAGATAAGAAAATTACAATGAATACAACTAGGTATCTACTACTACTACTACAACAGCCCATAACGTCCACTGCTGGACATAAGCCTCTCCCATGATCGGAGGAATTTGCCGTAATCTCCACGCTTGGCAGGCGGATTGGTACCTACCTACCTACCATCGAGTTTAGTATACATTACCTATATATCTATATACCTACCTTATGTACCTACAATACGTCCGGCGTACACTAGACAGAAGTTATAGTCGCCATTGGACATTTTCTCACAAACGGCTCAATTACCTAATTCAGACTGATCAAGAAGTCACCAAGTTACACCAGCCGAACTGTTAGGTACTTAAATATGTACCTACCTACCTATTAGGTCAAATCTTGTAAGCAATTAGAAACACTTCTTCTAATCCAATAGGAAATATGCTTAAATTTTATTTATTTTTATTTCGATACGGAATATTAAAGTACTTTAAAAATAATGACAAAAAGCGAAAACAAGATATAAATCGGATAAACAACACAAAAGTTATAACCATTTAAACTTTGTTACTATCTTTTTCTAGATAAACGGAATTTATTAGGGAATTTGTACCTCGCATTCACTGTATCGAATCACTCTGTCTAATCAGCAGTTTCAAACGCTTTTAACTTAGTATTTTTTTATAGATATAAAAAAAAAAAAAACAATTTACTATTTCTGATGTTAATAGGTAGGTACCTACGCTTTATTTAGAGTTATAAAAAAACTTCATGCTTATACCCTATTGGAGTTGGAGTTTAAATGTTATTAGGATTAGCTCCAGGTAGAGGAATTCTCGGTCAACAGCACAGGCACGAAATTTTGTGTAGAACACATTCTATTAGGATAGGTACCTAGGGTAATAGGTTATCTGTTTTAAGTTTGAGCATGACATAGCTTGGCTCTATATTTTAGTAGTACCTACCTACCTACTTTATTATTGGCTTAACAGCAAAGACATGATATGGCATTTTTTCGTTTTGGGCGCAATCATTTTTTGAATTCCTTCTCATGATTTGACATCATAACGAAATCCTGCTAACTTTATAGAAATTTCCTTCCGCTCAGTCCTTTTATTTCGGTAGAATAGGAATTCTTCTGATTTTGAATCGACATTCCTTCTAAAATTACCAACTAGAATGAAATCCTACTAATTTACACCATACACTCCATCCAACTTTGAGGGAAAATCTATCCAAACCGTTTTTTAATTGAGTAAGATAAAAAATAGCTTTTTATTTACACAAAGAAACTTACAATTTATACAAGTATTTACAAAATGTACAAAATTCAAAAGAAACAGTTAAGCTACTTATCTGCAGACCGTTGCAAATGATCTAAAGATAGCTCAACTAATTCAAATCAGAGCCAAACGAAGCGCTAATATGCACTTTTTAAGAGTGCAAATTCCTAAGTTACTGACCCCAGTCCTTTATAACTCTAAACAGACTATTTATATCTGCCCCGAAAAAGTTCCTTCACAAAAACATACATTTGAACAAACTAACTTACACCTTTGAAAGAGATTCCTACCAAAAAGACGTTTTACTGTAGAAGGATTAAAAATACTTTGTGATTTGGATTGAACATTCCAAGTAAAATTAACAACTTTATTGGAATCAATCAAATAGGATTTTACACGTTTCTTCTAAATCTGATCGAAATATTTACTTTAAATACATTTCCTTCTCAAAAACGAATATAAATAAACTCCTTCTAACTTCGAAAAAAAATCCTACAAGTAGTCCTTCTTTTTTGGTAGGATGAAAATATCCTTCTGATTTGGAGCGAAAATTCATGTTTTAATTCCTGACTGTAAATCTTACTTTACTAAAAGGATTTAACGTGTCAAAAAAGGTTCCGTCCGATGAACCTTTTCAAAGGAAAACTCGATCTCAAAAATCCACACACCAATGGAAGAATGAAAAAAATAAATTATACATTTAAAAACAAATAAATTAATCCTTCCAAATAAATTCTTTCTAATATTCCTTCTATAGTGATGAGAAATAAGTTTGAGTATAAAATTACTGCCTACTCCAAATTACCAACCGTAATTGAAATCTTACTAAATAAGAAGGATTTCGGAAAAGTAAATAAATTTCAAGGAAATTCCAGTTCTAAAATCTACAAATTATTCCTTCCAAATAAATAAATAAATCCCTCCCAAATAGTCCTACTATTTTGATTTGAGAAAAGATCCTCATGATTTAGAGTGGAAATACCTGCGAGAATATTAACAACCATTTAAGTTACCACATAATTATAAGGATTAAACATGGAAGGTACAATTGAATTCATTTCGACAGTTAAACTGAAAAGGGGAGTCCTTCTAAGACCCATATTTTATTTCTTCTAAATGAACTTCACAAAATTTTTAATGAAATTCCTACCATCTATGAGACGGTATTTCTTAAAAAAAAATTCCTTCTCAATATTCGTTCTATTTCAGTTGGAAAACAAGCTATTTTGGAGAATTCAGAAGGAAATTACATCTCAAAAAACCACACAAATTAATCCTTCCAAATGGATTCCTTCCACATACTCCTACTAATCTGATGGGAAAAAGTTACATGATAAAATTACCACCTGAAATCACCAACCGTTATTGAAATCCTATTAAATAAGAAGGATTTCGATTGGAAAGTATGATGGAGTTCCTACCAAAAGCTTACCTTCAAGAAAATTCCTTTTAAAAAATCTACAAATTATACCTTGCAAATAAATCCCTCCCAAATACTTCTACTATTTTGATAGGAGAAAAGATCCCTATGATTTTGAGTGGAAATATCTGCGAGAATTACCAACCAAAATGAAACACTACTTAATTAGAAGGATTAAACATGGAAGGTACAATTGAATTCCTTCCAACAGTTAAACTGAAAAGGGGAATCCTTCTAATAACCCATATTTTATTCCTTCTAAATAAACTTCACAAAATTTTGAAGGAAACTCCTACCGAACTAAGAGACGGTCTTTCCTACAATATAAATTCCTTCTCAATATTCGTTCTATTTCAGTTGGAAAAAACGCGTTCCCTATTTTCGAGAATTCAGAAGGAAATTCCATCTCAAAAATCCACACAAATTAATCCTTTCAAATAGATTCCCTCCACATAGTCCTTCTAATCTGATGGTAAAAAGTAACAAGATAAAACTACTACCTGAAATTACCGAACAGTATTGAAATCGTACTAAATAAGAAGGATTTCGATTGGATGGTATGATGGAGTTCCTACCAAAAGCTTAACTTCAAGGAAATTCCTTCTCAAAAATCTACAAATTATACCTTCTAAATTCATTCCTCCCAAATAATCCTACTATTTTGATCGGAGTAAAGATCTATTTGATCTTGAGTGGAAATACCCACGAGAATTACCATCCAAAATTTAAATTCGACTGACTTAGAAGGATTAAACATGGAAGGTTCAATTGAGTTCCTTCCGAAAGACAGGAGTCCTTCTAAAAATCCATATTTTATTCCTTCTAAATGAAATTCACAAAATATAGAAGGAAATTCCTTCTAAATTATTGGACGGATTTTCCTACGAAATAAACTCCTTCGGAGTATTCGTTCTATTTCGGTTGGAAAAAAAAAATATCCTTCCTTATTTTGGAGGGAAACTCGTTATCATCCAATTGGGAAGGTAAATATTAGAAGGACCCCTAGACGGAACCTGTTTGGGAGGATAAATTCAGATGGAATCATCGGTCATTTTTCTCAGTGTACGGTCCTAGATAATTGCATTCCGTTGACGAAGCGTCCTCCGCCCGCAGTCCGAGCAAACTTTTAATCAGAGTAATGCAATTATTGCATGGCGCCTGAATAACAAAAATTTGTCTGTAAATTAACTGACTGTTTTTTACGAAGATCTCTCGTCTTGTTACACCATCCAACTAGAAAAGATACGTAGGTATAACAACTACACAATGCACTAGCAAAATATGCAGGAGCACCATGCAGCTGCAGCTGATAGTGGCCGAAGTCCATGAACAGTTTCCTAAAAAGTGCCATTCGCGGGGTGTTGAGTTAGGAGTATTTATAAACGTGGATTTATCGATAGAAATGAGTCTAAAATATGCTGGTAAAGTATCGATAACCGATATCCAAACACAATGTATAGATGGCTACACATTGGTGTAACGTTACATGAAATGTAACACGAATGAGCCGTCCAGACTTACGCAATGCTTCATGAAATATAACCCAACAACAAGGCGAATTTGTTTCAGCGTGTGTCGTGTGTAACACTTCATGTTATCGTTTGCTGGATGGTGCTCCTGCAGATTTTACTAGTGCCGTTATAGATTATTTATATGGCCCGTGGATTGGGCGTGAAGGCACAGTGACATTACAATTCATAAAGTAATGAAGCGGCTTACCCGATCTATTGGTTCATTTAAAACTGTGTTTCGGGCAAGAGCCCGAAACACAGCCCGATTTATTCTACTTTTTAAAAACTTCAAAAGTTAAGAAACTTTGGAAGTTTTTAAAAAGTAGAATAAATTAAGTTCATATAATAAACAAACATGAATGAGTATATAATATGCCCTTTATGTGTCGGTAAACGTTCTCGAAACACACTGAATAAACATTTCAAACAACAATCTGTTCAAAAAAAGAGATTGTCAAATCTTTAACAAAATGCCAAATTTTTTGTCCTCCGAATGTTTGAACTGAAATTTAGTCTCCAATACTATTTGAACGACTGCAAATAAATACAAAACACAGTGGAGGTTCAATATTTTGCAATATTTTCCCATTCATTCGAAATGATCCATACCCTAGAACAATTGAATATTTTATAATAAATACAAATTAATTGATCATTTGGATTGCCAAATGATCAAATATGACACAGATTGACCGTGCTAGATTATCAATTAACACAATCGCGTGTTAATTGAGAATGTAGTCGGTCAACCCATAAACCGGCAATACTCAGAACCAATTAATGTAATTTAATATGTTTGAAGCTATTATTTTAGTTTGATATTTTATTTTTAATAATTTATGTTAGTGGTATGGATTAAGTACAATTAGTTATAACTTTTAAGGTTTTATGTCAGTAGTTAAAACAAAAGACAATGCAAATTGCGACGTAAACAATAAACATCGTAGGATGCTAAGCACTCCAGAGTCCAGGTCAGGCTGATCCACTTTGAGAGCAAAAGTCTAAATCTAAAGACGGTTTTCCTAAATGAAGTTTGCGCACAAACTAAAATGACAGACATTCAATTGACAAACTTGAATGAAGTGTCTCTTAAAGTTGAAAATTTGGGGGTCACACAAGACTCTTGCAGATTCATCAGCACCTACTTTATCTTGAAATTACGGTGTCCAATTTTATCCGTCCGTAATACGGGTTTGTGTAAACTTTAGAATCGTATTTCTTCTTTTCTTACTTCTCATAGCTCCAACTGATTGAACGATGTCGTAAGGGAGATTTGACTTACCATCAGTCGGCGTGGTTTGCTGACTGGAGTTGATCCTGGGCCGCTCCTCGCCGGCAGCGATGTGTTTGGCGGTCCGCCGCGCCACTGGCCGCAAGTCTGCCTCCACATCACTCGCTTCCTCCTCTTCGTAGGTGTATTCCATTTCTGTAAAAGAATGTCGAGTTAGTACTCACATTTGGAACTGTTTTAGGCAATTAGAGACTAGTGATATTGTTATTTATAGATTGTTTATTAATATCTGGTAGCATTATCGTTATCAGATTAAAATGTTCCTACTGCTGGGATACACGCATGTTGGGTGTGGTTTTTTAATTCACAACGAAGTACTTTATTAGTCTTTTTTATTTGCAGTGTGAAACCCCCAGTTTTATGCCAGCCTTTTCCCAAACTTTGGGAATACCTATTTCACTAAGAGCTCTAAGAACGGCACGTTTGGCCACACGGAACTCGTACGAGCGTTGACGCTCTTACAAGCGCTTGTACGAGCTTATGAGAGCGTCAACGCTCGTACGAGTTCCGAGTGAGTCGCGAGATAAGTCGTCCCTTTTGCTGACATCTGTCATTTGTACACGAGTTCGATTTTTTTAAGCGCCTAATGTGTCAAAATACAAAATAGCTAGTTAGTCTAAAACCGTTCTAAACTCTAAAAGCAAGATAAAACTGAAATTGACAACAATTTTAAATCTTAAATAAGCTTTGAAATTCCCCGAGGAAAGAGTTCCTGGAAGGAATTGGGGACGCTCTTACCCAGTAGTGGGACAGTATCGGCTAAACAAAAAAAAAGTCTATAATTTGTTTACGGTGGCCGCCGCAGACTGAACAACGAACACGTAGTGACTGGTCTCCTTTGACAATATTGGCACTGACAAACGTGTAAACCCTAAAATTAGCAACTCGATTTGTGGTGGTTCAAACTTCGTTCGAAAACCCTTTGTATAAAGTTCTAATCAGCTTGCACCACAAAGCGGATGTACGTCAGTCACTGCAGCCGAATAGTGCGAAATGAGTGGTTTTTTTCGATTTACAAAAAATCTATTGATTGCACTAAAAAAATAAAACACTTAAGACCTGCTTTATAGTTAGTTCAGTTAGTATGCAAAATTGGGATTTTTTTTCTATTGAGAAAAGTTTATGGAGTCGTGTTTTCGTCACACATAGGACTTAGCATTAATCCTCAACTTTACCATATATTTATTTCAAAATTAATGCTGCAGTATTTTCGGCGTAACGGAGGATCATGCTAAGCCATTTGAGGGATATACAGCCCTGAAAACCCGTTCTTACCCACAATTACAAAACTCTTTGTTTTTTAATTGTGATAAGAACGGGTCCAACAGTTTTCACATTTCTGATTGTCAACCAGCTTTGTCACTGGGTAACCGGCACACTTTGTAGTGTGCCAGTTGAGGGCTGTTAACTGATTGGCAATCTGAGGTTGGTTGTTTCACAGTCGCCTGACATGCTGTAAGCTTCCTTTGTTGCCCGCATCGGCTGTCATGTCAAAGATTATTTTCGGTACAGCGCCAAAGCCTTGATACACGTTCGCTAATGGATTGATTTATACTGCAACAGTGAAATATAGTACTTAACGCTTCGATTCATTTGTACGGTGGGCCACGTCAGTGGTATCAAAATTACTATAGCTGGCACAATATTCTATTGTAAGTCCGTACTAGACCAGCTTACATTCAAAGTGATACCGTTGACGTACAGCTTACTGTATCCTAACTTCCTAACTGATATTATAAATGCGAAAGTAAGTTTGTTTGTTTGTTACCTTTTCACGCCTAAACCACTAAACCAATTATCATACGTTGTCAGCAGGTGTACAAAAACGGACATAGACCTTACATTCCGAAAAAAAGTACTGTTCCCGAGGAAAACAACAATGGTCATGCGCCATTCAGGTGGTCGAAAATAATTCAATCATGATTTGAAAGACAGAACGTTATTTATTGTTGTCGATTCTGTTGTGTACAAACTAAACTTAATTTAGGCTATTGCTATCTTTTTCTCTATAATAAAACGAGAAAGAGACGGACGTAATTTAGAGCTGTCAAATGGGCCAAGTTCACCGTAAAGATAACAGTCTGATTATCTAAAAACAGCTGTTTAAAACACATTTTTATGTTCAAAAATATGTTTTAAACAGCTGTTTTTAGATAACAGTTTTGATAACAGTCTGATTATCTAAAAACAGCTGTTTAAAACACATTTTTGAACATGAAAATGTGTTTTAAACAACTGTTTTTAGATAATCAGACTGTTATCTTTTCGGTGAACTTGGCCCCTTGGAACTATTTTTTCTATACAAATGAAGGGTGCACGTAAAAACATGTCGACTAAAAACACGGTGAAGCGCAAGGCATAAACTAGTTTGACATCTCTAACTTAATGTATAGCTATAGCCGTCCTTTTCTAGCACTGCCTTTTAGTAAAAGATAGCAATAGCCTAAATTAAGTTAAGTTTGTGCACAACAGAATCGACACCAATAAATAAAGTTCTGTCTTTCAAATCATGATCGAATTATTTTCGACGACCTGAATGGCGCAGCGGTAGTGAGGCTGCTTTACGTTCTTAGGGTCCCGGGTTCGAATCCCGGTAGGGGCAAATGTTTATGTGATGAGCATGGACATTTGTATCCGAGTCATGGATGTTTATATTATTTACAAACAAAAATGTATCATAATTTTTTCGTGGATCGTTTCGTTGTGTCGTGGAAACCAGATAATTGATAGTCCAGCGATATTTATTTATTTATTTAAGTACAAGCAGAGCACCCAAATTGATTGTCAAATTCTAAATTAACGCGAGCTAAGCCGCAGGCAAAAGCTAGTCTACTTTAAAATTGTTAGTGCAGATACGGGGTGGCTACCATTAATGTATTCAACTTTAAATCTACACTAATATTAAGAGAAGAGATTTGTATTTTTATATTTTTGTGTGTGTGTGTGTGTGTGTGTATGTTTGTAATGAATAAACTCAAAAACTACTGTGCCGATTTCAAAAATTCTTTCCCCATTAGAAAGCTACATTCATCTTGAGTAACATGGGCTATATTTTATCCCCGTACTCCCACGGGAACGGGAACTACGTGGATGAAACCGCGTGACGTCCGCCAGTGTTTTATAATTTGCTGTTTATCTGCAGCAAATTGATAAAACATATTGAGTCCAGTTTCACATGTGTCTATCAGAGGGCATTTTTTTAAATTATGTTGTCGAGGTTCTTTAATTATAATAACTACTTACACATGAAAAGCTCTGATTGAAAGTAAGCAATTCCTGCGGATCGCACAGCTGCGCTTAATCCCTGATAAATTTAGTATTATTTAAACATAATACAGATAAAAGAATACTAGAAATATAAGGACGGGTGTATCCCACTATTTCTATTAGGTATTTCTATTGATAGAAATACTGGGCCTAATTCAGACTGATTGTCCCACTATTTCTATTGCTGTCAGCAGCAACAAAAAAAACGCTGCATCACCTCTTATGACGGCGTGCACATAGAAACTATTTATTTATTTCCTCTTTAGATAAAACGGCAGATTATTAATTTTTTCTCCATTTTATTTTTTTTTTAATACCGAGAAGTCGTGTTTTAATTTTAATCTATTCATTAAATTTTCATTAAACTTTTCAAATAACATAACTGCGTTTTTTTGTCGCAATAGAAATAATGGGATATAATTGTAAAAAACGCTGATCCCACTTTTTCTATTTTGTATTTCCATGGAAATAGTGGGATACACCCATAAGGACAGATAGTTTAAGAACTACACTGTCAGCACTCGTATTTCTCTATAAAAAACTGTAATACCATTACAACTACGGCAGACAATCAGAGCAATCTGTGATATAAAATGTTGTTATATTTTAGCTATCGTAAGAGAGACAAATAAACAATGTGTGTCGTAGATATCTGGTACGTTAACCGCTCTCTCGGATATAAACTTTTAAAATACCACAAAATCTCGTTGCCTCAGCCTTTAACGTACAATGCAATGGCATTCCACTTTTCTATGAGTAACAATGGTCTCAAATGTAAAGAGTTTCGAACAGCTTTCAGATAAAACGCTGCTCGACTAAAAATACTCCGGGAAATTTTTATCGCTATTTTGCATGTTCCCTTTTATTGAAATTCCATGAACTGCTGCGAGCTATAAATTTAAGGTTCAATACCTAATCAATTTATATTAAGTTAAGATAACTAGTACGCTTTTAACCGACAGTGGTGTCGATTCTGTTGTGCACAAACTAAACTTAATTTAGGCTATTGCTATCTTTTACTAAAAGACAGTGCGAGAAAAGGACGTCTATAGCTATGAACTAAGTTAGAGATGTCAAACTAGTTTATGGCTTGCGCTTCACCGTGTTTTTAGTCGACATGTTTTTAAGTGCACCCTTCATTTTTATAGAAATATTAGTCCCAAATAACAGCTCTAAATTACGTCCGTCTCTTTCTCGTTTTATTAGAGAGAAAAAGATAGCAATAGCCTAAATTAAGTTTAGTTTGTGCACAACAGAATCGACACCACTGTGAGGGCTAATCAACTATGTGAACCATACATAGCATATAACTAGGTGCGCTTTTCTTATAGCGCGGATAACAATAACGATATTATCACACTAGAAGAATAAAGGACATTGACCACAATCAGAGTCGCTTTATAGTAAAAGAGTATGGCCATAAAAATAAACTCATAAATTATAAAATATTTTTTTAACTTCTCTTAGTTCACTTGAACGAAATCGTATGTGGGGTTACTATTTTGTATTTTATTAGCTACAGTATTGGATTTTATTGCTTACTTTTTAAAATGGCGTATTTTGGTAAAATCAATGTTGCCAATTTATTAAAACCTGGGACATAATCCGTCACTCAGTTTTAAAAATAAATTCAACTATGACTTTATCCTCGTTATTTATATTTTTAATAAGCACAATTTATTTAAATAACATATTTTCTTAGTTCACATCCTATAGATAATATTACTTTGCTAATTAAAAATCTTTCTTTAGTTGACAGTCAGAGTGATTAAATTGACTGTTGGTAACACTATCACAATGTGATATGTGAACTGTCTCTGTCAATTTGTCAAACAAACAGAACAACACCGAACTTTTGTTTTCACTTGTGCATCGATAGTTGTTGAGTTTGTTGTGCTTATAAATAACTTATCATTGCGTACTGTTCGTGTCTTATGTCAATTCAAGTCATACTGTTGTAATGGGCTGCTGCTTTTAGTGGAAGGTTCGTTACAAAACTAACCTCAAAACTGAACAGAAAATCAAAAAACAACTAAATCCTCCACGAAATAAATGGATATTTTTCTTTTCCTTAGAAAGTACGACATCACCCCTCTTTTATATTCAATTTATGCTATCATACAAAAAGTTTTGATGCGCAACGGCGGTCAGTAGAAAAATGGGCATTCTCCTTTACTTTCCGCTCAGAATCGCATATTGTGAGCAATATCAACGACCTTATCGTATCTATAAAATGTAAGAATGCCCCGAGATGGCAATATTTGCACGAGAAGCTTATTTTTCGATATTGTGTTTGATTCCACAAAGACGTCAAGCGGTGTATGCAATTGTGTATACTATTGGCTTCTTCACCTCAATAGAATTAAGTATATACTACTATCTTGTTTAACTGACAACTATGTGCATTGTCGGATTCCATTCGACATACATAGGCAGTGTCTTCTTGGTTATTTTATTCTACAAAAAATGTGTAAGTTTTTATTTTTTGTGTGCGGTGGTAGTTGTTGTGCGCTTGTTTCGCATTTTATTTAGATTTTTCACCTAAGTATACCAGCTATAAGCTTGCTGTTTGTGGTGTACAATTTACAAGCCTGTTCTCCAAGTTTCTTGAATATTTATGTCAGCACTTTCTATGTTCAATGAATGAAATCCTTGCTTTGTTTAATATTTCTGCAATATTTAGTATTTGTCTACTTGTATTTTTTTTTAATACCGTAAAAAAAATTGCCTTTCCCATATAACGAGTAGAACCTCTAGGTATTAGAACTTAAACCTCTGACTTACATAAATTAAGTCAGAGGTTTAAGTTCTAATAGAGGTTATTTTTGGTATTACCTTGTTTATTATAATTAAGAAGGGCCTGTTTTCGGCTCACGGGTTTTTATCGTATTTTATATTACCCAATACCCAATACACAACAACAAAATTAAGCCCTTTAATTTCCTGCAGCGGTATTAGTATTTTTTATTGATGGTTACCCTTCACAGTATAAATATAGTATACAAGGGTAATGCAAACTAATGTATATAATTCATGATATCCGTTACCCAATTCACTTTCTCTCGCAAGGTTAAGGCGGGCGGGCGGATTCGGAGGTGGCCAAAACGACGAAAATCGATGACTATTCCCTAACACCGACTCTGCTTAGGCATCGAGAAACGAGACATTGTGAAACCACGTTGCCTTCTGGAGCACGAATAGTAACGTGTAAAGATGGCCGCTTTTTGTTTTCTTTAGCGTTTTATATTGTTTGTTTTATCTACTTATTATTTGCTTTTTAGCAGGAATATACGATACTTTACAGTTTAAAATATAAACCATTTTGGTGTTTAATAAAACGAGGTGTATAGTACACCTCTGTTACGCAGCGGGGCGAGAGGCTTGTAAAATACGTTTTGCTGAAGTTCTCGGATTTTATAGCCATTGGGATAATAGGTACAATATCTAGGTCTGTCGGCTCAGGTAGGTGAGCCAAATGACCGTCTAGTATCGTTTGGCTCCTCCTAGACTAGACCATTCATCATCATGACTGGGAAGGTCAGGCGAGTACCTTTTAGTCTCAACTGGCAGCGTTCGGTGACAAATAACTCTATTATATTACAATCTTATATTATTTTTGAGTTTCACTTTGCTAATACAGGGTGTAAAAGACCTCATCACAAGCACAGCACAAGCATTTTGTACATCAAACTAAGTTACTTTACGCAAAAATTGTTGCTGCATAAATTAACGACTTTTTTTTGGGGTGAAAAATCATGTTTTGTGGTAGAACTCAATGTAACGCACTCAAAACATTGTGCTGATAGATTGATTGAATAGTACGAGGGTCGTGGAGGTGTTTAAAGTAACAATCTTACATTAAAAACTTGTACTTATTTAAAAAAAAAACTTAAAAAGTTGGAAGTTTGACCCCCAATATCTCCGTAACTAGAAGATTCCTAGGTATGGTGTAGAACAAAAAAATTATCGCAATGACGAGGCAAACACTTTGCCTTTCGGCTTCGTTAAGAGGTGTTTTATACCCTTTATAGTACACGGTGTAAGAGACTCGACGTGCAAACTGTAAACATGATACAGTGAATTATTGTAGTCCACAGCGTAAAAATGTTCATCAAATAATAGAAAATAGGAGTTAGTATTTTTTTTATAACTGATAACAATTTGGTAATTCAAACAGATTGTGATTCGTTGTGTCATGATTTTCAAATATGTATTAAATAATAAGATCTGCTGTGATCTATCTAAACTAATATTATGTAGGGTTTCAAAGATTTTAATAATTCGTTTTATATTTGAGAAATGACAACACTGCCTAACTGTCAATGTTGTAGCGGGAAGGGGTAGTTTATAAAACATGACACTCGACCGAGAGAGCTCTGTTCATTGGGAGAAATTGTGGTGTTAAGGCTTATGTGGAATGAAATACTTGGATTTGAATATACTGAAGAGTTGATTGGAGCTACAGCAGTTTTATTACAGTTGTGATTGAGAGGTTATAAAAAATTATGGTATTAAATAAAATGCCTAAAGGATATAAAGGAGACGTTGTTCTGTAAAAACAAGTTACGCTATTATGCCTAAAGTAAGTGAAATCTGTATACTTACCTAAGTTCTCAGACACGATACTTTGGTCAAAATGTATCGAACAGCTACGGATTTCAGTACTCTGTGGTCTAAAATCATATATTTACTGAATTCGTAGTGGCAGTTAGTGTGCCACCCTGAATTTTCTGCTAATGCACTACACGCTTGGAAAAACATTGATTGGAGTTGCCATGTTGCCAACCAGCCAATAAGCAATCGACTCGTCACGATAAACGATTTTATTCAATATTGTACCTATATTAAAGATCCACCAAGCATGTTTGACACGTTTACAGATAATAAGAAATATTGACACACACCGTCTGATGAAATGGATGGAACATGAAATAAACCTGAATATATAAAAATCTTTTTCGATGAAAATTATTCATCCTGCTTATTTACAAGTTTAGTAATCTCAACCGCTGGGTGCGAGTCGCACGGGACCGGTCAATGTGGCGACACTTGGGGTAGGCCTATGTCCAGCAGTGGACGTTTTGCGGCTGAAATGAATTAATGAATGAATGAATCACGACCATACTTTATTAATTTTTAAGACGATATCGGTAACCGTAATTAGTTTTCTCGAATCGAATCATCTTATAAAATTAAGGTATGGTCGTCATAACGGTATGAGAAGCTTCAACTTGACGGGCAAAAATAAAATGTACTATATACACCAACTTGAGAAAGTGTATCTAAAACTAAATAAATAAATAAAAACTAGAAAAGGCCTAAGGTTAATCGCTATGAAAGCGCAATATCTGCTCATTGCCTATAGATGCTCTCGAAGATAATAAATATAATACCCGCAAGTCACAACAACTGAAAAAGAGAGAGAACTGTAAAGAGATATGGAAACGAGGCATTGATAAGCATAACACTATGCTGCGCGGATCCAGCCTGTCCCAGAACTGCCCTCTCCAGCGACGCCCTAAGCCGAGGCACGTACCCCACAGGCAGGCGGTGCTCTTAGCGCGCGGTCGCTTAGTTTACAAGTTGAATGTAGGGACATTACACACATAGCCAGGGGGCTGGAGCCCTTACTCTCAAGACAGAATGCTTGGTTGACGGCTTCGTGATGAGGTTGTTTACAGCCTGTATAATGTGTACCTCGTGTTAATAATAGTCCGATTAAGCAGATATCAAAGGGTAATTTTCTACTTGTGTGCATGTCGAAATTAACTGCCACTAGATATTATCTATGGGTACGGTTTCTACCTGTCACTCCAGCTAGAGGCACTGCTATGTCTGATCCCGTCTGTGATACTACTATAAAACTGCCTCTGTATAAAGGGTGTAAAAGACCAAGAGGTCTTTTACACCATTTATACAGAGGCAGTTTTAACGACGCTGAAAAAGCACTTGTCTCTCTGTGACTCCTCGTCATTGCGATCATATTTCTGTTCTACACCATAATTGAGAACCTTTTATTTATGGAGATATTGGGGGTCAAAGTTCCAACTTTTTGACTTGTTTTTTTTTTAAATTATCAAATCAAATCAATGTATTTGCTATAAAGTATTGGTACAATTTCGGTCTTAACATAAATAATCCAGATCCATAATACTAAGTCATAATAATGTGACATGCAAACATTTGAGCTTATAATTATCATTAAATTAATTTATAAGTTTTTTTTTCATTATAAGTTTTTAATGTGAGGTTTTTACTTTCAACACCTCTACGACCCCCATACTATTCAATCTATCCATCAGCACAATGTTTTGAGTGCGTTACTTTGAGTTCTACCACAAAACATGATTTTATTTTTCACCCCAAAAAAAAGGCGTTTCCCAGCAATAATTTTTGCGTAGAGTTAGTTAGTTTGGGCTTATTCCACAAATCCCCCCTAAGAGAATCAAGGGGAAAAACTGGACTTCAATGTAAATATAATCCAGAAAGTCCCCTTTTCATTTTGAGTTATTCCACTATTCCCCTCTGAGAGAATCTTCCTCAAACACAGCCATAATGTAATAAAATCTAAAAAATTAAATGTTAATTATTTTCATTTTGATGTACAGAATGCTTGTTGACGGCTTCGTGATGAGTTTGTTTACAGCCTGTATAATGTGTACCTCGTGTTAATAAACCAAGTCTACTCAACAATATCTTTCATTCCAACAACATAACAATAGCCTAGACTAAGATACTTCACTTCACAATTTGAAAACGAATACGTTTTCAGCTATGTCATGTGGGATGCCTAGCTTTATTACAATGCGAGATGACATGACGAAACAAAAGCGATCGACTATGATACGATAGCGTTATCTATACTAATATTATAAAGAGGTAACATTTTTTTGTAAGTTTGTATGTTTGTAAGTTTGTATGTAGGGGATAATCTCCGGAAGTAATGAACCAATTTCAAAAATACTTTCACCATTAAAAAGCTACATTCACCCTGAGTAACATAGGCTATATTTTATCCCCGTACTCCCATGGGAACGAGAACTACGCGGGTGAAACCTCGGGACGTCCGCCAGTAGTCAATAAAGGGGATCTTTATAATGAAGGTTCAATAGCAGAAAAGTATTTATATCCGAGCTGTGTAGCTAGTCAAAGCTATCACGATCTTCAGAGGTCATTCCCCTGGCTGACTGGATTTACTTAGTGTGATAAACGTCTTAATAATTCAAGCAGAATAGAGCACGATTCCTACGATATTTTTCGATATTTACTACCTGCACGACGACTGTCGACGAATTCTAAAGCATTCCGGCGATCGTTTACCGACGACCAAGACCTACACGTGCCGTGGCCGGGGCGCTCTTGCCGATATTTCGATGTAATTCACGACAATTTATTATGACCCAAGCATTACGAACGTGCTGTCTAGTTTTCTGATGAAATATAAAGAGTACCTTTATATACCTTATACCTTTACTGTATACCTTTACTGATTTAACACTTAAAGGTTCCTGGCTATAAAAGTCTCTTTGTATCTGTTTGTTTTTCTTAAGGCTAATGCTCCAGGATAACCCGCGAAATTCAAATTTTCTTACGTTTTTTGCAATTTTCAGGCCAGTGCTAGGTTGTATGTTGATTAAAATATTATTCGCGGCTGTAAGACGTATGTAGTTATAGAATTATTATCATCAAAATCATCAATACAACCCTCCAAGTTCATAAAGGTGTAGGAAACAAAAAAAAACAAGAAAATGTTATTTCTACACCTTTATGAACTTGGAGGGTTGTATTGATGATTTTGATGATTATAATTCTGTAACTACATACGTCTTGCAGCCGCAAATAATATTGTAATCAACATTAACCCTAGTACTGGCCTGCAAATTGCAAAAAACGTAGGAAAATTTGAATTTCGCGGGCTACCCTGGAGCATCAACCTTAACATAATATAGTCTACTAATCTTTTGTCAGGTAGGTACTTGTTGTAAACGTCAGGTGAATCATTTTCTCAGTTGCATATAATGAGAAGCAAGAGGGTCATTCCTATTTGTCACAAGCCCGGTGGGATTTACCCATCAGCAAAAATGTCAGCCTTCCATACAAAATTTCATCCCCCATTTCACCCCTTTAGGGTTCTAGATTAGAAAAATTCTTACACAAGAGTTCCTTTTATAACGGGAACGTCATAAAAGGAACTGTTGTGTAAGAATTTTTCTAAGAATTTTTTGCACTAGACCATGTAAGCAATGTAGGTTGCTAGGTACCCTGTCAGTCAATTTCAGATTTAAATTTATTATTTTGTATTAACTAACCTGAGTTAATAATACGTATATATGATTCGTATCGTAAACAGTTACAATTACCCATGTCAATCAACTATGAAACAAGTCCGAAGTTTGTAGAATTTTGTAATTTGTAACATGTTGGATATACAGCTTATACCATTCCTTTATGGGAAGTCGAAGCCTGTGACAGATCCGCAGATGGCTTCAAATGTGTGCGAACAAAATAGTCTCAGTGACAACTGTGACAAGACCATAACGTAATGTGCAGTGCATAATATTCCTACGACTGAGATACAAGCCTTCACGCTTTAAGAAGTCGGACGTAATCTATTCGGTCGGGCTCAATGCGGGTTAAAACATCATCACTGCTCTCAGAACGGTGAAGGAATTTTGGTCGTTGGACATTTTCTCATGATGCTTATCATGAGAAAATGTCCAACGACCAAAATTTCGAAGACACGAGAAACTCAAAGCATTTCTTCAATTAGATTAGACCATTACAGGCACTTTTGAATGTAACAAAAAAAGCGAAGCTACAGTCACAGTCACAAAGCAATATTACTTGTACTGTAGTTGCCCATTCCAAAGCGTAGATCTCTAAGGATCAGAATGGCCATGATCTAAGTCAATAGACAATTTTTATTAGATGCAATAGATGTGTGATGTGATCTGTGTAGATGCTCTTACAAGCAGCGGATAATTTGAAAGGACTCTTGGCTGGGAATGATATTGACTACGAATTATGCTCTACACTGCCGTCTATTAGGATATGCATTTTTTTTATCACTCTAAACAAAGCGTATTAACTTCTGAAATAGTAAAGTGAAATTATTTTTTTAATATCTATAAAAAATATTAAGTTATAAGCATTTGAATCTGCTGATTAGACAGAGAGATCCGATACAGCGAATGACGTCATTCGCTAAGTCGACGTACAAAATCCATACTAAATTCCGTTTGTCTAGAAAGAGATAGAAGCAAAACTTTAAATGGTTATAACTTTTGTGTTGTTTGGCCGATTTATGTCTTGTTTTCGTGTTTTGTCATTATTTTTTATAGTACGACTCCAAATGGGCCGTAGGCTTGTGGGACGAGTTGATGAACGACTCACTTTATCTTTTCGTATCGAAATAAAAAAAAGAAAATTCATGCATATTCCCTATTGTGTTGGTGGCTTCCAGTAGAATCATTCCCTCAGTCAGTCGATTGCCTCTATATGTCGATTCATGAAACAACATCTGCCTTTGTTCTTGTTGTGGCCACGTCTTGACTGACTTGCTTTACAATACATGGTTATACATAACTTAACATCACGCCTATAATAGTGCACAAGTGAAGTGATACTAACGTAGTTTTAAGGTACTTCATATTAACACAGTTTGTACCTATTTAAAATGTCACTTACGGGATATCTTCCGTGATTAAGCGCGTAGCAAAATACAAAGAAAAAGGGTAGACAGATTTGTCTGCTCCTAACAGTTTTTTATATACACCCGCATTCTCCAGTTAACCCGCGATCATGGCGCTTGCAACAGCTTCGAAATATCGGGAGCTCATAAATAATCAATAATCAGGGAAGATATCCCGTAAGTGGCATTTTAAGTATAGTTATATGAACCATGAAACTACCGACCAATAAGCCTACAACCAAATATGTACACATTATTTGCTTCATGTCTTGAGGATCGCTTAACAATATTCATAGAGAAGTATCAACCGCCGGAACAAGCAGGTTTCAGAAAAACCTTCTCAACAACAGATCACATCCACACTTTAAATTTGATTAGAGAAATATACAGAACACAATAGACCACTCTACCTGGCATTTATCGACTACGCCAAAGCCGACTCTATTTCACATAAGAGCATGTGGAAAGCTCTACATGAATGCGAAGTACCATCGGAGACTATAGATCTTATAAAAGACATCTACTACAAAAGCAAAAGCCGTGTAAAATTAGAGAGACAAGGCCCTGAAATAAACATTTGTAGAGGCGTCAGACAGGGTGACCCCCTGTCACCAAAAAATTTTATAGCTGTGCTTCAAAGCATAATGAAGACTCTAAACTGGGAAAAGAAAGGAATTTATATAAATGGGAAACCCCTCAGTAACCTTCGATTTGCGGATGACATTATACTCTTTTCTGAAACAGCATCTCAATTACAGGAAATGATTAATGAGCTAAATGAAGTAAGCAATAAGATTGGCCTAGAACTAAATACTACCAAGACTGAAATCATGACGAACCACCACATTATACCAATACGGGTCAATAACAATACATTAGAATACGTTCAAAGCTATGTTTACCTTGGACAACAAATATCTTTCTCCAAGACAAGACACGAAGATGAGGTTAAAAGACGAGTTAACATAACCTGGAATAAATTCTGGAGCAATAAAGAAACCCTAAAATCTAAACTCCCTACTACTCTCAAGAAAAAGGTAATGGACTCATGCTTAATACCCTGCCTTACCTATGGCTGCCAAACATGGATTTACAATAATAATACTAAAAACAGAATACAAGTATGCCAGAGAGCGATGGAAAGGAGCATACTAAACATACAAAGAAAACATAGAAAAAGAAACACCGAAACAAGAAAAACAACAAAAATCATAGATGCTGTGGAACATTCTCAAAAACTTAAATGGAAATGGGCGGGTCACATTGCACGTATGGACAAGGAAAAATGGACACAGATAGTAACTACCTGGCAAGGACCAACAAACAAAAGGAAAAGAGGTAGACCGAAAGAAAAATGGGTTGATGAAATAATAAGAAAAGCCGGTGAAAATTGGATCACAAAGGCAAAAGACAGACAAACGTGGAGCAAAATGGAGGAGGCCTCCATCCGTTGAGGGGTCCATATTGAAATACAAATATAAATGATATCAATAATAATAAATAATAATTATAATATAAATGATAATGATATAATTATGTTAACTGTTTTAAAATTGAATTTATTTAATATTTTAGAAATCCATATAAAAGGATAAAAATGATCTTATTAATTTAGAAATGATATGTTAAACTTTATAATTATGATAAGAATTGTATTATTTTTTTGCATGCACATTTATGTAATAGTAATTTTATGATATATTTGTTTTATAAGTCATTCATTTATTCATTCATTATGGAAATAAAGAGGCTATAATAATAATAATATGAACCATGAAAGATTGTATACACAGGGCGTCCCACGGATATACCACATGGAGGGAAAGTACCTTAAATATTGTAGATGGAAGGAAAGGATGGATGGAAGATGGAACATTTTACTGAAAGAAGACATTATTTGAATTTAAAAAACAATTTAAACTGCATTCATAGATATTTAAATGATTACATGGTTTAACCGGGAATCGAACCCGTTACACGAGAAAAATAATCATTAAAAATGTTAAAATTCATGGTCGTCCTTTTATTTCTGACACTATTTTATTTAGCAAAAAATAATCCTTATGTTGAAGCCTTTCGATCGGTATGATAAAGCTACAGGGTGATTATTTTTGTCGTGTAACGGGTTGGATTCCCGGTTCAACCATATACTTATTTAAATATCTACGAATGCAGTTTAAATTGTTTTTTTTTTTTAACTCAAATAATGTCTTCTTTCAGTAAAATGTTCCATCTACAATATTCAAGGTACTTTCCCTCCATGTGTCATATCCGTGGGACGCCCTGTATATATATGTATCTCTTATGCACAGTTTGTATTTTATCATATTTGTATCTGTAAGGTATTTATGTATAGGCCAAGGCTGCCTGGAAATAACGGTTTTATTATCGTTATCTATACTAATATTATAAAGAGAAAAACTTTGTTTGTTTGTTTGTTTGTTTGTAATGAATAGGCTCAAAAACTACTGGACCGATTTAAAAAATTCTTTCACTATTCGAAAGCTACATTATCCACGAGTAACATAGGCTATATTTTATTCCCGTACTCCTACGGGAACGGGAACTACGCGGGTGAAACCGCGGGAAGTCCGCTAGTACTATATAAAGCTCGATTACCACTGACTGACTGACTGACATAATTGTTCTCCCAGATGGTGGATGGGGAGGTGGGTATATTTTGACAGATTCGTAAACAAGTAACTCCCGCGAGTATGGAAAAAGTGCCAAACCTCCCCTTTTCGCCCCCCTTCCTCCCCCTCAATATCGTATCTCGGAAACAAAGAGACTTGGAACATTTTTTTTTTCAGATTCGTATATAGGAGGCTTGGATAAGTAAAAACCAGTTTTAAATATTGACCCCTTTTTCCCCCTTCTCTCCCCTTTAGGCGGATCTCGGAAGTTGAGAGACTTGGAACATTTTTTTTTTCAGATCTATATAAAGGGGCAACGCGTTAGTCAAAATCATTTTTCAAAACTCCCCACTCTCCCCCCCTTCACCCCTACTCCCATCTAATCTCGGAAACTAGGACACGTAGCGCCTTTTTGATTTTTACCATAAATTATTATTGAGGAGCGTTGAAATTTGTACACCCTTTCCTCCCCTCCCCAACCTCCCCTAAAACTGAAAGGGCTGTAACTTCGTAACGGTTAGAGTTAGCCATTGGGTGTTTTAACAAATATTATAGTAGGCGTCGAAACCTGTCTGGTGGTAGGTAGGTTCTGAGTGGAGCGAACCTGCGAGACCGAGTGGAGAGAAGGGGGGAGGTGGCGAGCGAAGCGAGCCGGCGACGTCCGTAGCGTAACGAAGGTTGAGTGGGTGAAGCGTAACTCAGCTTTTAACGATTCTAATGAATTTTTATTTTTTTATTGATTTAGTTTTTAGAATGTTTTAGGGGTTCTTAAGGGTTTTCATACTGATTCAGGGGTTGTAGTTGTAACGGTGTTTCCAATTATTTTAAGGATTTCTATGGCTTCTCAAAATTTTATGATGGTAAGAAATACTTCTCAAGAACACGACAACACGCGAGCTGCGCGCAGCTCGCGCACCCACGCAAATACTAGTTATTATTATAATCCCCGAAGCTTTAGGCAGAGATCTACATAATAGTACATCGAATTTCACTATTTATATTTAAGTCCCATGTAATAGTGGGCGAGTCTACTTCCATCAACTGGACCCAAATTCAGACTCATGGATGCTTTTAACAAATAGGGTAGATGACAAAAAAAATCTGATTAGTCCGTTAGATAGATTTCCAAAAAATATTGAACACGTAATTTTTCTTTTTTCATGTAAACAAAAAATGAAGACGATGCAGTGCGTCGAAAAGTCGTGTGACGTCACATTTGAATACATTTTTTACTCAAATGTGACGTCACAAAACCCCACTCATGATCTTGACACGTCTTATCTTTGTAAATTTTCATTAATTTGATAAAACAAAAAAAAACACGTGTCACGTAAATGTAATTTAGATTATCGAAAAATATTGGACACGTGTTTTTTTGTTGTGTCATAAAAATAAACATAATCATATTTTTTTGTCAGTCAGCATCCCTATAATTGCTGATGGCTAAACCACATAGTACTGTGGTATATGGTAACTCTCCAAGAGCTGTTAAGCGAACATCATCAGTATGGCGGCGACGCACCCGCAGTCAGACTAATTAATTTTGATACACGCTTAGCATAATTTGTTTTTACTTTTACACGCAAAATGAATTCAAAATTATCTAGCGTCGCTGTAGCACGGACTTAAAAATGTAACTTTTCCAAATGATCCAAAATGTTTAAATGGAGTATTTCGAACTGTAGATTATGTTGCAGGAACTTCAAATATTCTGTATGTAAAGTAATAGAAAGCAGTGGTAGTTTGTTGATTTCCTAAAACAAACTTTAGTGCGACTCGGATTTGTCACTTCAAGTTTTGAGTGCAACACACGTTGCTCTTGCTAAATTTTGCTCTGACTCTAAAGATGTTTTTCATTAACAAGCTGTGATTATGATATTTGTTTTTGTCAAAAAATAGTATCTACATTTTGATGTACAACGAACGAAATCTTGCCACCGATACGGCTCTTTTTGTTTGCAGCATCCGGCCGCTATTGAAGCGCTTATGTACGCTCATTAACCAATAGCATTCCAGCATCTGATCCCTTGTCTTTGTTAATGAAAAAAAGGGTCGAAAGAAAAAAATACAAAACAATACGGGTGGTAAACAGATGTGGTCATCGTGTCCACGGGATTTTGTTAAAAATATGGAAAGATTTCGTTCGAGCTGATGGTACTTAAGGGGCCGGCGTAGCGTGCGTAGTTCATACTAACGTAATGCAAAAATAATTTGTAAATCAAACATATTCTTAAGGTAGTGTGTATTTATTTCGATTGGATCACAGAATATCTATGTTTCCAAATATATATTTTGAAAGGACAATGATATAAAGACGAGATATGAGGAATTTAAATATTCTATGGAAAACCTATTTTTTCTCATAACTCAAAATATATATTTGTGAACAATAAGAACTATCAACTTCGTTATTGCCAAGAAATGCGTAATGAAGCATAATTATCTCTTTGCCGAGATTTAAAAAAAAAACTAATAGGGGTTGAACCGATTTGGACATGTAAAGTATAGTTAGTTATCTCTGGAATTTTTTATTTCCGCACTTGTGATAAATGAAAAAAAAAAGACACGATTATGAATTACATTGCATGAACCTAATCGTAGTGCTTTAAGAGCCAGTTTTCGAGAAAAAGTATTGAATAAATCGTTTTCATTTCTGAGCGAATCGCTTATAATATTTTTTCATCATAAATCATAAGATTACAAGAGAAATATCTCATAGATTTTTAACCACTCCTATATATCTCATAAATGTTTACCCCATGCGCTCTATTTGCAAACAAGTAATAAGTATTTCATTCAAACGAATGTTTTTCTAACTCGAACATACTGAACATTGTATGCATTATATTATAAATAAACCTCTCCTCGCCGACGGCTCTTTTAGTATGAGTTCATTGAAATATTGCCTTAAAAAGGATATAAGGAGATTCTTATAAAAGTTATCTGCGTGGGTGCACCTGTTATTTGTAAGACCATCATTCATAATAAATGTATTAAGTTGACAGCAATATTTATTCGTTCAAATGAATATACATACATTTTCTTTTTAGCTTCTTACTTTACTTTACTGTAATGATGGTTCATTACAGTAAAATAGGTAGTTAAAGCAGAGGTCGTCAAACTAAGATGGATGAAGGTTATCCACCTTATCCAGCCCCATTTTAGTTTCTACTGAAAAAACGAGCCATTTTTAGACTTTCGTACTAAAATAGTACAAAAAGGCACGATCGGGACCAGTATCCGTTCATCCGTTTGTGTGTCACGGTCGAATGTATCAGCTATATTTAAAGCTATCACCATGAAAATTAGCACAGTTCATAATTTAAATTACAATGCAAATTACTAAGGCATGCTGGTGCCAATTTTGTTGTATAACGAAGTCGACCCGAAGCATAAACTACACATAAGTGCCGACAAACTGTCCTACAGTTCGGCAAAAGATTAGTATATTAAGTAGCCAGTTATGTAACTTTTGTTGAAAATAATGAAAGAAAAGAATAGTTTCCATTCAGCTCGAGCTTCTCCACAAACTTGCATCTTCAATCCCTGAATCACGTTAGAGTCGACTCGTTACAACTCTAGCCAAGCCGAGTGACTTTTTCTAAAACATATTTCTACACTAGCTGACCCGCGCAACTTCGTCTGCGTCACATGGAAGAGAGAGAGAGGTTTAGAGAGAGTGTGAGTTAACCTTAAAAGATGGACATATCGCTATCGCGGATTTTTTTAGAACCTCATACATAATTATTGCGTAACTTAAACCGTTTATGCAGCGCTCGCAATGGAAGCTCTCATTTTCCCTGTTTTTACAACATTTATTGATTTATCATTGATGCTCCGCTCCTTTTAGTTGTAGCGTGATGTAAGATAACCTATAGCCTTCCTCGATAAATGGACTATTTATCACTAAAAGATTTTTTTTTTAATTCGAACCAGTAGTTCCTATAATTAGCACGTTCAACCAACCAAACAAAAAAACAAACTAACTCTTGAGCTTTATAATATTATTAAAGATTCAAGTGGATAGCAATTTAATTTCTCCGATATCACACATCAAAAGTGTCTAGGGATCAAGCATTTTTATGCGGATTTCTTGAGATTGAGATGTGGCTTTGTAATAAATTTATGATTTTATAAATTTATATGGATCCTTTTTGGTGCATTTCATAATTTGAATCAGGAACTCTCAATCAAATTCGAGTAAAAGATGAAAATAAGCTGTCAATATTTTCCCTATAAAAACATACAACGCATTGAAGACATTATTAGTGCTACTGTTTCCCTACTACTGATTAAAACCAACGTTATTATGGAGCGGCGACGTCATTTAAGCAGGGAAGAAATGCTCAGAGCCGTGGGAATGATAGAAGCTGGTTCCCGGCAACGTACTGTAGCTTTAGCTCTGAATACAAGTCAGAGTGTTATCAGTCGACTTTGGACACGTTACCGAAGCACTGGTACCGTGGCTGAGCGCCATGGAGGACGGTATCGCTGCACCACACGGAGACAAGACCGATACATTCAAATCTTAACTCGAAGAGCTCCAACAATAACCGCCATGATGTTAGCCGTGAGGCTTCATCACTCTTCAGGGAACTTAATTAGCGACCAAACAGTCAGAAACCGCTTGCATGAAGTGAACCTTCATTCCCGAAGACCGCTACGGGTACCACCTATAGCAATGCACAATCGTAGGATTCGATATCAATGGGCTCTTGAACACAGAAATTGGGCAGAAGAACAATGGCGTTTCGTGTGCTTTTCTGATGAGTCTCGTTTTGGTATGAGACCGGATACAAGACGTATACGACACTGGAGAACCCCTGGACGCCAACAGCGATAAAATCCTGCCAGGAAGTCCATCCTTATAGTGGTGGAACCATCATGGTATGGGCGGGTATTTGGATCGGCGGAAGAACTGAGTTGATTTGGATCAGAGGCAACCTCAACGCTCAAATTTATGCTGAGACGATTGTATCAGACGTCATCGTTCCTCTACAAGTGCAAATCGGTCCCTTATTTCAGTTAATGCATGATAATGCACGACCGCACACCGCAAGAGTTGTAAGACAGACTCTCGCCGCAGCTAACATCAATGTCCTGCCCTGGCCTGCTCAGTCGCCAGACTTGAACCCGATTGAGCATGCATGGGATATGCTACAGAGAAGAGCTCTGCCGAATATGGAGGGTATCCAGTCGCAAGAAGACCTTTTTTTGTTGTTGCAACGAACATGGGCGGCCATTCCACAGCGTGATTTGGATGAACTCATTTTGAGTATGCCAAACCGATGTTCTTGTGTTGTTAGTGTTCGCGGTAGAAACACGGATTATTAATTGTTTAAGTTACCCAATAAAATTTTAAAGAAAACTGTGTTTTCAGTCATTTTTTCGAACTTTAATGTTAGTGGTTCAAATGTCAAAAATCCCTTTATTAGGAAAATGGCAAATTTCTTTATTAATGCAAAGGTGACTTGGTTTATCGTTACTGTGACAAACGAAAACACTTTATTTGATGAATCCTTAAAGAAAATTTTAATTAATATCAATCAGGAGAAAAGTTATTGCAAAAATATATGTTGATCCCTAGATACTTTTGATGTGTATTTACATTAATCGCTAAAATAATCTACGTTTTACCAAATAAGGGCTCTTTTTTGGTAAAACTTAAGTAGATTTTATTACTTACGTCTTCATCCCTATACACTCGATGACAGTCATACTCTAGCTAGGTCGAAAGTTCTCATCAAAGGTGCAGAAAATCAGCCGAAACACGATTTTTCAATTTTAAATGGGACCATCTTTGAGATATACCCCTTTTCACAAAAAAAAGGACCACATGTATCCGTGTATCGGACTTCTCTGTAAAAAGTTATGCGGGGTCATCAAAAAATATACACTTCCTCCTTTTTGTTGTTGTAAAGTTGGGGCATCATTCAGAAAATGGAGTGAAATTAACAACGCCATCTATCGACCAAGATGTTAAACTGCTAAAATAGAATGCACGGAAATCATGCTGTGTAAAGGAGACAATTTTTTTTGTTTGGAGAACAGGCCACCCACATAAAATTGTAACAGACATACAGATATTAATGAAACGTATATAGATTTCTTCCTTATAATTTCTAGATTACAGTGGTAATATTAGCGAAGCTTGTCTAACCGGAATGATGAGAAATTCGAAAATGAAAACGTGAATCTAACAATAAACAATAACAATAACACGTCAAATGTCAAATGAAGTTGTCAGTCAACCACCAAAAAGTCGAATTTACAACGTTCCGTGCCACGATGAGTTTCTATACCATCTAAAAGATTTTAGCGGAAACCTCTAAAATAGCATTAGAAAGCTCACAGTTTAATATTATTTCTTTTTATATTATATTATATTTAATTAAAGCAGATATTAGTACCAATGGATACCGTACTTTTTTTTTTGTAAACGGAAAAAGCGCCCCTATTTACGTAAGTATTTTCCGTCAAATGGCATTGACCACAACAGGAATGATTTGACTCGCAAAAAAATATCATAATACAACTTATTTGTTATGATTTTATGATTCCGGTTTCGTTTCTATGTAATCTTTCGTTTATTATTAGAATAAAATGGTTACTTTTTTTGGTGTAAGTAATATGAATATCCGCAACATCGAAGAGGGCCTAAAAAAAACTGTCTCCAAGCAGCATCATGTAGACTAATCTAGAGTACCATAAGCTATAACTTTTTTTTTAAAGCCGGACAGTCGATTAAAAAGTTATCCAGTTAGCACATTTTTAGCCATTTGTACCACATTTCGCTAATAGTTGTCGCTGTATGTTACATTTGATGATTAGTTCTTCTTGAACACTTTATATTCATATATCTTTTGATAGAATTAACCGATTACAATGAAACAAAAACTAAGTAATACCTCAAGATGCGCACAATTTTTATGTATAAATGTTATCTACATTGGTTGCGTTGATGCTTGATCATCGAAACAGACAAACAGATAAACAGACAAAAAATCCAAAAATGCTGGAAATGAGTTCTGTTGGTTATCCTTTAACACCCAGGCAATATTTTTTTTAATATTTTCGATGTACAAAAACGATTTTTCTACAAATTTATTATATGTATATAGATAATACAGAACAAGAGTGTAGCACGACTAAATCACCACAAACTAAACTTATGCTGCTGCTCTTAAAAGTTATAGAACTGTCATAAGATGATACTAGGAGAGGATCTTAGGTATTTTATTTTATTTTAGTTGTAACGCTACTTCTGTACGGACCTAGTTGAACTGAACTTAGATACTCGTTAACTTATTTAAGAGCCTATACTACCTCAAATTAGCAACTCTATTTGTGGTGCTTCAAACTTTGTTTGAAATACTGTGAGAATAACGTTCTAATCAGCTTGCACTACAAAGTGGTTGTTACGTCAGTCACTTCAGGCCGAATAGTGCGAAATTAGTGGTTTTTATTCTTTATAAAATCAAATTTTCGTCTTTTGGAAAAAATAAAAAACATCAGACCTGCTTTATAGTTAGTTCAGTTAGTATGCAAAGTTTAATGATCTAATTTGAAGTACTTTTTGAATACCAAAATTAATGCTGCAGTATTTTAGGCGTAACGGAGGATCATGCTAAGCCATTTGAGGTAGTATAGGCCCTTAAGTGCGCTGCTGCCTGCCATGCATATCTATTGACAGCGCGGCGCCCCATTAGTGAACAGTTCAAAGATCAAAGACCCTTTGAAAATAAGAAAAAACAGGCCAAGAGCGAGTGGGACTCACGAACCGAGGGATCCGTACAAACTTTTTAAAGAAAAAACTCAACTTTGCTATTCGATCCCATGAAACGGCTATTGTATCAACCGCAAATAATAAATTTGTAATAGTAAAATCGTTTTTTTTGTGTTTAAACTACATTATTTACGGTTTTCAGATTTTTCCATTTACATGTGCTGTAAGACATTGCTTCTCGCCAAATTTCGTGATTCTAAGTCAACGGGAACTATCAGTTTTTTTTTTTTCGTGATTCTAGGACAACGGGAACTATCAGTTTTTTTTCGTGCCCAAAACCTATGGGGTACTTCCGGTTGACCTAGAATTGTCAATTTTGCTTAAAAGCAAGGTCTTACAGCACAAGTTATGGAAAATTCCGAAAAATAAAAAAAGTTGAAAATGAAGGTACCTAGGTAAATTTTGGGAAGTACCTACTTACAAGTTTTCGCGAAAATCTAAATTTGCCCATATCTTTTTATCGTGTTGATTCAGGAACTTGATTTACACACCTAATAGGGACCATAGACCTCAGTATCTGGTATAAATTTCAACTTGCTAAGTCCACCCGTTCCTGAGAAAATCGTTGGTGACAGACAGACAGACTGACAGACAGACGGACAGACAGACGGACAGATGGACAAGGAAGTGATCTTATAAGGGTTCCGTTTTTTCTTTTTGAGGTACGGAACCCTAAAAACGCCCGCAATCTCTTTATTGTAAGACGGTTGCGCTAAATAATATTGCAGTTTGTTAATTATCTTGCAAATATTCTATACCTACGTGGAAATATGTGTTTGTAATATGATTTGAGTGACATATGACACAAATGGAAGTAGACCATGACTTTTTGTTTCGTATCGCATTGTATATCGGGCTGGTGTATGGTTTTTTTGGGTTCCTTACCTCAAAAAGAAAAAACGGTACCCTTATAGGATCACTTTGATGTCCGTCTGTCTGTCAAGACCCTTTATCTCAAGAACGCGGTGGAGGTATCAAGTTAAAATTAAAACCATATAGGTACTCAAGTCACAGTCCCTTGAAGCTGTGAAAACATCAAACTTTTAAGTTAATGTTAAAAAAAAAAACGGCCAGGTGCGAGTCGGACTCGCACACGAAGGGTTCCGTACCATTGACTATATTTAGTATTTGTTGTTATAGCGGCAACAGAAATACCTACATCATCTGTGAAAATTTCAACTGTCTAAGCTGTCACGGTTCATGAGATACAGCCTGGTGACAGACAGACGGACAGACGGATAGACGGACGGACAGACGGACAGACAGCGAAGTCTTAGTAATAGGGTTCCGTTTTTACCCTTTGGGTACGGAACCCTAAAAAAGATGCGGCCGTTTTTGCCGCAAATAACGTAGGTATATTTCAACACTCTCAAGAGAATCATTTAAGTATGGTACCTACTTCCCGTTGATCTAGAATCATGAAATTTAGCAAGAAGCAATCAGTCTTACAGCTTATGCAAAGGAAGAATCGGAAAATCGTAAATATGTAGTTTAATTACCAAATACCTACAAGTTTATACGGAACCCTCGGTGCGCGAATCCAACTCGCACCTGGCCGGTTTTTTTTTCGGTTAGTTCAGGCCGACCAACAAATAAAATACTTTTAATCCTGACAATAAATCCCCGCAATATATGTTCTATTCAAACACCCAATGCACTTTTTACTTGAAAAAAAAACATATTGGATCATTCTATTTGCAATGAAATAAACTAGGGTGCGAAAACTTTTAGAAATAAAATATGGACGTGGTGCATGTGAATTTCAATAGTGACAGTAGTGGCTGGCCAATCCATCAAAAACATTTATACACCCATACCTATTTTTACCCGACTGCGGCGAAGCCCAAAAGGAGGGTGGTGTGTTTGACCTGTATGTATGTCCATTTCTTTGTGCCCTCGTAACTCGTCAACGGATGGAGGGATTTGGATAGATTATATGTCGTTAGATTCTTCTTGATGGCGCGAGTGTCACTGGCTACATTATAATAATAAAAGATAAAAAAATAAAATAAAAACAAATAAAAGTCGTGGATTTGGATTTCATATTGTGGAGTTCGATTTTTTTTTCTTCTAATTCCATCGAGTGGGGTATCAAAATTAAGGGTTTTAAAAGGTGATTACAAAAATATAAGCAACCTATATGTTTGAATGTAATTCGACATGACAAAGTACTTAAATAAAATTCAGTTGTTTGTCACGCGCTGCAGCCTGAACGGTTAGATGGATAAGATGGATTTTAGCTTGAGAGGTGTCGCGAGAATCGTATTTACTGTGAGAGTGACACTGGGTATATCAAAATAATAATAAAAACAAAATGGCGGATTTTTAGCACCGTATTCAAATGTTTGGCACGCTCTGCAGCCTGAACGGCTCGATAAAGAGCTCATCGTGAGGATTTTAAAATGGTCTTATATCTAAGTAACTAAAAAGTGTAAAATAAAAAAATAATTTAAAAAACTCGACTGCGTAAAATCTCCAACTCGTAATATAGACTAAAACCATTTCATTCTTTATGGGTCCCGACTGTTGCAGTCAATATGTCCTGTCTCCTGAACTTGTTTTATTCTTTTCATTTTTTTTTATTTAAAGTTATAAGTTATTTTTTACGCAGTTGGGGATTTTTTTTTTTTTTTTTTTACACTAACAAAAGCACTCAGGTTCGTTACATAGAATTGGGTGTAAGTAGGTACTTAGGTACTACTCAAAACAGTGAAGGAAAACATCGTGAGGAAACCGGCATGTCCTAGAACCAAAACCTTCGAAGACATGTGACAACTACCAATTCGCACTGGGCCCGCGTGGTAGATTATAGCCCATTCCCTCTCATAGAGAGGAGGCCTATTAATGTTGCTGGGGTGTGTCCCAGCAGTGAGAACATTAATAGGCTGATGATGATGATGATGATGAGGTACTTTTGAAACATCACAGTGGTTCAACGCAACGTACGCACTGATATTAAAAGTCTTTGTTTTAACATAACTTTTTTGAGAAGTTTTGCCTTATTTTATAATCATTTAAATTTACATAAAAAGAAATCGTGAAATGTACCTTGTGGCAAGTAGGAATTTACGTAGAAATGTGTAGAACTGTCTGTGCAAATGTATCCCAATAAAAATAAGTGATTATCTGAAAGTGACACAAATACATCTATGCTACCAAAATAAAATACTTACATGCAACATCTGCAAATATTAAATAAGTAAAATATAAATAAGTAAGTATTAGGTACATAAACGATTCCTATTACTTGAATTTGACTGTTTCGCTTATTAAGCCCAATATCATTGCGATCCCTACTCGCTTTTGGATAACATATATTCGACCTTTTCTAACGTGGGTTTCTCACATTTATCCACACAAGTTAATAACTCTATTGGAAGTCCTATTAGGATTAAGAAAATTAACATAGCTATCAAAAGTTTCCACTTGGAAAAATCACAAGTTCTGATTGACTAAACCCGAATTCGAACTTACACCGACCACATAAAGTTATTTTTCACTTTGCTAATGGGGAAGACTGATCCCAATCTGACTATTTAGGTCAAGCTATTTCGGAATATAAAATGACTCGAGTGTCGATTCTGTTCTGACAAACTAAACTTAATTTAGGCTATTGCTATCTTTGTCTCTCTAATAAAACGAGAAAGAGACGGACGTAATTTAGAGCTGTCAAATTTAGTTGGAACTAATATCTATAATATTTCTATACAAATGATATGTCAATGATAGTCGACATGTTTTTACGTGCGTAAAAACATGTCGACTAAAAACACGGTGAAGCGCAAGGCATAAACTAGTTTGACATCTCAACTTAGTTCATAGCTATAGCCGTCCTTTTCTCGCACTGCCTTTTAGTAAAAAATAACAATAGCCTAAATTAAGTTTGGTTAGTGCACAACAGAGTCGACACCATTGACAGTTTTTAGATGACGATGTTTGATACAAGCAATGCTAGCGCCTAGATTTACAGTTGCCTGTCCCATTAAATGCCCAAAAATCAAATACTGTCACTGTGGCAATCACTACATGAAAAACACAAGAGCTCCGTGGAGTCAGATCATTTTTATTTTTATTTTTGTTGTATAAAAATTGGTAAATACGTGAGCCATACTGAAAGTTTCTGGATCTGGTCACTTACAATAAAACAATGATAAAAACAGCCAAATGTGTGTCGGGTTGGGCCACGCGCAGTGTATGGTTCCTTAGTAGAAAATACGCAACACTAGCTACACATTAGATACAGCATGTGGTCCTAAAAACTCTAATCAGGAAGTAGCTCAAGAATTTGTACATTTATTTACCGTAATACCACTAAAAACTACGGAGGCTCTTATTTCCTCGCCTGAACTCTCAATTGGTTTATTAAAGGCAAATGTGTCTGGCTGCCTGGCTGAATTTAAATTTAAACACATTCACCCTATGATAGTTATTAAAGCTTTCCGGCAAATAAAAATCAAACTAACCGAAGATCTATGGGGAATGTCTATCAAAGTTTGTACATCCATACTTGAGACTATAGCCCCTTACTTAGCTTTAATTTTTAATTCATGTGTAGACCAAGGAGTTTTCCGTGATTTAATGAAATACAGTAAAGTCATACCTCTTTTCAAATCCGGGGACAGTAAAGATACTAATAATTATAGACCTGTATCCGTGTTACCAGTTTTTAGCAAGGTTTTTGAAAAAATAATGCTCAATCAAATGCTCTTTCATTTTAACACCAACAGAATCTTACATGATCAACAGTATGGTTTCACCAAGGGACGTTGTACAACTGACGCCCGTGTAACCTTATTAAAGCACATATTCACTGCGTGGGAAGAGTCGCCATAGGAGTTTTTTGTGACCTCTCCAAAGCGTTTGATTGCGTAAATCACGACACATTACTTTTGAAACTTGAGCATTACGGCCTGGGTAAACTTGCACTTAGTTTGGTAAAATCTTATTTGAATAATAGACAACAACATGTTCAAATAAATGGTGTTAATTCATAGGGGTTAAAAGTAAAAATGGGGGTTCCACAAGGCTCAATATTCGGTCCTTTCCTTTTTCTAGTATATATAAATGATCTACCCTATTTATTGAAAAACCAACCTCAAAATATGGTGTTATTTGCTGATGACACTTCCCTAATTTTCAAGATAAATAGACGGGCCCAAAATCTAGATGACGTGAATAATAAAAATACCCTACTTCAGGTCCAAAATTGGTTCACAGCAAACAATTTGGTACTAAATGAAAAAAAAAAACAAATGCATAAGATTTATATTATTATTTGCTTTACCGAATGTTAAAAGTAGTGAATGTGATATAATATTGAATAAAGAGAAACTTGAATACGTAGATAAAACGGTTTTCCTGGGGATTACGCTTGATTCAAGGCTACAATGGGGTTCTCATTTAATATCTCTTGCGGGGCGGTTAAGTTCAGCTGCCTATGCCATTAGAAAGATCCGTCAATATACTGATGTAGATACCGCTAGACTGGTTTATTTTAGTTACTTTCATACTTTCATGTCTTATGGCATTTTGCTGTGGGGACGGGCTGCAGATATTGAGTCTATATTTATTCTGCAGAAAAGAGCCATCAGAGCCATATACAATCTTCGTAGGCGCGATTCTCTAAGGGAACTGTTTAAGGATATTGGCATCATGACGGTTCATTGTCAATACATCTACGAAAACATAAGTTTTATAAACTCAAACATATTTGAATATTCTATTTTTCACATTAGGCTGTTTAGCGGCTCTATATATTAATTTTACATTTATGATTTATTTTTGATTTTATTTAATTTAATTTGATTTGTTTAATTTATTTTGATTGTAATTGGTTGACTTAGATTTTGGATTTAATTTGTTTTGTTTTCTATTCTATTTAATTTAATTCTAGTATATTCAGACTGATTTTATTTTATTGCAATGACGTTTTTATCTTTAATTAATTTTTATTTGGCAATGGGTGTTATTTGCCTGAAATAAATGAATTTATTTATTATTATACCTTTGCTTCTCCTTCAACCGCCGGGTTGAAGGAGAAGCAAAGGTATACTAATAATAATAACGGCGAAAGCCGTTTTTAAGTGGATTTGTGAACAAACTTTTTATCAAAAATTCTTTGCAAATCAAGTTTGTGTTAAAATAGTTGTTATATAAAAGTACCTAGAATATTGCTAGTCCATGACCGGACACATTGTATAATGAAACCCGGCAATAAACACTCTTCAAACGCTAGGTAAATACTTGCAATATTTATTTCATCTTTTTCTATCGACGCTATACGTGCAGTTTCTAAACAATTTTTCACTAAGGCACAGTTTGGCAATATCGGAACAATACACGATACCGAAACATAGAACAACGGTAAAACTTCCTAAAACACTCGGCTACTGAATAAATAAACGAGCGCCATTTTTGAAAAGACTTTACCTGGAGCTTACAGGAAATTGCATTGCCTAAGCAATTAATCAATAAATACTGGCACAATGCATTGCAGGATATCCATGCAAATGTGTTTACATTTCACGGATAAATGCGCCTCGGGCGGCAGCACCTTTGTTTGACATTAGCCGCGTATTTCCTAATAGCGCACGTTTATGAATATGTATAAGTGCGGTGGCGCATAGTAATGGAAAGCGATTATTTATCATTTTGTGTGTTGCTTTCGTGATCAACAGTAACAATAAGCAAACCTATCTAGGTAATTAAGAGAGATGGACCATCTCTCTTAAATATGTAAACCGCACTATTGACATCCTATCACGAGGGAAATCGTTTGACCAATACTAAATACTCAATTGTCATTGTTGACCAATATTATGTCTTTGAAGGAAATTGCGGAAACCTTTGTGGGGTAGTTAAGAGAGTGTTGTGCCTGTAAACCACAAGATTGACATCCTGAAACCGCGAGCTGCGGCTGATACCTTACCACGAAGGAGGACGAATGTCTATCTTTGAAGGAAATTGGATGAAATTTGGCTTGGTTTGGTGGAAGTTAAATGGCTTTTACCCGCAGTGGCCACAGTGGGACAATGCAACCTAGCTATAATACTAATAAACCGACTTTTAGTGTATTCACATCGATCAATTTTATTTTGTTTGCAGGTCGTGATCAGCCCTGAATTTCTGCGGAAACCGAACAGTAAAAGCCGGAACCAACAGACACTACCGCTCACGGCGGAACCAACACGCGCCCGCGGGAAATGTAATGTATGTATCTTACATATATATTTCATAGTGTATAGGGTACCGATGTACTACATACTTCATTTACCTGAAAATAAAAAGCGATTTGAGCAGTAATTTTTGGAAGCGTGAACTAACATAGAAAATACGTTTATCCAGTATCGCTCAGCTCTTGTGATAAACGGGCCAGCGCGGATAATAGTACATTTTGATACAAGTGGGAAAAGTTTATTATTGCATTCGAGGCGGAATTAACACCCGAGCCGTAAGCGAGGGTGTTTTGATCCGAGAACTACAATTACAAATGACCACGTGTATCAAACAACGTTTTCATTACACTATTGAATAAATAAAATAAAATAACGAAAAATACTTTTGTCATTAATTATTAGGAAACTATGATTTTAATTTTCTTTTTTTTCCGCGCTTTGCTTTCGCCAGGTTGAAGGAGAGGCAAAGGTATGAAGCCGTTTAACAGCCTATTATAAAAAAAATGTTGATTTTTTAATATTTTTGAATTCAGAACACAAATAAATGTTAATTTGCTTAAAAAAGTAAATATTTGTTTTAAATAATCATGTTTATCTATGTTATTCTATTTATAAACACAATTTGAATAATCAAAAAATATTTACGCCGCGAAGAAGCTTATTGCTTTGCCGACATTAAAAAAAAACAATCACCGCCGTCTATAGGCATTGAACCAATTTGGTCTAAGTATAGGTAGCTGTGGCAATTTCTACTCCTGCACACGTTGTTGGAAAATTTAAACAAAAACGCATGGGTGTGAAATACGTTGTAAATGAAAACGGGTTAGTAAGAAACGATAATCTGAGAAATTCTTTTTACAGTTTTAAAGAGTATGTTTATACTCAACTAAGGAGCAAGTTAAGAGGCTTAAATCGGTCCCGTTTGCCCATAAAAAAAAAAACATTTATTTCAGGTCCGAGACCCATATTAAACAAAAATACAAACACATAATAACAAACAACAACAACAACATGTGAATCTCTTTTTAAAAAGAGGTATGTTTGATTTTTTTTTTTCTGTTACAAAAGTTACCTAATCAAGTATTGAAAACTAACAAAATTAGGTTTTTATCATGAATTATCAGGTCACCAACTTTTATTTACATTCGCTTTTTTCCTTGACATTTTTTTCTGATAGCCACGCTATAGTATCTAAATCTCTTTGGTTCTACGAGTAAATAATTTAATAACATCACGCCTTAGGCAGAGGTGCACCTAACGAGTAAACCAAATTCACCAGTTACGTTAAAGTCCCATGCAATAGGGTTCGAGCCAAATCCAGACTCCGTGTCTGCTACTGAGAAATAACGGAAAAACCCAATAACTCAAGGGCCTATACTCCCTAAAATGGCTTAGCATGATCCTCCGTTACGCCTAAAATACTGCAGCATCAATTTGAAAAATAAATACCTATATAGTAATGTTGAGGATTAATACTAAGTACTATGTGTGACGAAAACACGATTCCATAAACTTTTCTCGATATAAAAAAATTCCAAAGTTACCTCCAATCGAACTTTGCATACTAACTGAACTAACTATAAAGCATTGATTGGACTAAAAAAATAAAACACATAAGACTTTATGTGTTTTATTTTTTTAGTCCAATCAATAGATTTTTTGTAAATCGCAAAAAACCACTCATTTCGTACTATTCGGCCGCAGTGACTGACGTAACAACTGCTTTGTAGTGCAAGCTAATTAGAACTTTATTCTAACAGCATATCTAGCGAAGTTTGAACCACCACATGTACCTAAATAGAATTGCTAATTTTAGGGTTAGAAGGGCTTTAACCTGACCCGAGAATCGAACCTAGGACTTCATGTTTAGCAGTCACGCTTGCGACCACTAAACCAACAAGGCAGTCAACACATTTCGTTTCAACAAAATTATTTAAAAAAAAACATCGTTTATGTGTAAATAAATAAATTTAGACATTTACATAGGTATTTAATCACTAAGGTTATAGTTAGAACAGGTTACAATCATTGTACACCACTAGATCCATATGACAGGTAAATATATGTACGAGTACAAAATGGAACATTCTATCGCATAGTTCTAGACCCCTATACCGCAACGATGCATTTCACGCTTCTACGAGATTCCCACGATACGACGTCGCATAGCCGTAAACATAGCTGCGTTTAACCGTGAATTTAGCAAGGCTTCTCAAAATTCACTCAAACTAAAACCTTTGCTTGGATAACAAGTTTCATAAACGTTCATAATAAAAGCAGTGAACTAGTTCAAAGACACGTAGATTTATATGTAGAACTACTCAGAACTAAACGTTTAACAAAACCGTTCCGTACAGTGAAATAATCCTTTAATTTGGCAATCGTGTAAAAAGGTATTCGCGTTTGCTGAGCTTTTGTGCTGTTTTTCAATGTTCATCTAAATCCATTATCTCGATTTGAAAAATCAACTAAAAAAAAAATCGCGATCAAAAAATTTACAAGCGTAGGGGAAGTTTGTTTTAATCCGGGAAACGCTACGGCGGAATAACGCAACTAGACTGTATCGTCCGTCCGTTTGTTGTTGTATTGGATTATTCTATTGATATGGAACAGGCACCTGGCATACCCGGACTAAAATATTTCGACGAATCGTTTTCTTTCACGTGTTTATTTTCAAAGGTTGTATTGCATCATTTCATCTATACTAATACTAATATACTAATATACTAATCTATACTAATATTATAAAGAGGAAAACTTTGTTTGTTTGTTTGTTTGTTTGTTTGTAATGAATAGGCTCAAAAACTACTGGACCGATTTAAAAAATTCTTTCACCATTCAAAAGCTACATTATCCACGAGTAACATAGGCTATATTTTATCCCCGTACTCCCACGGGAACGGGAACTACGCGGGTGAAACCGCGGGACGTCCGCTAGTAATATTATAAAGAGGAAAACTTTGTTTGTTTGTTTGTTTGTTTGTTTGTAATGAATAGGCTCAAAAACTACTGGACCGATTTAAAAAATTCTTTCACTATTCGAAAGCTACATTATCCACGAGTAACATAGGCTATATTTTATCCCCGTACTCCCACGGGAACGGGAACTACGCGGGTGAAACCGCGGGAAGTCAGCTAGTTAAACATATAAGTGAATGCATTTATGCCTGTCCGACTAACATATTGTTGTATTTATTATAAATATTTGCTAAGCGTTGTATGATTATTGTTTATTTTATTTTTTACCATTTTGAATGTAGTACGTCATGTCCCTGCGACATTTTTTTTTACTTTTCAACAGGTGAAGTTCTTTTTTTAGGAAATAATTATAACGAAGACGTTTTGGAAAAACTGAAGGTCGTACTAAGTGGGCCAAGTAAATTAAAACAAGTAGGTAGTTACTTTAGTATACCGCCTACCCACTATCCCATATAGATTTGGAAAAACCTACGCTTATTTTAAACCGAATATCAGCTAAACAGGTACTTTAACTCTAACCTAACCAGGGTAAAGAAACTCCGTATATCTGTATAACTTTATAACGAGGCTCGTTTTTCGTAAATTGGATAAAAAACACTTAGCTTTGATAAAAATAAATACCAGTTTAAGTAGGGTACATTATATCAATGCTACCTACCTAACGAACTCATCCGGGTTCTTAAAATCGGAAATATAAGATAGGTAATTATTGCATGTTGTGTTCTCTTTGCGCTTCTTATATACTCATGTCCTTGCTGTTAAGTGACAAGTTTAGAGTAGTTAATGTGTTTTACATGCAAGTTGTAAGACAATAACGTAATAAGCTGTCGCACACCTAAATAACCGTTTTTCTTCACAGTTCCTAGGTAATATCGTGATCTTTTCCGCCTGACCAGTTTAACATTTTTTCGCTTAAATCATGCGGAGGCGCCGCGCCACGCCCCCTTGAAATTTGGGCCTATTAGGAAAGCGTCAACTTTGGCGCGCAAAATAAAAATACCAGTGCGTCGTCAGTGCGCTCGGACGATTCGGTATCTTTTCATTCATTATTTCTATAAAAAGTTAACGGGGCGGGGCTAGAGAGCGTTTCTATGTTGCGAGTGCCAGCAAAAATTAGCTTAGTGGTGGTCAGGCGGGAGTGTCCTCGATAGTACTTATTTACTTTCCAAATAAGGACGTTATCACTTAGCATGTTTCTATTTATATCCAAAAAACTTCTAATTGTCTCGTGACTCGGAAGACCAAAGTTAGTCGTAGTTTTGGTAAAGAAATCTGTTTATTCACGGTCCGTGAATTCCGTGGTTCTGCATTGACGGACGATATTCATTTTTTGAATTAAATTAAAAGATTTAAGTCGAGAGTTAGTAGGCTTCCATCTTAGGTAGGCTTATCTCTGTCCTCAGGACAAAATTGAGGTCAAGAGTAAGCCCATTTAATAGCTATAAAGGGTGTAAAAAGACTCTTAACGAAGCCTAAAAGATCGCATTGACGATATTTCATTGCGATATTTTTTTTGTTCTAGACCATTCTAGACCATACCGGCAACCTTCTAGTTACGGAGATCCATCCATCCATCAGCACAATGTTTTAAGAGGGCCCTTCCCGGCCCGCCTTTCGTCAATGCGAGCATGGTCGAAAAGCTTGTTGTTTCATCCAGAGCCACAGCGGTGGTATTCTTTCAACTCCCCTGTCTTACCTAGCCACGAACCTGCACTACTTGCCTCCCGCGTACCTCATACCGCCTAACGCGAGGACATTGATCGAAAAATATTGTTCGAAAATTTATAAAACTTGTTCCAGGAAATACGTGTTTTTGTATTAGTTTTACAAGTATGTGAAATAAATATTTGTTATTTAGAATCTCCACGACATTTGCAAGGCTTCTATCAGAATGCTTTCTTTACTTTTACAATAATTTATAAGTACATTATGAACGGCTAAAGTTGAGGTAAAAGTAAAAACAGCAATTTTTGGAGGCTTATACTGAATTTGTTTCTACAAATTTTTATTTTCTGGTTCGATAGAAGCCTAGATGTAGTCCACATGATACCTATTAGTTCAAAAAATTCAAAGATATATGTCTAACAACGGCATAATCACTCACGAGCTATTGTCAAAATTCTCGCGAAAAGTATGGCGGGTTGGCCGCTCTTCAGTGCAGTGACGTGATTTTTCACCCCAAAAAATAAAGTAATTTCCCGGCAAACATTTTTACGTAGTGTTTCTTAGTTTGATGTACAGAATACTTGGTTGACGACTTCGGGAAAGGTCTTTTTATCCAAGAATCGCAAAACATACATGGGGTGTTTAAGGATAAATTTAAATTTTCAGCAAAAATCTTGTGAAATAGTACATTGTTACCCTAGGGGTGAAAGTAACTTATTTAGTCCCGAGACGGGGTTTGGTGCCCGAGCGAAGCGAGGGCGCTAATAGTTCGAGGGACTAAATAAGTCTTTAATCCGAGGTAAACACTGTGCTTTTCATTACGAATACAAGGAAAGTAAATAAAAAACATACAACTCAAAAAAACTAATGAAGATCGGAATTCGAATGGGGTAGATGACACACCAATCAATTGAGATACTTTTTAAGAGCTGTCAAAACGCGGTTCTCTAATAGACTTTGTATGGCAATAGCCTACCGTGACGTCACTGTTTATTGAACTCAATGACTCGACCATTTAATTGATTTCAAAGCAACTAAAAACCGAATTTGGCAATTAATTGAAAATAAATCGGGTTTTCAGGCCCAAAATAAAGTGTTTTTTTAGAGAAAGGTGTCTTGGAATTATTGTTTTATGGTGTCATCTACCCTATTGCCGCTTTCCCACCTATTTTGCTTTTTTTTCTGTGGCCGGCCAGCTATTCAGCCAATACCTATTTTTCATTTTCATCATCGAAAAATGGTAAATATTTTTCCCAAATCTATGTTATTTTAAAGAAATAGTTGAAACTTAATTATAATAAAAATATTTAAAATATATGTATTCTTTAATTAATACTTAACTTTATGTTATTTCAATTTTACATCGTGGCTGTATAGAAAGTTGGAACATGGTTCAATAGAAAAATGAACCATTTTTTTTTAATTATTTGACAGCTGTCAGTTGAAAACGATTCTCCCTAGGGCTGAAAAGTATTACTTTCAACCCGCTCCTCAGGCAACTTCAGACCTACTTTCAGAGTATGAGTAATGAAAAATATCTTGGCTTAAGAATGGATAGTTCTCTTTCGTGGACTGTTCACTTGGATCATATAAAAACAAAGCTTACGTCATTACTTGGATCCCTCCGAATCATAGTTCGATGTATTCCACATAGATTGCGCCACACCATCTATAAAGCCTTAGTAAAACCTCACCTACTATATCTGGTTGAAATAATTATGGGGCAGTGCGGCCAAGACGAAGCTAGCAAGTCTTCAACTTGCACAAAACAAATTAATAAAAATGATTTTAAACTACCCATTTTTAGCATCAACAAGCAAAATTTATGAAGAAACCAAAATAATGAAGGCACTCAATAAAAGTATACAGACTAATTATTTATCGTTTACTAAAGTGAAACAAGTAACCCAACGTAGCTCTCGCCGAGATATTTTTCTAATTTTACCGAAGACGAGAACTAAGTTTGGCAAAAAAATGTTAACATTTGAAGGAGCACAATTGTACAACAAAATACCCTCATGTACTCGTATTAAAAAAGTGCACTCATTCAATGCATTCAAAAGTCTATTATCTGAATATTTAATGACAAATAACAACCTTCCTAACATCTGAATGCAGTGGATGCATATCTATTATATCTGATATGTAATTGCTACCGTTTATTCCAAAAAAAAAGAGCTACATATACATTATAAAGGAGAACAAATAAAAGAAGTGAACAACACTAAGTTTCTTGGAATTCATATTGACTCTGAACTAAACTTTAAAATGCAGACACTGTTTTAAGCTTTCACGGTTTAAAACTAAACTTATATTGTCACTTACGGGATATCTTCCGTGATAATAAAATTAAATCACAATTTATTCACAATAAATAATATTTATTTCACAATTTATTATCACGGAAGATATCCCGTAAGTGACAATATAAGTTTAAAATGCAGGTTGATCAGGTCTGTAAAAAATTAAACCAGTTTTCATATGCCCTCTACATGCTAAGGAAAGTTGTTAACGAGAGAACACTACTGACCGCTTACCATGCGTACGTAGGTTCTACAGTAAAATATGGTATTCTTTTCTGGGGTAACTCAACTAACAAAGAGTATGCTTTTAAGGCACAAAAAAAGTGCGTTAGAAGTATATGTGGGCTTAAACAGACCGATTCATGTAGAACAGAGTTCACAAGATTACACATTTTGACATTACCTTCACTGTATATTTATGAAGCAGCAGTAATGATAAAACGTGATTTAAGTAACTATGACACATTGAGAAGTGCACGGTATAGAAATGTATTAAGCGGAATTAAGTGTAGGACAGTTAAATTTAAAACGAGTGTATTTGGGATAGGAGTAAAAATTTATAACAAACTACCAAATGACGTAAAAAGCAGTGTAACCTTACATAGTTTTAAAAAGACACTAAAGGAATTCTTGATTGGTAAAGCCTACTATTCGATCAATGACTTTTTTAGTGACAAAAATACTGGTAACTACACACAGAGATAGAAGCTATGCTAATGTTAAAGTTAATGCTATCTGTAATGTTCCGAGTCATGAGTCATTTAATTTGTAAGAAACCAATAAGTAATTTAATTTTAATGAAATCTATGAATAATTTTATTTTATGAAATCAATGAGTTATTTAATTTTAATGTAATCAATTCAATTTAATTAGTATGAAAATATCAAAGTTCCTATTTTCTGATTTTTTTTTTAAACTGACTTGTGAATTAACAACTGACTATGGATGTTGACTTAAGTAAGACGAATAATGATTATAATGTTAAATTTAGGTAACCAAAACAAAAAATATTGTACACCCAATAGGTATGTTACAGCGATCTTTTATAATAATAATAAGAACAAATATTTTACCTGTGACAAACAATAAATGAATTTGAATTTGAATTCCCATCCACCACCCCCAATTCTACCACCCGGGGTGGTGGATGGGAATAACTTGAAGCGTTAACGCGTTTAACATTTATTCCCATCTACCACCCCTGGTAAAAGTGATTTTAAGGACTATTTGACATATTTTTATTTTTTTCGTGGAACTTTTTTGTTTTTTTTTTTTTGGAATACTACTTATTTTTTTTGCTTTTGTTTTTTCGACTATTTAACATATATTTTTTTATTAATAATTTTGTTTTGTTTTTTGGAATACTTGACTTATTTTTTGTTTTTGTTTTTTTGGATTATGATTTTTTTTCCTTAACACGGCTTAAATGAGGTCAAAATGAAAATCCAAGATGGTGCTGATGAAAATGTTTGGATTTTTCTTCATGGGTGTCGTTTTCGTGGTTTTTGAGGTCGCTGATAATGAAAATGAGGTCAAAATGAAAATCCAAGATGGTGGAAAAACAAAAACAAAAAAAAAATAAGTCAAGTATTCCAAAAAACAAAATAAAAAATAATTTAAAAAAAAAGGTATGTCAAATAGTCCAAAACAAAAGCAAAAAAAAAGTCTAGTATCCCAAAAAACGAAACAATTAATAAAAAAAGACAAATAGACTAAAAAACAAAAGCAAAAAAAAAATTCTACTATTCCAAAAAAAAGGCAGTCCAAAAACCAAAAACAAAAAAAAATAAGTCAACTATTCCAAAAAACAAGATCAAAAAAAACTAGTATTCCAAAAAAAAAAAAACAAAATAAAAAAAATCAATCCAAAAAACAAAATAAAAATAAGTAGTACTTATTCCAAAAAAAAACAAAAAAAAAGTCAGTTCAAAAAACAAAAAAAAAACAAGAAGTCCAATATAGTCCAAGAAAAAAAAACAGTATAAAACAGAAGTCCAATAGTCCAAGAAAAAAAAAATTAAGTCAAATAGTCCTTAAAATCAGTTTTACCAGGGGTGGTAGACGGGAATAAATGTTAAACGCGTTGACGCTTCTAATTATTCCCATCCACCACCCCGGGTGGTAGAATTGAGGGTGGTGGATGGGAATAAACGCCGAACTTTAATTATAATTTATTTTAAGCATTGTTCTCATGTAAGTGACTTTGTGTCTTTTTTTAGAATAAATAACTTTAAACCTAAACCTACCCTAACCCTTGGGCTTGAAGATATTTTTTTATGACGTCACTATTTATACCACCAAGTATAAGAACGGGAGCTGGTAATTTCCTCACCAAAGTTAGTTGGGACGACAAAGTGCCTTGGGTCTCGATCGCGTTAGTGAAATTGCTTTAAATGAAATTGAAACAGGTCGCCTGAAAATTACCGAGGTGGTTAACGGAAATGTGATAGCGTGGCGGCAAACCACCTCTTTGGGTCTTTAATATCAGAGATGTGGACGGTGGCTGCATAGTGTAACGCTAATAAAGGCCTATACTACCTCAAATGGCTTAGCATGATCCTCCGTTACGCCTAAAACACTGCAGCATTAATTTTGAAATAAATATATGGTAAAGTTGAGGACTAATGTTAGGTCTTATGTTTGGCGAAAACACGATTCCATAAAATTTTCTCGACAGAAAAAAAATCCAAAATTACCTCCAAATGGAACAATAAACCACTGGTATTCAAAAAGTACTTCAAATTAGATCATGAAACTTTACATAATAACTGAACTAACTTTAAAGCAGATCTTATGTTCTTTTATTTTTTCCAATAGCCGAAAATTTGGTTTTATAAAGAATAAAAACCACTCATTTCGCACTATTCGGCCTGCAGTGACGGACGTAACGACCACTTTGTAGCTGATTAGAACGTTTTTCTAAATTTGAACCACCACAAATAGAGTTGCTAATTTGAGGCTCTTAAGGTGGGCGCTTGGCTCGGCCTACGAAATTCAAATTAATCTCCATTTTACAATCTTCGTTCGTATGCATGTAGATACTTTTATGTATGTAAGTTGTTCGCTTCATTTGGAAACCATATTTCTACCACTTACTTGTTGGTATGCGATTGAGCTGAAATTTTTCATTCACGTTTAAGTAGTTCTAGTGACAACACACTTTTTGTGAGTCATGACCTGATCCTGCTGCCAGGATCGTCTCCTCACGGGAGAACTTCTCAACGGTTAATAACATCGACACCAAGCTTTGTATATTATGTTAAGTCGGTTCCCCGAGCAAAATTAGCAACTCTATTTGTGGTGGTTCAAACTTCGGTTGAAATACTGTTAGAATAAAGTTCTAATCAGCTTGCACTACGAAGTGGTTGTTACGTCAGTCACTGCAGGCCGAATTGTGCGAAATGAGTGGTTTTTATTTTTTATAAAATCAAATTTACGTTTTTTGGAAAAAATAAAACGACAATTATGTTCATTATTAAATAGCCTATCCTTAAAATCAAAATCAAAATCAAAGCATTTATTTCAAGTAAGCCAGTTACAGGCACTTTTGAATTGTCGAAACAAAGATGAAAATTAAATGTAGCTACAGTCCCAGGCACAAGACATAAAAACTGTGAAAGTACTGTAGTTGCCCATTCCCTAGCGTAGATCTCTATGGAGACGTACGGGCAAGAAACTCCATTGACACTCTTTTAAATCAGAATATTGTTACAAAATCTTGGTTACATCATTCACGTTGAGATGGTATATTATGTGAGAACAATGTAGCAAGATGTGCACGGTAAAAGTGTCCACAGCAAAAACACACAAACAAAAAAAAAATACAATTCAAAATAATTCATTCAAATAAGCCATGGCAACCAAGAGATGACCAGTCACAACTGACAGCGCCCGTTCACGGACATGACGCATGGATCAGCACCATTCAACTCAACCATTTTGAAGGGAACTAAATGATCCGACACATGCGCCACCATCAGCGAGACAATTGAGTGAGCATGACATACTCCAAACCGCCAGGGCACATTCAAGTCAAGAAAAGACGTAGGTTTCCAGTGAATGATAGCTTTCTAGTACATAGTACTCACACAATATGGGCTATGCATTTATATAATACTAAAGAGATTGATTCTATACAATGCAAAGATAGTTGTAGAATCTTCAGCAGCTCCAACAATACAATTTAATGCTATCAATTTATGCGCCCCTGTCCATGTGGAGCAGGACCAGCATTGAGCCAAGCATTTTTATCAGCGATATAATCGCTCAACTTGTAATATGCTTGCTTACATAGTGTGCGTTTAATGCATGTTTTAAATATCGTCTCATTCAGTTCAAGAATACTTTGTGGAATTTTATTATAGCATCTCAAACAGTACCCCATGAAAGATGAGTCTACTTTAGCGAGTCTGAAACCTGGCTGAACTAGTTGGTCCCTATTTCTAGTACTGTAATTATGTCTGTCACCCCTTTTACCAAAAAGGTGCAGATTTTTTCTGACGTACATTATGTTTTCGTAGATGTATTGACAATGTACCGTCATGACGCCAATATCCTTAAACAGTTCCCTTAGAGAATCGCGCCTACGAAGATTATATACGGCTCTGATGGCTCTTTTCTGCAGAATAAATATAGACTCAATATCTGCAGCCCGTCCCCACAGCAAAATGCCATAAGACATTATACTATGAAAGTAACTAAAATAAACCAGTCTAGCGGTATCTACATCAGTATACTGACGGATTTTTCGAATGGCATAGGCTGTTGAACTTAGCCGCCCCGCAAGAGATGTCAAATGAGAACCCCGTTGTAGCCTTGAATCAAGCGTAATCCCCAGGAAAACCGTTTTATCTACGAATTCAAGTTTCTCTTTATTCAATATTATATCACAATCACTACTTTTAACATTCGGTAAAGCAAATCTTATGCATTTAGTTTTTTTTTCATTTAATACCAAATTGTTTGCTGTGAACCAATTTTGGACCTGAAGTAGGGCATTATTCACGTCATCTAGATTTTGGGCCCGCCTATTTATCTTAAAAATTAGGGAAGTGTCATCAGCAAATAACACCATATTTTGAGGTTGGTTTTTCAGTAAATAGGGTAGATCATTTATATATACTAGAAAAAGGAAAGGACCCAATATTGAGCCTTGTGGAACCCCCATTTTTACTTTTAACCCCTGTGAATTAACACCATTTATTTGAACATGTTGTTGTCTATCATTCAAATAAGATTTTACCAAACTAAGTGCAAGTTTACCCAGTCCGTAATGCTCAAGTTTCAAAAGTAATGTGTCGTGATTTACGCAATCAAACGCTTTGAATTTATTTAGTATAAGTAGCAAATCAAAATAATGGTTACTTTACGAGGAGTAGCATTTTATAAATCATTATTTCTCATTTCTGTGGTTTCGTTGTGAGGGGAATTATTAAACATTAAGCAACTTAAAAAAAAATATGAAACGAAAATTTTGGAGTCAAGAATATGTAGTAATCTAATGTATTTTTTATTAGTTGGTATTTCTTTTGGACAAAGAGGAGTAGGCTCCAAAAAACTGCTTGCTCGAGGTCATTTGCTCGGGAAGCCGCCTTAACAGATTACAAACTTTATTTTCTTTTAGTAGCCTAACGCACCTCTGATATTTCGAATTCATGTGCGTATTGTATAATTATCACTTGCTTCGGTGAAGGAACACATCGTGAGGAAACCAGCTTGCCTGAGAGATATTTCTCGACGGCATGTGTAGCCAAGTCCGAGACCCATGGGTGGCTTAAAAACTCTGATACCAAGAAAGAAAGATGAAAGAAGTAGCCTAAGGAGTAACTCCTTATAACATCAGCTATCTGCTAGTAAAAGTCCCGTCCAGATCCGTCTAGCTTTTTCGAAGATTAGCCGGAAAAAATATAAAGACAGAAAGAAAACAGGTTGTCTGTAAAGTCTAAAAGATATTGGTGATTTTAATCTAAAAAAAACAAAATTTCATCTCCCTTTTCACCCCCTTAAGGATTGCAATTCTAACAACACCGTTGCGATAGCTTCCAACCATACGCCAAAATAATAAATTTTTAAGATTTTTACTTCGAAAATTAAGGACTTTCCATAAATGATAAATGATGTTTATTTTGCAAGTAGGTTTTTACACACACTTTTACACGTCATTTTTTAAAACTAGATGGGGCCGGTGTTTCGTACCTGACTAAGTACTCTGAGAAGAAACAGCCGAAACAAACTCAGAGGTCATAGTCTCTTTTAAAGTCCAGACAATCTTGCTCAATTCACATGAGGACTATGCAGATTAGTGTCTGATATGGTCTTTTGAAGAAAGAACCATACAGTTTTGAGTGGACCTGTCCAGTCAGTGCAAGCATTTGTCAGTTAACGTGTAGCTCGACTTCTAACTCAAGGAGCTCAACGAAACGACGAACAATACCAAAGAAAGGACATTTGGGTAGGTCGCTTAGAGTACTCAAACTGTCAGACAGTTGTGGGAAAAAATAAACAAAAAATATAAATGTGACCCACATGGTCCCCACATTCACAATAATCATATAAAATTCATAACAAGTTCTATTCAAAAAGAATGTAAATAAAAATCACAAAAATCATTAAAAGGCACAATGATGATAAAAAAAAAGTAAAATACTTAACAAAATAAGTATTCATGTCAAATCAGTAAATGTCAAATAAAATAATAAAAAAATAATAAAATACATGTCAAAACATTAAATGTCAGAGTGTATAAAAAAGGGAAAAAAAAAATAAAAAAAGGAAAAGAAAGGAATAAATAATAAACAAGCGAAGTCCGAAGCTTCGACATTCACAGAGCAAATTTCATTGGAGCAGCTTAATCCCAAGCCTTTTTATCTTCGAGATAGTGATTAACATGATAGTAGGCTTTCAGGCACAGCTTCCGTTTTATAAACGATTTGAATTTATTTAGGCTTAGTGCTTGAATTTGGCTCGGAAGTTTATTGTAAAAACGTATACATTGGCATCTGAACGTACCCCCTATTTTTTTGAGCCTCGTTGCAGGAACAACAAATTTGTGTTTGTTCCTCGTATTTATGTTGCATACACAACTTTATCCCCTTTTCAACCCTTTGAGGGTGGAATTATCAAAAACGCTGAGACACGTACCTATACATTAATTTTCAATCTTAAGCCTAAAAAAAAATTTGAAGATCCTAACTTTAAACTGACGGACTTTCATACAAACTTTCATCCCCTTTTTTAACCCTTTGGGGGTGAAATGATCAAAAACGCTTAGATACGTAAAAAATAATTTTCAATCGCCAGCCTAAATACAACATTTTAAGATCCTAACTTTAAAACTGACGGACTTTCATAGAAACTTTCAACCCCTTTTTTAACCCTTTGGGGGTGAAATTATCAAAAACGCTTAAAAACATACAAATTAATTTTCAACCGCCCGCCTAAACACAACATTTTAAGATTAACTAACTTTAAAACTGACGGACTTTCATACAAACTATTATACCCTATTTTTAGCTCCCCAACACCATAGCGTGATTTTACGTCATGATGTTGTCTATACAATAAACATCCAACCAATATTGAAGAGTTCCCCTGTATATCTCCGAAGATCAGCATCAGATCTTCACCAAACTTAAACTGGACCACCGCGAAAACAAAAACATAACCATCAAAATCGGGTCACAATTGGCGAAGATATCGCTGAAAATACACACAAACAAAAACAAAAACACGCATAACCTCCTCTTTTTGGAAGTCGGTTAAAAAGCTGTTATTCTGAAATTACAAACTGACTCTTCAATTTTATTTATACATAGATTAAAATAGGGTGTTAGGAACCATTAACGAAGTTCTGTGGCCGTGTTTATTAAGTTAATTGTTTATTTGCCGCTGCACGATCCTCAGATATTTTAAACCGAAGGGCCGTGTCGTGACGCCGCGGCGCGGGTGACTTCCGGTGCACTCGATGGTGACATAAAACGCAGGAATATTGGCTCGGCGCGTTTTCATTAAAATTAAGAGATTATAATAATATATTTCCAGAAACGATGAATTAACTCGGCTGAGACATGCATATTACCAATGTGGTACAGTCATCCGTTTTACTTAAATTATATTTTGTGAGTGTTTTGTGCTCGAGGCGGGATTGCATCATAAGGCGAAGACCGAGGGAAGCCCGAGAACGCAATGGCATGATACGTGCGCACTTCGCCCGCGTGGAGTTCGGTAATTTTCCCACGGGATAAAAAGTATCCTATGTGTTCCAGGCTATAAATTATCCGTGTGAAATATAAAAATCCACTCACTAGTTTTTGTGTGAAAGAGTAACAAACATCAATACATCCTCACAAACTTTCGCATATATAATTATAGTAGGATAGTAGAATAAACATAATATTTTGTAGAATAAGAATTCTCGTCGCCTCTAGTGCAATGACAAACTTTGTACACTTGCATCAAAATGTACTATTTAGGACCTCAAATTAGCAACTCTATTTGTGGTGGTTCAAACTTCGTTTGAAATACTGTTAGAATATCGTTCTAATCAGCTTGCACTACAAAGTGGTTGTTACGTCAGTCACTGCAGGCCGAATAGTGCGAAATTAGTGGTTTTTATTCTTCATAAAATCAAATTTTCGTCTTTTGGAATAAATAATAGTTATTTATGATACTAGTGCAGTAAGTTGGTTTTTACAAACGAGTAGACGAATGTAAGCCCGAGACGAAGTTGAGGGCTTACCATAGTCACGCACGAGTTTGTAAATACCAATTTCTGCACGTGTGTCATACAACGTCTTTCAACACATTTGCGAGAAAATAGTACAATTATGTAATAAAACAAACTTTTCAGAGAATGAATGAGTATGTCTTCGAGTCTTCCATGCTATAAAATGCATGCTCTCGCGATTTTGGCGGCAAGAGACCGTTTTCTACAATTTGCGCCTCATTCAAAATATCAGGTGGAGTAGATTCCATATTAATATCAGATTCCTCGCTTGAACTTATATTATTATTTTGTTTAGAAATATTACGTTTCTAATATGAAAATGGAGCAAATTTGCAAATGGCACCACATGCACGTGGCGAAAATTAGAACTACATCTTTCGTCTCATTTACTCTTTAGTATTAAAGTGAGACAAACGTATTGAGCACAAGCGCTTCCAAGGAGGTTCGATCAGTCAGCTTATTTATTCTCGTAATGTGAAACTCCTTGGTGGAATTCTTATAATATTTCTATGGAAATTAAAAAAAAAACCGTAAAGAATACGCACGGTGCTATACACCGGGGTATGCGGTAAAATAGGTACTTAGGTGAGAGTACCTATTTTACCGCACGTTCCGTTGTATGGTGCGTAATTTTTAACTTTCGAACTATGTATACAGGCTCCGTAAATGCATTTTTTGAGCAAATGTGTTGAAAAAACTTAACACCTGCTTTATAGTTAGTTCAGTTAGTATGTAAAGTTTCATGATCTAATTTGAAGCGCTTTTTGAATACCAGCGGTTTATTGTGCGATTTGGATTTTTTTTCTATCGAGTAAAGTTTGTGGAATCGTGTTTTCGTCAAACATAGTACTTAGCATTAATCTTTAACTGTACCATATATTTATTTCAAAATTAATGCTGTAGTATTTTAGGCGTAACGGAGGATCATGCTAAGCCATTTGAGGTAGTTTATGCCCTTAAGTGTCGCACCACATCTGCGGAACGAACGGCGCCGAACGTTCGGATGAATACGTTCGCAGTGTTTTTCAAGTTCCCTATGGGCTACGCCACGTAATTTTTCATCGCGTAACGCGCTGTACTAAACGCGCGCCGCCACCGTCACGTTTCGTCTGTTCGGCGCGTTTGGTGTGTCATGCCAACCGAGTGCTACGACCGATAATTCAGTCGCTGCAGTGTCGGCGCCATACGTTCTGCAGATGTGTCCCGACCCTTATTTCTCATAGTGATTACTTACATCCTTGGGACAAAACTGCACCACAGTCCACAACAAATAAAAGCTGTGAACGTGTGGAAATATAAACTTCTAGACATACTACCCGCAGTAAAAGGTGTCTTTACTATGTTTTAGCAGCAAGCAGGCAAACTTTTCTGAGCTGAGCATTCAAAGAGAACAGTCAGCGAGTTTCAATTCAGTTATAAATGCAAAATGGTGTGCCACAGAGATGTTTTAATTACTTACTAATACATGTGAGCGGACATGTTGGGACATTATTTAATATTTACTGAATGCAAATATTCGTCGGACATCACAAGTTTACACTTTCTATTACAGAATAATTACACAACTAATTTTAAATAGCGGCATAACATTTCGAATGGCTGGTTTTGATTTCTCCTCCAGTGCCGTGCGTTTGACGAAGGACAGAGCTACAAAAAGCATGCATTCATATTTGAGACGCGCCGCTTGATTTTACGAAATTAACCTTTTTATTATAGCTTTCGGAATTATTATTCCCTGAATTTGCGCGGTTAATGCATAGAAGATGGGTAGTATATAACATCATTGGTAATAGTTACCTTTGATCTCTGCGACAGCTGTTAGTAAAACCACGCCTATGAAGTCCTTAATTTCATAATAGTACAGAAGACAGTACCTGTCAATGTCATACTTTATGGGCATGCCAACCTAATTAGTGATGGGCGATGAATCATCGTGACCACAGACTATAAACTATCAATATTTTAAATAAACCTTAATTTAAAATAATTTATCTTTTAATTTTATTGTATATTTTATTGTCATTATCAATCAATATGTTTTCTTTTAAGGTTACGCTGCCAGACACAACACAACACCGCCTTTCACGGCAAATAAAATGTTGCTGTTATTAAAAAGTGCGGTCGACAATGTATCTGCAGAAGACTGGAAGAAGGTGGTAACACTGGTAAGGTAACCAAATGCAGAAAACTAATGGAAGAAGATTGGGAGCGGGACTTCCGATTTGATAATATTTGCGAACAAGAGTTTATAATAAAACAAGATTGTTCTGGCGATTCAGAAACTGATTCAGATATGGTTTGGGATGTACTCCTTTCATCATCATCATCTGCCTAGCCTTTTCCCAACTGTGTTGGGGTCGGCTTCCAGTTTTACCGGATGCAGCTGAATACCAGTATTTTACATGGAGCGACTGCCTATCTGACCTCCACAACCCAGTTAGTACCGGGTAATACGATACCCCTTGGTAAGACTGGTTGTCAGACTTTTCGGGCCTCTGACTACCTAACGACTGTCAACTGTTACTGTTGTAACTGTTGGGATGTACTCCTTTATGAGAATAAATTTATTTTATATTAAAATAATCGTTTAATTTAATGACGTTTGTAATTAAAATACACCCAATCATATGTTACATTAGCATCGATAATAGTAAGAAACGTCAATAATTTCTATCACGCTTTTTACATTCTGACGACCCTAGGAATGTCAGTTTGACATTGTCGCAGAGATCCCATTTAGTTAGTTCTTGATTCATTATATTTATGAAATATCAAGAAAACAGATTTATTATTTTAAGATCGCCAAACAATACTTAGCCAGGTTCTTCGAAATTTCTAAAATCATCTGCCTAGCCTTTCTTACGGCTTCCAGTCTAACCAGACGCATCTGAATACCAGAGTTTAACATAGGTAGCGACTGCCTATCTGACCTCCAAAGACAAGTTAGTACTTGGTAATAAGAAACCTACCCCTTGGTAATACTGGTTGTCAGACTTTCGGGTCACTGACTACGGGTCGGGGGAAGGGTTACCAGATGACAGGAATTTTCCTGACATGTCCGGAATGTTGGCTATATGTCAGGGAAACAGGGAAAAATGGAAATTGTCAGGAATCTTAAGAAAAGAGAAAAATATAAGAAATTATATTATAACTAGCTGCTACCCGCGGCTTCGCCCGCGTGAAGTTCTGTAACTGTCCCACGGGATCATACTAAAGGGATAAATAGTATCCTACACGTTAATCTAGGTTATAAACTATCTATGTGCCAAATTTCATAATAATCACAATCACTATCACAATCACCATCACTGTCACATTCACCATTACAATCACCATCGCTATCACCATCATTATCACTGCACTGTGTAATAAAATCAAATTATGAACTACTAATAATCAAAGAACGAGATCTGATAATTATCAGGCAATTAATTGATTAATAAAATTATTCATCTGATCCTCGTACTTTTCATTGCTGGATATAGCTTTCAGCAGGTGCTGGTCTTTCATAACAATTTAATATAATCACCTGCGAGTTTTAAATAAAGAATGATAGTTTTTGCCGAAATGTCAGGAAATTTATTGCTGAGGCACGGATTTTGCCAGGAAAACTTATTTTTGAATCTGGTAACCCTAGTCGGGGGGCTTTCAGGACCCAGGACCGCGGTCCCGGATTCCCCCTAACCACTAACCTAATTAATATAAATGACAGATCGTCCAGTAATATACGTGTGGGAAAATTATCATCCTAAAATAAAAATGATATCTATCCTAACTATAAATACTTAAATTAGTAATGTAAATAATGAACATCAATTACCTACAGCTACACTAAGTGGCACAATGAACCCTAAATTCGTCTGAAGGTTACACGTACAGCGGCCTCGCGGCGTATTATCTGTTTTATTAAAACAGTTGACAATAACCTGAATTTAATACCTACATGAACAACTCCAAACGTACCTAGCGTCAGTTCAGTGAGAACGCGCATTTGAAGGCAAACTCCGCGGAGATATCGTGCACTCGTGTTATGCGGCACAACGATTTAGTTGAGAGCTCTAGTCTATTCCGAAGCTCTTTTCCTCTTTTCGCATGGACAATCCTTTGCCATTTTCCGCATAGAGTTGAGTACTCCTGAATAGGCGTAATTCACAACGATTCAGTATAATCTTATTGCATCGCGCAGCAATTTATATGAAGTGGGACGTCTCCCATTACTGCTTCAGTGATAACATAAAAGGGTATTTATTACTTTACTAAGGTTGATGACACTTTATTCGTAAAGAAATATGTTAGTAGATGACGTTGAAAGAATAATGAGCGAAAAGTACTTTAAGGTCGATGTTTTTCGGTGATATAAAGATAGGTATTGATCAGACATTTTCTTCGTACAGTTTTGACATGTTTTCATTCGTAAGTTAGAGCGAAGGACAAAATGCGGCCATTGTGTGCCAACTGCCAAAGCATGACATTCCGTTACGGCCCGCATTGAATATGAAGGCAGCAACGCATGCGTGATGCGGCTTAGAGACGAACAATTGGACGATTCTCACGGATAGTGGACGGAGACTGTAGACGTGCCATTTACGAGCCAGAGATTTAGCTATATAGTTATTACATTGTGCTAATGTTACTTGTTAATGCAACTCGGCGACTAGGGTGTAAAACACCTCTTAACGAAGCCGAAAGGCACTTGTTCTCCTCGTCATTGCGATCATTTTTTTGTTCTACACCATACCTGGGAACCTTCTAGTTACGGAGATATTGGGGGTCAAAGTTACAACTTTTTGACAAGTTTTTTCTTAAAAACAAGTTTTTAATGTAAGATTTTTACTTTTAACACCTTCACGACCCCCGTACTATTCAATCCATCCATCAGCACAATGTTTTGAGTGCGTTACATTGAGTTCTACCACAAAACATGGTTTTTCACCCCCAAAAAAAAAAGTCATTTCCCAGCAATCATTTTTGCGTAAAGTTTCTTAGTTTGATGTACAGAATGTTTGGTTGGCAGCTTCGTGATGGTCTTTTACACCCTGTATATATTATAAAGGTTCACAGTTTTATCTATACTAATATTATAAAGAGGAAAACTTTGTTTGTTTGTTTGTTTGTTTGTTTGTAGTGAATAGGCTCAAAAACTACTGGACCGATTTAAAAAATTCTTTCACCATTCGAAAGCTACATTATCCACGAGTAACATAGGCTATATTTTATTCCCGTACTCTTACGGGAACGGGAACTACGCGGGTGAAACCGCGGGAAGTCCGCTAGTATAGAATATAAAGGAATATACTGAACCAATTTGCAAGGAAAGTCCCAACAGCTCAGAAAAGATTAATTAAAAATGTCGAGCAAAAAATTGTAGAAGCTTATCGGGGAAAAGTGTCGTCGCTCGCTAAGGGGCCGGGGCCACGATCCCACGGACTACTAGACTACAGAGGTACGGGAGATTGTAGGATTTTTTGTGTGGCACGGCTTTCCTATGGCGTATTTTTAGAATGACGTCATATTTGTAGTAGTCTGTTTCAGTCTAGCGTAGCCTTTACAAATCTCCATGGTTCATTCAATCGTCTTGTCGCAGCTGCTGAAGATATTTTAAATACAAAAAATATACTTTCTGTTTTTAAACATGAGCTATTGTCTCAGTCCCCATTCACGAGTTACACAACAGGGAAGCCCGCGAAATACAAAATTTCTTACGTTTTTTGCAATTTACAGGCCAGCGCTAGGTTGTATGTTGATTAAAATATTATTTGCGGTTGTAAGACGTATGTAGTTATAGATTTATATTCATCAAAATCATCAATACAACCCTCAAAGTTCATAGAGGTGGAAAAATGACTTTATCAAGGTCACTTGTATGGGTGTATTGATGATTTTGATCATTAAAATTCTGTAACTACATACGTCTTACAGTCGCGAACAATATTTTAATCAACATACGACCTAGCACTGGCCTGCAAATAGCAAAAAACGTGAGAAAATTTGAATTTCGCGGGCTACCCTTGAGCATCAGCCTTAACTCCGATTGCATTTCCATACAAATATAATTTCTTTGTTCGCGACGGACAATAGCTCGGGGGAAGGTGCAAGATGAAGTTTTATCAACTAGCGCTAATTAGTTTCAAAAACACCTCAACGAGTTCTTAGTCTCCGGAAGTTTTAAGTTCCGCCACCTAGATGTTTTATTATCCACAATCAAAGTTAATTATAATCCAGTGGTTCCTGACTATTAGCGATATTTGACTTTATTAGACTCAATTCCGTATTGACGTTAAAAAGTGGATTTTGACTTTGATTTCAATTTGAAGTTGTACGACGATATTGCAGTTATTGTGTCAAGTAGCAAACGATATAAGCGTATTATGAGTTAAATCTTGCAGTACCTACCGACGTAACCCTGTGGAGCAGCTCAGTGTGGGACGACAATAAAGGAGTGTATAATAGAGCTAGATCTTCAAACATATGCGACTTCAAACTCGATAGAAACGAATACACACACAGCTGAAACTGGCAATTTCGTTGAGAGGCAACTCTGAGTTTGTCATGCATGCACGCCTGTGCCGGGGGTGTCCTTGGCTCCATTAGGACAACAACACACATATATAACCTTGTTGTGCGCGCGTTATCTTTAGGTCGTTAAGCATTGTTCACGCTTCGGGGTTACACAGACAATGGCGACTCTGGAATGGTTCAACGTCTATTTGTGCGCTCGAGATGGAAATTACGATGTGTGTCGCGGACTCCGCGTTTCTGCCGATGTTGAGAGTGCGTTGGCTCTGCGGGCTCAGTTTGGCGGGGTGGCGGGACCGTCACGCGCCCGCAGCCGCGCCCCGGTCACCTTAAGCTGGTTCAACAACATCTCGCAGGTCAGGGCGAGTCAACGAACGAGAGAACGTCGGGACTCGCAACTTAACCAGTGCACGCCGCTATGACCTTTCTTTTATGCTGACATCCAGAGTATTAGCTTCGATTGGCATATTTTTGCAGACTCGAAGGTGCCTCTGGTATTGGCAGTTCTTATTGATGGCATTTCTTATACAATGAACTCAATTCTATGAAATATTTCAGCATTTACTTGAAAATTCGTTAAAAGTTACTAATAACAATAAAATTAAGGTCAAATTGGGTATTCTATAATAAGGTCAAATTGGTGACAAGTTCAATCAAGCGATAAAAATAATATTTTAGAATGTCTGCCTCATCATCATCTGCCTAGCCTTTTCCCAACTAAGTATGTTGGGGTCGGCTTCCAGTCTAACCGGATGCAGTCGAATACCAGTATTTTGCATGGAGCGACTGCATATCTGGCCTCCACAACCCAGTTAGAACTGGGTAATACAATACTCTTTGGTAAGACTGGTTGGCAGACTTTTTTGGGCCACTGACTACCTGTATCGACTGTCAAAGGTCTACAAATGACAGCCGGGACCAACGGGTTAACGGGCTTTCCGAGGCCCGGAGGAAAATCGGTATGGATTGGGTGGTCACCCGTCCACAGACCAACCTAGGCAAGCACGGCTTAGCCTAAAGATCGACCCGAGCGGCTGTTATCATTTAACCACGAGCTCCTACGTGTCTGCCTAATACCATAAAAATCAATAGTATAACATTGAAATAAAACTATTAAGTAATTGAAGACACATAAATATCACGGTGGATTCGACCGTTCAGCTAACCAAATTCACCGCGGTTTAAACTCATGAGTGACCCGTTCGTTATCAAATTGTTCCGTTTACCTACACCTTTTATCAACAATTAGCAACAATTACACCCAGGCAGCATTCGGTAACCGAAAAAAGAAATTATGTTTCCATTAAAAATGTGGACACAAACCCGCGATGCGCGATGTGAAGAAATAACATAGCGTAAGCTCTGCAATATTCCGTGATCGTCAATAGACGTCTTGGCATCAATAAGCCTCAGTAAACTGACGTTAGCCCATCGGCTCTTTAAATGAAATGCTTAAGTACAAAACATAAAATTGTTGAATTTTCGTGATCAGTAACGCCCACTTATTGTTCGATGTTCGACCCTGCTGCCCAATTAATTTACATCACTTCAAAATCTTCACGTTATTTTGAAAGGAGTTGGTAACTTGGTGCCTACATAGAACTTACTGGTGTATTCGCAAGTCGAAGTACCTACTGTGTGAATTTATGTTGCGTTAAACTTAAATTAGTTTTACCTCTACCTATGATAAAAAGATCGTGCGGTAACTCACATCGATTGATTTCAACATTCTCAAATCCAAAAAGCAAAAGTTCATAAATTGGTGCTGTGCTAGAAGTCTTTGTCTTTCTTTCTTTGCACTTATCAATAGTCCATTTACGCAGTTTGGATCGAATATGTCGCAGGGAGTTTTTTAATTTATTTTGGAATAAGTATAAATGATTTTCTTTGTTGCTATTATTTTTAAGGATTTTGATTTAAGTCGCATTAGCTGACCCGCGCAACGTCGTCTGCGTCACATAATATAGCTTATAACATGTAATTTTGTTTGTGCATTCAATTATGAACAAAAACCTTTTAAAATCAATATTGCTTACCTCCCATAACATACGGCGTGATAATATGTAGCCTAAAGCCTTCCTTGGTTTACAAAGAACATTTTTGCTGAATTTCAATTCAACCTATCCAGTAGTTTTGGCGTGACGCCGCGGCCGTACCATACACACAGACAAACAGACAAAAATTCTAAAAAGTCACTTTTTGTCATCAGTTACGTTTTTCTAACAAAAGCCACTTATTTTTTTTGGAAAATTCTCAATGTGCAGTTTTACATTCGTTACTGTTTTATTATAATATAATTATTTTTATTATAAACAGTAACGAAAGAAAAAATGTATAGATAATTTCAAAAAAACATCAGCCTGAATTGTGTAGTTTTATTTTTTAAAGATGGGGGTCTGCTGCGCTAGCCGGCGCGTTCAACATCCCGCCTAAGATAAACCTTAGCTCATTAGTCTATCGAATAAAATGAAACGGTATCAATCAAATAGTGAATCGGTTGCTGATTTTTAGTCAAGCTTACCTTATATTGTCGTGATGGCCCAGGGGTTAAGGCCTCGCCCCCCATGCATGAGGATTTGAACCCACAAGGTTCAAATCCGGGCAAGTACCAATGTGACTTTTTAAATTCATATGTAGGTACTTTTCTAAGTTTATCTTGGTCATTACAGACATCGGTGAAGGAAAACATTGTGAGGAAACTTGGACTTTTAATTAATATAAGTCTGAAATCGCCAACCCGTCTTGAGCAAGCGTGGTGATCAATGCTCGTGCTTTCTCTGTATGAGAAGAGGCCTTTGCCCAGCAGTGGGACAATAATAGGCTTTATTATTATATTATATAACCTTATATTAATTTTGTACATAAAAACTAATACAGCTAATAAAAATTGCTTTAAAACGTTTTAATTTTAAATCTGTAACTTCTATAGTTTAAAAAAAATATATATAAAGTGTAGTAGGTACTTATTTTTGCAGGCCAGTGTATAATATAAAGGGCATCAAAAATCTCCTCCCTCAACGCTGCCAGCTGGTAATGTGCCCAAGAGACTGGCGGCGTTGCCACGTTGTATTAGCTGGTTAAGCTCTGGCCAAGGTAAAAGCTATATAAAGGGTGTAAGACACCTCTTAACGAAGCCGAAAGGCACTTGTTCTCCTCGTCATTGCGATCATTTTTTTGTTCTACACCATACCTGGGAACCTTCTAGTTACGGAGATATTGGTCAAAGTTACAACTTTCTGACAAGTTTTTTTATAAATACCTACAAGTTTTTATTGTAAGATTTTTATTTTAAACACCTCCACGACCCCCGTACTATTCAATCCATCCATCAGCACAATGTTTTGAGTGCGTTACATTGAGTTCTACCACAAATCATGATTTTTCACCCCAAAAAAAAAAGTCGTTTCCCAGCAATAATTTTTGCTTAGTTACTTAGTTTGATGTACAGAATGCTTGGTTGACGACTTCGTGATGAGGTCTTTTACACCCTGTATATAGCCCTTGAGTAACGGGAAGCGCTTTTATTCCAACTTTTTCATTTATTTGTTAACCGAACGAAGTCAGTACTGAATGAAAGTACAAAACCTAAGGAACAAGAATCTGTTGGGTTGTCTACCTTCTAGATTATCGCGTTCAATTTTTTAAGTGCGTAATGTGGCGAAAATAGTCTGAAACCGCTCTAACCAGAGTAACAGCTAATAGTTATGCTAATAGTCTCCACGTCCAAATTAACCCTAAATGCAGTCATCAGCTCTCCTCCGTGCATCCAATCAATTGTCCGTGAAATTGATGCCGACATCACGCCTACCCAAACTCAAACTCAAACTCAAACTCAAAGCATTTATTTCAATTAGACCATTACGGCACTTTTGAATGTCAAAAATACAAAAAAAAACAAAGCTACAGTCCCAGTCACAAGACATAATAACTTGAGAAAGTACTGTAGTTGCCCATTCCCTAGCGTAGATCTCGATGGAGAAGAACGGGCAAGAAACTCCATGGACACTCTTTTTAATCAAAATATTGTTACAAAATCTTGGTTACATCATTCATATTGAGATTATACATAATATGTGAGAACGATGTAGAAAGACGTGCACATTAAGAGCGTCCAGAGCAAAATATTAAATCAAAAATGTATAAATAAAGTAGGTAATTAAAATGAACCATGGCAGCTAAGAGATGACCAGTCCCAACTGACAGCGCCCGTACACGAACATGACGCATGTATCGGCGCCATTCAACTCAACCAGATTGAAGGGAACTAAATGACCCGACACACCCGCCACCATCAGCGAGACATTTGAGTGAGCATGACATTCTCTCGGCCACCAAAGCATATTCAAGTCAATGAAAGATAACTAAATGCAAATGCTTTACAGTACATGATACTCACACATGAGCTATGCAATTATACAATACTAAGAGATGGAGTCTATACAAAGCAAGGATATTTTTACAATCTTCTGCAGCTACCACAATAATTTGCCCAATTAGTTTTCCCCTATGGTTGTGGAGCAGGACCAGCATTGAGCCAAGCATTTTTATCATTAATGTAATCCCCTAACTTATAATATGCTTGACTACATAGTGTGCGTTTTATACAAGATTTAAATTTCGTCTCATTTAGTTGTAGAATGTGGGGAGGTATTTTATTGTAACATTTTAAACAGTACCCCATGAAAGATGAATCTACCTTAGCAAGCCTAAAACCTGGCTGAACTAGTTGGTCCCTATTTCTAGTATTATAGTGGTGTCTATCACCTCTTTTACTGAATAAATGCAGATTTTTCCTAACGTACATGATATTCTCATAGATGTATTGACAAGGTACTGTCATGATATTTATTTCCTTAAACAGTTCTCTTAGAGAATCGCGTCTACGTAATTCATAAATGGCTCTGATGGCTCTTTTCTGCAGAATAAATATAGACTCGATGTCTGCAGCCCGTCCCCATAGTAAAATACCGTATGACATAATACTATGAAAATAACTAAAATAGACTAGCCTCGCCGTATCAACATCTGTAAATTGACGGATTTTTCTAACAGCATATGCTGCTGAGCTCAGCCGTCCTGCAAGAGATGTTAAATGAGGACCCCATTGTAGCCTTGAGTCAAGCGTCATTCCCAAGAAAACCGTTTTATCGACAAATTCTAGTTTCTCTTGATTCAATACCACGTCACAGTCCGTACTTTTGACATTTGGTAAAGCAAATCTTATGCACTTTGTTTTTTTCCCATTTAGTACTAAGTTATTAGCGGTAAACCAATTATTAACCTGCAGCAAGGCGTTATTTATGTCGTCAAGATTTGTGGCACGTCTGTTTATCCTAAATATTAAAGAAGTATCGTCAGCAAACAACACCAATTGCGGGTAGTTTTTAAATAAATGGGGTAGGTCATTTATGTACACTAAAAAGAGGAAGGGACCCAATATCGAACCTTGTGGTACACCCATTTTTACTTTTAAACCCATTGAATTTACACCATTTACTTGTACATGCTGCTGTCTATCATTCAAATACGATTTTACTAAACTGAGCGCAAGTTTACCTAAACCGTAATGCTCCAGTTTCAAAATCAGGGTTTCGTGATTTACGCAATCAAATGCCTTCGAAAGGTCACAGAAGATTCCTATGGCATCTTGTGCCTCTTCCCACGCAGTAAATATGTGTTTTAATAAAGTGACACCGGCGTCAGTCGTACAACGTCCTTTGGTGAAACCGTACTGTTGCTCGTGTAATATTTTATTGGTGTTAAAGTGGTTAAGCATTTGATTGAGCATAATCTTTTCAAACACCTTGCTAAAAACCGGCAACACGGATACGGGCCTATAGTTATTGGTGTCTTTACTGTCTCCGGATTTAAAAAGAGGTATTACCTTACTGAATTTCATTAAATCCGGGAAGACCCCTTGATCCACGCACAAATTAAATATCGAGGCTAAATACGGTGCTACAGTCTCAATAATTGAGGTACAAGCTTTGATAGACATACCCCATAGATCTTCGGTTAATTTAATCTTGATTTGTTTAAAAGCTTTTACGATTGTTATGGGGTTTATGTGCTGAAATTTAAATTCATTAGAACAGGCTGGAACGTTCGCTTTCAATAAATCAACAGAGAGCAAGGGAGAGGAATTTAAGCTTTCTGTAGTTTTAAGTGGGATACTGGTAAAGAAATTTACAAATTCTTGAGCAACTTCATTATTAGAGCTCACGAGGCCACGTGAGGTCTCTAGTGTTATGTCATTACTTTGTTTTTTATTTCTACTTGTTTCACTGTTGATAATTTTCCAAACTGTCTTAATTTTGTTATCAGCTGATTTAATCTTGTTGCTAATAAAAAGAGATTTGGCTACCCTGCAAGAGTTTTTAAAAATTTTCGAGTAAGTAGCAACATATTTACTAAAAGATTCTGTGTTAATGTAAGGCTTAAGGCCGTACAGCTCAAACAATCGTTCCCTACTTTTCCTAATACCCTGTGTTGCCCAGTCACTGAAAATAAACTTTGGGCCAATAGTTTTTGTTTTCTTTTTTAAAGTATTATTGAACTCGGCGTGCACTACCGAAAAGAATTCTTCATACAATTCATTTACATTGTTTCTAATACCTTGACTATAACCAATTAGTCGAGCGTTTGCGTGACCAATTGACCATACGAGTATTAGCCTCAGCTCTGACTACTGACTTACGAGCGGTTTTCACCTATGGAACCACAAGCTGTCAGCGTCAATATTCCGTAATAATATTATGACACTGACAGCTTCTAAACGTGGTTTAGATTCGCGATAAACGTACCCTTTACCTATTTAGTACCTACGTGTGAACGTACTAAACCCTGATTAGGGCTGAACTCGCGCCGGGCTAATGCAGACGGAGTTTTTTCCCCATTTATAGGTACTAATAATCTATAAAAAATATAAAGAGGAAAGATTTGATTTTTTGTTTATTTGTGTGTTTGTTACGATTTAACTCTCAAACTAACCAACCGATTTTAAAAATTCTTTCACTATTAGAAAGCCACGTCTTTACCGAGTAACATAGGCTATATTTTATCCCCGTACTCCCACGGGAACGGGAACTACGCTGGTGAAACCGCGTGACGTCCGCTAGTCATTCATAAACTGAACTTATGGGCCAGGACGAAAAACAGATAACTACTTTATAATATACATAGGTAAAAGCTTTGTGACTGTACCTTGAAAATACAAAAAAGAGGTTCTCAAGTCGACGCGTATATTTTTTTTGTATCAGTGATCAGGCAAAACTTTGTACAGGCTGGTCCGTTTTCGGCTCCACACAAACAATCAACGAAGATTTAACAAGCTAGCATAATTTTAAACTATACGTCAAGGCGCCAGCGGCGGTTGCTAGCTATCAAGCAACTACAATCTGTCAAATTGCTTTAACGGATTTTCAACTTTATCTCTAAAGCTAAAGGTTCAAGGTTGATTCGGAAAACAATTAAAGTTTTGGCTAGCTTGATGTGCAGGCGTCTGAATCTTCGTAATTTTTCGAACTCTCTCACTTACTAACATTAGAAATCAAATAATAAACCTTTTACGCTAAATAAGCTCCTACAGCCTCTTTAGAGTTTTTTTTTTTTTTTCTATTTTCGTCGGTTTTGACAGCTAGTTTTTTTTTTTATGATGCGAAGTGGCTGATATCAGATATTATAGCAAGCGGTTGTAGCTAAGAAAAGGTTGATGATAAACGTTGTCTCCTACTAGTTGTACCAAGGTCTAAGTTAAAGTTTACATTTTATTTATTTTCTGGAGTTTGAAAAATGTTTTTTCACACCACCTGCTCGAAAATGACAAATTATTCAAGCAACCTTAACCTAAAGTAAGTCATTAGTGGCCCCCCACAGCCGGTCAATAATGTTGTACTGGATTTCATTATGACCCGCTGGTCAATAATGTGATTTGAATTTGAATCTCACATGCTCAGCTAAATTGGCAGTATAGTACTAACAAACACCCTTTGGTGCCAGAAAGAGGAAAGCTATTCTCGATACCCTTACTACGCGTGGATGATATTCTCGATTTCCTACAAAATCATAACGACTGCTTCTTCATATCGTTGCCATGTTTTCGAAGACATAATATTGTAAGAATAATTAGATAACTACGAACCATTTTTTAAAAGGAATGGAATAACATTAAAACTGACATTCATAATAACAAATACCGTACCGCGCCGTAGTACCGTAATAGTAATTGGCTGTAACATTAGTTAATTATTCTTACTGTTTGTTTATTTAATAAACACTTTGTTTTTCGTACTATGGCTATTATTTTCTCACAGTAGGTGTAAAAAGTAGAGTATCCTCCTGTGGGCTAAAGGTGTCTTTGCCTTGGGCTAGCTTGAATCCCTCGCTGCATTCAGGATTCTTGTATTAACTCCCTCGCTTCGCTCGTGAGTTAAATCCGGAATCCTTCATTGTGCTCGAGATTCAATATGACGCCTGTTACATAAGACACAACTTTAGCCCCTCGGTGCATAATCTACTATTAGTGTTAGAGCATTTGTTCCCAATCACAATAATACAGTGCTTCTACGCATTCGACACTCGAGGACACGCGTCGCAGGTGTGAGTACGTCAGATAGGATTCTGGTTTCTGTGATCCGAGCGAAAAGCCGGACAAATATAAAAAAACCGGCCAAGAGCGTGTCGGGCCACGCTCAGTGTAGGGTTCCGTAGTTTGCCGTCCGTCACAATAAGTGTTCCCACTTATGAGTTTAAAGGTGGGTATCCATTATGTAAAAAAATGCTTGCATATACGAATATACTACAAACTTAGTCCAGAAATTATTTTGTTTCACCTTTTTTTTTTGTGAGCGAATAATTTAATAGTAATAATTCCGATCCGAAATTATTGACATTATCAAAAAATTATTTTAGGAAACCCCTATTCATTTTTAAATACCTTTCCAACAATATATCACACGTTAGGGTTGAAATAAAAAAACTTACCACTTTACATATAGGGGGGCTACCCTAATAAAACATTTTTTTTAAATTTTTATTTTACTACTTTGTCGGCGTGATTGATATACATATTGGTACAAAATTTCAGCTTTCTAGTGCTAACGGTCACAGAGATTAAGCGAGGACGGACGGACGGACAGACATGGCGAAACTATAAGGGTTCCTAGTTGACTACGGAAACCCTAAAAAGCTAGCAGAAGCGGGCGCAGTTTTCTGTGTTTTTGAATTCCCAACTTTACCCACGTTAACTGGAATAGTTTGCCGAGTATTACATTCCAAAAATCCCTAACTAAGCCAGTTTGTTGACCACAACAATAAAATGTTTGATTAAAAACTTGCTCGAATAAAAGAGCACTAGTAGAATTTTTTTAGGAATGGCAGTTATTTACTGCCGGTTAGAGTAAAAACGTTGCGCGTTGTTAGTTTTAGGAATATTTAAATTTTGTTATTCACTACAGGATGTATGCTAACTCTAAATACTTAATGTAACAACTTCATTACTTAGAAGTAGGTACTCATGATACAAGTGACTGATCTTGTGGCCTTCTAGAAAACATGTGCTAAAATTTGGCCATTGTTATATTCAGCTCAACGCACTTACAACAAATAACGTTGAAGTGCAAATATCATAACATAACGAATATAATAACAAAAAATGCGCAGTACACTCTCATTCAGACGCGCGACGCAACGTACTTCACTAACATCATGCCCGGACCCGAACATTACGCGTAAGTGGCTAAGCTCGTATCGATCCTTACGCGTAGCAATTTTCGTAGCCGCGTAGGCCCGCTACGCGCCGCTCTCAGATGGGCCGGCCGCCGCCGCGGACCGGTGCGCGGTGTGATTGCGGTAATGCATGGCAGGGACAATGTGTGCCTACGCGATGGCTACGGCCTACGGCCTACGCTGTTTACACCCGATTGTGTGCGTAATAAAATTGCGTTCACGACTGTGCCACTAAACAATTTTAAAACGATCTATACAAATAATAATTATTATTGTCTATGCAAATCTTGTGTTGGTACCTATATTGGAAATGTATAAGTACTCATTTTTTATCAAATCATACATCATTGTAATAAAATGAAGATTATTGAGATCTGCTACAGATGTAGTACTACATATTATAAACGAGATAGTTTGTAATGATATATGGGTGAACGTTTGTTATTACATTTGTATAGATAAACTCTTCTCATTTTCCCATAGGAGCAGAAACCACAGAACGCGACCTGCTACGATCCATTATTATAAGCAAATACTACTGAACCGATTTTGATAAAACTTTACGTCAATATAAACCTATATTGACGTATTGACATACAGGCTTTAATAAATAAAAGTATTGTGTATGGAAGCTAGTTCCTTTACATTTAACCAATATAATAAATACCACGAATTCAAATGAATATCGTTTAAAGTGCAAAACACTTTGCGTTCTTTCACGGGAAATTTACATGAAATTATTTATCGTTTTCACAGTTTATTTGGTTGTTGTGGGAAATCGTAGTTTCTAATTACTTTAATAAAATTTCAGCATTACTTTTACAGAATATTCCATTTAAAGATACCACGCAACTTCACTTCGATAAATAAGGTGTTAGAAGCTGTTTTTAATCACTGCGGCCTTTGAGGTTCAATTCTACGTTTTTAAAGGGACATGATTGGTTTATTTTATATTTTTATGAGATTTTCTTTTAATGAATATTTCATGGAAATGAAACTTTCTACTTAAACATTTTATTAATATTACCTAATATTAAGAAAATGTAGTATGTAGAAAGTTTGGTTATTCTATGTCAAATATACCAGATTATTATAAAAAAAAGTGTTATATTGCAGGCAAAAATACCCTGTTCTCTCAATTATCTGTTTCAATTGTATTTCCTTGTATAAATAGAAAAGAAATCATAAATACTCAAAAAATATTATACAATTCATTAAAAATCATAAAATATCATTCAATTCATTACAAAAACATTAAAAAAATATCAATAAATTAAAACATGGAGCTTACTAGCTATAATTATCGGGTCTATTATAATATTATGGCTTATTACTAAGCCCGCGGCTTCCCCCGCGAGAAGTTCGGTAACTGTCCCACGGGACCATACTACCGAGATAAAGAATCCTATAAGTTAATTTTGTTTTAAAAACTATCTATGTGGAAAATTCCATCCAAATCCGTTCAGTAGTTTTCGCACGAAAGAGTAACAAACACAAACATCCATCCAACCTCACAAACTTTCGCATTCATAATATTAGTAATCAAGTTAGATTGAATCATTCCGGGGCAGTGGTCCAACTGCTCTGTACAACTAGTTGGACCATGGGTATTTACAAGAGGCAGTTGTCCAACTTTCAAAATAACTATCGACAAAATAATCATCACTTTGTTATTGTTAACACCGTAAAATTAAAAATATATATTAAGTATATATTAATAAATTAAAATTAAATTTAAAAAAATAACTAACACAAACCAAATGTAAAATTACGGTAACAAAATGGCTTCTTTCACTGGACTAAGATTTTACACAAAGCATCTTATCCTAAATAAACGCACTAGGCTCACCTTGATAGGTACATAATTACCACACATAATATCACACAGACACACGCACACACTACATTCATACACATATACATACATAATGTAACCCACTGTTTGCTATTATATTTATTTCTTTCCTCATCATCATCATCAGCCTATTAATGTTCCCACTGCTGGGACACAGGTCTCTTCTCTATGAGAGGGAATAGGCAATATAATCCACCACGCGGGCCCAGTGCGGGTTGGTAGTTGTCACATGTCTTCGAATTTTTTGGTTTAGGACATGCCGGTTTCCTCACGATGTTTTCCTTCACCGTTTTGAGAACAGTGGTGATGATATAAATTACACAAAGTAATGCGCCTGTCTAGGTTCGAACCCACGACTTACTGTCCGTAAGTCGGGGCCGCCACCACTGGGCCACCGCTGCTCCTTTTAGATTAAGTGAATTATTTAGTATTTTATTATACATGTCGAGCGAACTATGTAGACTACGTAAAGCTGCACGCTGCACACGCATCAGACACGTCCCACACACCTCGATCAGTAAGCTGCCCCCTGTCCGTTGGACTCGGACGCCGCAAGGGGCGGTGATGTCAATTTCGCAACAATCATCGAACATGCTTGCCTTTGTGTACTGAACTACTGACCTCCTGCCTCCGTCCTGCCGCTGACATGGTGTTGCGGTCGAGGGGAATTTAAAGCAGAATCAAGCAATTTTGTTGATTTGATCTTGAAAAGATAACAAATTGAATTGTCATAAAATTTCAAGGTATTTTTTTCTTTTTATTGGTTTTCACATAAATACTTTTTTTTGGGTCGAAGGTTTTTAAATTTTTTTTTCATGCTTTTTGTAGGTACTCCTTATTTTTTATTTCCTTGCGTTTTAAGATTCAGGTAATTTGGTGTTTAATCAAGGTTTTTTTACCCGACAAAAAGCTAAATAAAAAATAATTCGCAGCTGTTTGTGATCACAAACAATTGAATGCAATTATAAAATGCGGGCGCAGTTTGTCAAATACTAATTAATGTTAAATGTGTCAAGTTTCTCGGGTAACAACAATAAATAAAAAATTTCAGCAGAGAAGAAAATGGATAGCGTCTGTACTATATAGTCTATTTAATTTTTCTATTGAAAAAAAAAATAGCTACTATCGTAGCATAGTGTCTAGTGTGCTAGCGGTTAACACTGCCTACAATCTGCAATAACTGAAGTATGCCCAGATACGTTGCTTCAGTACTAAATTAGCGTATTTACAGAGGCCTCTACTCAAATATTTTATATAAAGGTTGTGTTTTTTTGAGGCGACGTACATTAAATTGAAATAAAACACTGAAAATGGTTTTAATATCAATGAAATTGGCTTTATTTGATTAAAATTGTTAGACCGTTATATTAAAAATAGAATTTAATTTTAGTTGGTAGCAACACTAGTTAGTAAGAAAAACTAACAGCGAAATAAATGAACGCTCTATTCCTCGAACCGAGTAATGTAATTATATCTCCGATTTTACCCTACTTCCAAGACCTGAAGACCCCAACATTTTATAATGATAATTAACAAAGAAAGTAGGTAATTAACTTGATAATTTGGAACCATGTGAGTTAGGTAGGGGATTAGCATATCCGAACCACGGCATGGCGAATCCATCCTCCGTAACCATCGATTATTTTATGAACAGAAGAAATCTTTCTTCTCTTACAGCACATTGTCTGCGTATCTTAATGCCATCGAAAGCTCAGTTTTGCATTACTTTAACCATGATGGCTGCTATAAGCGCAACTAGTCAATCCAAAGCCACAACTAAGCATGTTTTAATTTGTTAGTTTCATTGATCTAATTGTCCTTATTTACAGCTGCCGCTTGCAATCGTAACTGGTATTGATACGCGCACTGCATCAGACATTTCATTTGCTGTTCTATCGTCGAGTAGCATACAATGTTTCTGCTAATTTATTCGCGGTTCGCGGACAGCCCAATTGGTTTCCTATTAACAATGTTTAATTACAACAGCTGTAGTGCTTTACTTTGTATTGTAGGTACATAGGCATGTAGTTTCTAGATTTTGTCGTTATCAGGGCCGAAACACAAAACCGCGAAAATCGGATAAACATCATTTCCGCCCAAAGCAAATATTATTTAAATTTTCTCGTTTAAAATTAACAGAATCATAAATTCATGATTAAATTCGTAACAAAAAGGAGTGTGCCCACTACACCGTATCATACCATGACCGTGATAGGAAAGAGTGATAGGCAAAAAAAAAGTATTTTGTTCCACAAGACTCGTACGTACGTAAAATTTTTCTTCATCATCAACTTGGTGCCTAAGTAGTGTCCAGTACTCTCCCTCGACTTTTCTTTTTTGTAATGCACCGTGATCTTGGTAACGTTGTTATCGTCGGATGTTATTGCCTTCTCTTTCTTCCCTCGTCTAAAATAATGATATCATTGGCAATTATTCTCTCGAAGACAATTTTCTAATAGCCATCACAAATCTAAAATATTTACTCGTTCTTCCAGACGCGTCTGCTACAACTGAGAGAACGGGAACCGATACGGATACGCAGATGATATGCGGATGCTACGGTCACTATTGTAGGGAACAGCAGATTTTTTTTTCTCAAGACGTGGTTTGGTCCCATAGTCAAAGTTGTTCATAAATGATGAGTACGGGTCTACCCTTTATAGCAGAACTTTTTATGGCATAATATTACTTTGCATAACAGTAGATAGCATAAACTTCATTTCGCATAAAATCGTTTGGCAGACACTCATTTATCATACATTAAAAACTCATAATTTTGTAAGTCAGAATCATCTTTAGGCATAAATTTCATATGCATAAGAACTAAAAGTAGAACCATCTTATCGCAGAAAGTTCACAGTCAGAATCATCTTTTGGCATAAATTTCATATCGATAGTCATTAAATGGCAGAACTATCATATTACAGAAAGTTTACAGTTAGAATCATCTTTTGGCATACATTTAATTATGCATAATAATGGAAAGCCTCGTCTATCACATAACAAAACATTCATTCATTGAATGTTTGTGTGATCAGAAATATGCAGTAATTGACATTATCGTCATATATGACGATAATGTTAATTACTGCATATTTCTGATCAGGCAAGCATACTTCATGCATGCAGCAAGCATGCAGTATGCAAACATGCAAACCAGCATACACCATGCATGCAATCAAGCATGCAGCATGCAAGCAAGCATGCAACATGCAGCAGGCATGGTTTCAGTCACGGCTCCGGTGCTGCAGGGTTCCGGCGGTCTCACACGAGCTTATCGTCGCAGATGTGTTTAACGCTCACCACCTGCTCCTCAGCTCACGGGCCACCTCACCCCTCCGCGCCTACGCAGATTTAAATGACACTCTAGGGGTAGGGCAGACAAGACTACGTGGAGTCGGTTTAGGAGCGATTCGTTTCTGCCACTATCTTTTTTAGCGTAACATATTATCTTTTTAAGACAATATTTTATTTCCAATTTAAGGTTAAAAAGTTATTTTATAGAAATGGCAATAATGCCAAATAAAATTATTCCAAATGGAATTCTGCCATCTTCATAGTATGCCAAGTGAAATTGTACCAAATAATCGTCGCTCTAAATAAACGTTATTCTAAACGAAATTATGCGGAATTTGAACATTGCCAAAGGTAATTATGCCAAATAAAATTCTGCCATCTTAAAAGTATGCCATTGTAAATTCGGACATACAAACATTCGGCCAAACAATAACTATATTAAATATTTTTTGTGCCTTAAAAATATTCGTTTAAAGAAGATTATGCCAAGTGTGTTATGACAAATAAATTTCGGAGCATCAAGATTCTGCCAGATAGAAGGAACCCGATGAGTACAATGCCCGGTCGGACCGGACTATTCACACGAACATAACACTCAACCAATCTAAACAAGTCAGTCAACGTAGCACACAGCGAGCTAGCTTGGTAGTTTTACCCAAAACTAGAACTAACTACGGCAAAAAAATGCTTACTTTTGAAGGAGCACAGCTTTCTATTAATCTGCACTCTTTCAATGCATAAAGTTTCTTTAAACCTAAACCTAAAAGCATAGTAGGCATAGTAGTTCGTGTCATGTTTCTTTCCGTGCCTGATAGCATTGTCATGATATGGTACGGTATAGTCGGCAGACTCCTTTAACTTAATACGCGTTTAACGAGTATCGAACTGATGTCAGCTGTCTGAGTACATTCAATAATTAAGTATAAGTAATTGGTCAGCAGCAAATTGGCAATTATGCGTAATATGGTAGTCTTGGTCAAGTGGATGGACATGGACACGTGATGTAGAATGTAGATGTATTATTCGTAGGTAAATAACTTAATATACATTTAGCCAAGTTTTCCATATGTTGCTATATTACAATAACATACCGGGCGCTTTTGTAAAGACTTTAGAAATTCAAAAAAGCTATTCAAAAGTTCACGTTTTGGAGAAAATAAAGTTGAACCGCACAGGTTCCACTTTATTTTCTGGAACACGGTATTGTTCCAAAAATACACCACCAACATCTTCAAAAGGAATACACAATAAGAATCCTTATAATGTAAGTATAGGTGTGCTTGATTTGCATGAACCTTCTATGAAAGGTCTTGCAAATAAAGAAATCAACCCCCATCAACGTCACGTGACGTACCAGTGGTAGGTACGCCACGTGTTTAGGATGTTTGGATTATTTTAATTACCTACTTTATCGACATTCACGACGCCCTGTATACATATTTACGGTTTTCAGATTTTTCCCTTTACGTTTTCTGTAAGACATTGCTTCTCGCCAAATTTCATGATTCTAGGTCACAGGAATTACCAAATAGGTTTTAGACCCAAAAACTATAGGTACTTCCGGTTGACCTAGAATTGTCAATTTTGGTTAAAATCCAATTCCGAAAAATAAAAAAGTTTAAAATTACGGTAAATTTTGATACTTCGTTAAAATCTAAATTTGTCCATTATCCTTGTATCATGTTGACTCAGTACTTTGATTTTTATACACCTAATAGGCACTATACCCTAAAAAAGCCCTAAAAAAGAACAAACTAAAAATAGTCTTTCTATTTTTAGTTTTCTCTTAACAGTGCTGCGAAAAATGCTAACGCATCAATCGTTTTTTAAACGAATGAGTGCGCTGCGAGTGATCTCCCCGTGAGGCTCGTAGGCTGAAAATGAAATAAGGCCAACTCAATCAAATTTTCACATAGCCATTCTGCTTGAAAAAATGTTTTGCAGTTATATTTTCATCGTTTTTGTATTATGGCCGTGCTGTGCGTTAATTAATACTTTCTGATTGAGTTGAGCTAATAAATGTGCAGGTATTTTCGATAAGTAGTTTTAAAAAAAATCCAAATCAAATGTGTTTCGTAGTCAAAGAACATGAATAGGCGAGACGACAAAAAAAACGAATTAGTCCGTAAGTTAGATTATCAAAAAATATCTGCCCCTTTCTTTTTCTTTTGTTGCGTAAACCAAAATTGACGAAGATATGACGCTTTTAAAATTCTCAATACGTCACGCCTAGATATAATTTTTAACTACATAGTTCTGACGTCACGAGCCCCCACTCCCGAGTTATGATGCGTTTTATCTTTGTAAATTTTCATTGATTCACAACAACAAAAAATACGTGTACATTAATTTCCAATACTCCTGACGGACTAAATAGACATGCATTTTTTTATACTGTCGTCATGCCTATTAAAACATAGTGTTATTGTATCGTCTGTAGTACACTTTCTGCCAACAAGACCGCCAACGTTTACTAAGGAAGTACTTGCAACAGAAATGGTTCACTCGGTTAATCGGATTAGCATGTACTACGTACTGCTTCAGTCGTGTCGTCCTTTATCGTATTATTCCATTGTTTAGTCGTAACCGGTCGGAATAAACGCTATAACTTTGCAATACCTATCTGAAACTAAATTCACGTATTTTAATCAAACATTTTATCTTTTATTTACGAATTTTCTTTCAGTTTTGCCTCGTAAATAGGTACGTTGCAGGTCGTTACCAACAGTCTGCTTTCTTGAAACTTATTTCAGGTTATTCAAGTGGGTACGCGTAATTGGGAAACGTAGTGGAAGTTAGATAGCAGTATGATACTTGCTCTATATTTACCAAACTTATGTATTTTAGACTAGAATCAATTACAGTCTGAAATCAGTTTCAGTGCGAAACTAAAATAATTTTATTTGTTATTATAAGCCTTAATAGGGTGGACGACAAAAAATCTAATTAAGTAGTCCGTCAGTTAGATTATCAAAAAATATTTGACCCGTATTTTTTCTTTTATTACGTAAACAAAAATTGACGAAGATACGACGCTTTTAAAATTCTCAATACGTCACGCTTTGTTATAATTTTTAGTGCGTTCTGACGTCACGAGCCCCCCCCTCCCGAGTTTTGATGCGTTTTATCTTTGTCAATATTCATTCCTTTATGTTATAGTGTCTCCAGAACTATAATTGAGTGCCAAGTTTTAACAGAATCCATTTTACACAGTTGAAAATTCAGTAGGTAAAAAATCAATCAACCCATACTTTTTCACTCTTATTTTTTTTTTTGCCTGTCCTATTTCCCACTGCTGGGCAAAGGCCTCCCCTTTCTTCTTCCAAACCTCTCTATCTTGTGCGATATCTGGTTATGGTCGCCCCGCAAACAAGATCAGGTCGTCTTATTTCTAAAGGTGGATTTTTCCGATTCTAAGAACTGTTTCTGGTCCGGGGTTGCGGGACTATTCAAAGAGATACCGTGCCCCGGAACACAAAGGGCGATGAAGGAACATGGATGGGTTTTAGTCAGTAAAAGTCTGACACTCCCTCCTGCTCCGCCCAGAGCGGGAAGAGTCATTTGATGATTTCCCATCCGAAAAAAAAAGGACTGTTTCTGGTAACGTTCTCTATGCGTAAATATTTTCTTATTGTGTCAATTAATTCACCAAGGAATATTTCTTTGACATAAAAACAATTTACATTTTCTCAATGAATACATCTCGCCGATGAAAAATATCTTGTTTAAGCTTATTGGCTTATTGAGTTGAAGGGTTGCACAAAAGTGTATCTTATGCGCCGGTCTGTTAAAGTGCGAAGCTCTCTGTCTCTAGACTAGACAGTGTATGTGGTCTGTGTACCTATACTCGTACTATAATACCTCATTTCCGACTCGCTGTCAGTACCGGCGTGGTAGGTTATTGCATTTGATTTATCTTTCTTACTTATTCTATACTTCTATATTTTCAATTTTGTAAAACTTTATCAAGCATTTTTATTTAGCTGCCGTCATTCAGCGTAATTTTGAAAAAAATTAGCAATTAGCAGTCGCTCTATGTAAAATACTGGTATTCAGCTGCATCTGGTAAAACTGGAAGCCGACCCCAACATAGTTGGGAAAAGGCTAGGCAGATGATGATTCAGCGTAATTTTGAAAAAAAATTGCAATTAGCAGTCGCTCTATGTAAAATACTGGTATTCAGCTGCATCCGGTAAAACTGGAAGCCGACCCCAACATAGTTGGGAAAAGGCTAGGCAGATGATGATTCAGCGTAATTTTGATGTTTGGATTTTAAGTCATTTGGGTTTTTTAATGATATTTTATGAAAATGTCGATCAGTTTATGTTACATTCAATTAAACTTGTTTACTTGATAACGCTGTCTTTATCACTTGTGTATTACGTCGTTGTGCCGTTTAAACGTTAAGTGGTCAAGGATTTCATAGCATTTGCAGCTGACGTGGGCCATCTGACTGTCTGCAAGCGTATTTTTAAGCCTGATGCTCAAGGGTAGTCTGCGAAATTCAATTTTTCTCACGTTTTTTGCAATTTGCAGGCCAGTGCTAGGTTATATGTTGATTAAAATATTGTTTGCGACTATAAGACGTATGTAGTTACATAATTATAATCATCAAAATCATCAATACAACCCTCCAAGTTCATAAAGGTGCAAGAATGATTTTGACCTTGGAAAAGTAATTGTTCCACCTTTATGAACTTTGAGGGTTGTATTGATGATTTTGATGAATACAATTCTGTAACTACATACGTCTTACAACCGCGAATAATATTTTAATCAATATACAACCTAGCACTGGACTGCAAATTGCAAAAAACGTAAGAAAATTTGAATTTCGCGGGCTACCCTGAAGCATTCACCTTAAGTGAATTCCTGAACAAATACCTGACTGTTTTCGTTTAGGGAGCAATTAAACGGTTATACCGGTGAATGGTTCGAACGTGACCTAACTTTACTAATAAATAACAGAACTTTCAAATGTTATTCTTTATAACTTTTTGTTTTCCAATCAAGCAGATTTCCGCTTTGCGGTTCACTTTATATGTTTATTTTAGTATTCCGTTTGTTTAGGCGGCTTGGTACACTAATTTTGGCTAAAATGTAAAGTTATGTTTTAGTAGCTGGCGTTTAGGGTTAATACATGGAAATCTCCATATTTAGGCTTCGAAAATAAGTCTACGAATCATGCGATAAGTTATTTCAACGAATTAGGAGACTTAATACGCTGCAAGGGCAAGACCTAAAAGAAACTGTAAAACCCTATATTCCTATGATAGAGTGCAACGTCCCTCTGTGTCCACTATAGCGCGTTAACTCGGGTGGCCAATAATTCGATTATGATGTTATTTTTAAATCACACATATTTTCTTTGGCTGGTCAAAACAAGAGACATAACTAGTGAAGTTTAAAAATAATAATCATTCTTACAACAGAGGTGACGGAAGTTTTGAATAAACACGCGGATGGTATTTTAAATAGCCGTTATCCGTGTATATGATTGCTTTTCTTACAATCATAATAACATTTACATATGTTGTAGCAATCATATCAAAACGTACAGAGTTCCGGCTGAAACATTTACTTGAACATTAACACTGCATATAAATTAATTATCTGTGCCGCATTGCTTGTGATGGTGACTGACGCCCGATCAGACGTACCTAATAGCAACAAATTGATTGGGGTGTTACGGCACTGCAGGCTTACAGACCATTCATCATTATTGTGTTTTGCTAGCAAAACAAAAGATTTCGTAGCACGATGGAAGGCCTCATTCTGACAATTATTTAGTGAGTGCATCTCTATTAGGTATTGGCCTATTATTGAACACCACGTCTTGTATTTAGATTTATTTTAGCCGTGTTGGGCAACCTCGGTTTAGATTTTTTTAAGTGTCTATTTGGCGATGTTAAATTACAGGAAGTACATCTGAATTAGCCTTTTCTATAATTCAGCCGCATTTGTAGCTGCTGGTGATGCCAGTTGCTCTCTTAAAATATGAAAAAAGCATTCGCGATCCATTTTTATGAAAAATATATTTTTTTAAGGTTTTTACGTCTTCCCCACACGTGAAGTGGGGATGAACTTTATTTGTCATAGTGCTAATCTTGGTTATACTCAAGACATCATCATTAGAGTTATTTCATCCGTACTGTGCGTGTAGCGTCGTGGATCATCGTTTGATACGTGCTGGCATTTGACATAGCAGACTTGAATCAAAATTTTCAACTACAATTTCTGTAGTTCCATTATTCCTTCAATTTTGGTGCGGCAGATAACGCTCAGCATGTTTATGACTAGCACAGAAATGACGTATAATATGAATTTGTTAGGAAAAGACTTGGAATTCCAATAAATTGCGATAGGGCAAGAAGGCCGTGATGCTAATTACTTAGATACACATACAAGTCTAACAGTCAAGAGTACTTCAATTCTTTCGCCTGGCAAAGAGGCAAAGAACAGAACGATGTTTTGACGATGTATTAGCCAATCTTTGGAGGAATAAGACCTGTTTAAATAAAAAGAAGAAATAAACCAAAGTACCGAATCAGTATCGGTACTTCTGTTTTGTTTCCAAGTTGTGTATGAAGTAAAATAATATAAAAATTATTAAGTGATACTGTACTAATATCATAGGATAATTATTTAAACATGGTAGCGATCTTTCCCTAGTTCAATTATGTTATTATGTGGACATGTTTGTCTTGAAATGAAAAAACAAGTGATTTATTTAAGAGAATATTAAAATTATTATGTACATTATATACGTATACATACTAGAACTATATATAATTACAAAAATAACAACTAAAAGTAAGTACCTATATATATATACAACGACATCAATAGGCGTCAAAGTACTCCTCCGCATCGCTGTCACTCGGAAACGTACCCAGAAGACTGGCAGCATTGCCACGTTGAATGGCAATGCTAATTCTTTGGTCAAAGAAAAAGCCAGCCCTCCGGTGACGCGAAGTGTCGACCAGTCGGTGAGAGATTTCTTGAAATGTTTTCATAATGATGCTATTAAGATTTGTTTTGAATTTATCTAAGGTGGTCACGCAAGTCTCATGTTTTGTAAAATGTTTGGTTTATAAAGGAATTAAAAGAAGATATCAAGATAATTTTATTTGATGTTTAGCAGTTAAGCTTGAGATATATAAAGTAGAATGCAGACAAGAATATAACAAACCGCTTTTCAGTTTCGTGTTCGTTGTTTTACTGGTGTATTCCGCATGTGAATACATCCTTTTGAGCTTGCTATGTGTAAAAACTTGATAAACAAACTTAGGTACATAATCGCAAAGAACCGCAGACCGCCCACGCTAGCCGGTCTACAGTAATGTTCCTATTTAGATAGGCACACAAAAGGTTTGACAAAACTTATGCATACCAGCGTTTAATTATATAAGAACCCCGTGTGTTGTCCTGACATTGAGAACGTTGTTGATGAATCTACAACTTTCGACAGGAATCAAGTTTAATTTATCTCCTTGATGGATTCATTTTATAGGTACCTATAAGGCTTACAGCGTTTGTTACTATGTTAAAATGTCGCGTATTTAGTCTGGATTCAGAAGAAACCGTTGTCGTTATTTAATGAATTCTTGCAATTTTATCTGCACCTTATCTAATTGCTAGTATTTCTGTAAATCCCTACTACTACAAGTTTGATGAAATAAGTGTGTGGCAGATTGTTCTTAATGCTTTTCGTGAAGCGTCGACAGAGTGTGACGAAAGGTAAAGTGGTCACAGCTTGAGACACATTATTTCTTTATGGTGAGGTTAGTGCCCAACCTGGTTTCAGAGTTTTAAGCCGCCCATGGGCCTCTGACTTGGCTTAAAATGCCGTCAAGAAATATCTCTCAGGCATGCTGGTTTCCTCACGATGTTTTCCTTCACCGAAGCAAGTGATAGTTATACGATTCTCACAGAGACACGTTTAGAAATTACGGGTCGGGAGGCTTTTGGGACCAGGACCGCGGTCCCGGATTACCCCTAAATATTACGATACCTGTCTCATATTCCAGATTGTTATTTTGGGCAATAACCAAATTATACGTAATTTACTGAACGATTGAAACTTATTGATTGTCGTATAATCTGGACCTTTGACAGTAGGTAGGAGCTTTGTGAAAACGTTTTCTTTTACCAAGGGCAGTTTAAGGTTGGCATTTTTTTTATTTGTTTAATTTTTGGTTGATAGTCAAAAGTCTCAAAACGGTGACTTTCTGAATAATCAATAGATGTCGGTGGATACATTGAGCGTCTTTGGTCGACCGTGAACGTTTCAGAAGGCGTTGTAATGAGTGCCTCTCTAGATGAGAACAATAGAGTTTCTGATGTTTTGAAACCTGACGACGTTACGCCACTTGTTCTAATAACGCTCTAACACGATCTAAATTGTTGTCAATTCAGTTGAAGCGCTTCATTGTTATATAACAAGTAGTCAGTTCGCTCGAGCTACATTGCAATTAAAACGATAACTGTTGTAATTATCATTCTAATCACCCAGTTGACATTGTTAATTCGCTCGGCAGTAAATGCAGTCGCAGTTTTAGAAAAATTATACTGCATACTAATCTCATAACAAGTCGAATTTGATACGTCTGAAACAAAGAAAAGAGAAAAGAAAGACACTGCTCATGAAGCTAGAAACTTGGATATACGTCAGGTTTCAGATGTTGATCGGTCGTGGTGACGATAGCGGAACGGGTAAATCGCGATAATGGAGGACAGTGTCGTCGCTCAGCCGGCAGTCTGTGAGCAGCCTGCGAGACGTGAAACTTGAGATGTTGAAACTTGTGTGATTTCAGGCAAACAAATGAATAGTTATATCCATCTATCTATGTGAGTGGAGTTCGTCCTTGGCAAGGACACGGCGGGAGTTGGTGACTCACCGAGTGGCTGGTGGAGCGAGGCGTGCGCGTCGCAGTCGGCACAGATGGTGGACCGCAGCAGGCGCTCGCGCTGCAGGCGCCGCAGCAGCTGCAGGTGCTGCGGCGTGAACACCGTGCCCGAGCGCTCGCCCACCAGCAGCACGTCGCCTGCCTCCCACCAGGCTTGCTCGCGCAGCGTGCCGTCGCGGTTGAACAGCCCCAGATCCTTGTAGCCCTCCGGCGGGCTCAGCGCGCCCGCCTCGGGCTCTTGGTAGCGTTCGCACGCACCGCATCCCGAGCATTCCTCGCCTTCGCCTTCGTCAGAGTACCCGCACTCGTCACGCACCACGATAATATAATCGGCCTCAAAAAATTCGTTGGCGCTCTCATCGAAGATAACCCGATGTTTTTTATTAGTTTTGCTCCCCTTTTTCAGTGAAGACTTTAAGTTATCGTGATCTTTATTATGGCGCGTATCGCGCGCGGCGCGGTCGCCGCGCATCGTCGCGAGTTGTCGCGACGCGAGCGGTCGCTAAAGTGTCGGAAGGCTAGGTCGGCAGGCGTGAGGCGGCGGTATAGCCGACTGCAGCGCCGCGCCCGCCCTATCCTATCGATCGCCGCCACCCGCCTCGGTGGGGCCCGCCAGCGTTACGCCGACCATCCACAGAGAACCGAGACGATTTCCCACTTGCCATGCCATAAACATTGAGCACCGCGCGCGCTCATTAATTGGACTCATAAATAAAAATTAAACAAGTTTTTTTTTTTCTTTCAATTAAATGTTTTAATCGAGATTCTATATTTGAGATTAGAAATTATTTACTATTAGAAATGTATATACTTAACTTGTAAAGTATATTGTTTCTAATTACTGGTACCTCTTTGTTCAACACGAAACGATAACACCGGTTCAGGGTTTATGAGCAAGTGAACAATAGGCCGCTCTCAGCTCGCTCTCGTGTAAATGGATGCAGTAAAGACATACTGTTTGCGATGCGGCGTGTTTACAGATACTTGTCAACAATGAAAGAGAAAGCGCCGAGGTGCTCGCCCGGCCCGGCTCCTCGGCTTCATTGCAACCTGCGCGCGGGTTCGAGACCTGTGTGGAACAACTACGAGTATAAGTACTTATTTAATAAGGCTTCAGCATATTGTTGCGGCTTTGTTTTATGGACAGACTCGACTCTATAGAGAAGTTTCTTAATAAAAATAAAAGGACAGGGTTCTGTTTATTTCTGGCGCTGTTTTCATGTAAAAGTTTGTTAAATATTTACTAATGTATTTTTTTTTATCTTACATATAAATGCAACAGCTGTGGGACATGGAAGCTAAAAGGAATATTTTGCATAGTAGGGTAAATCAGGAAATATTTAATAAAAAAAATACCACACAAATTATGTCTCTCATTAATTTCCTCTCAAAAGATCCGGTACCAACATATTGGACGTTTTAATAATAATCTTTAATATGCTGAAAGAGAGAAGAGAAGAGCCATTGAACAGAAACTTTAATTTCCTTTCAAAAATTCTGTTATATGAATGCTAGTTGAAATGAGCAGGTCCATTCCGCCGTATTTGAGTGAAAGCAGACCAATGGGACGCACTGGATCATCCACCATAGATAGGTACTTGAAAAATATCTATCCAATGTTTTAGTATGTAATTAAAAGCCATACCACTCAACGGCCGCAACGCTAACAGGGCTAAAACTTATCCATTTCAATATGCAATTGAACAGTTTCAGAAGGAAACTATTCAGAAAATAGAATATTTCAGGAGTCTTCACGTACTTAATTATGTTACTTAATTATTTTATTTTTGTGTAGTTTTACTGGATAACCTACTGTGAACCAAGTGTTGAAGACTATAAAGTGGATGGATTGTGTGAGGAGTGCATTCAAAAAAAAAAGGAACAAAGGCAGGTCAGTGATGACAGGTTTTTCCTAACGTTTGAGTTTTTCTTCCATAGATGTTCTTTCCAGTAGTAGACAGCACTAAAAAGCCTAATTTCAACACTCACCAAGATTAGAAGCAAACTAAACCAAAACCTGTCAACAAAAAAATAATAAACTTGCTACATCTCTAGATGAAGTCCTTATTGATAGGCTACAGCGAGTAACATTAACTCGCCAACTGCGCTCAAATGCACCCTCGTAGCAGAGGGGCCGCGCTTACAGCGGGGCATCACAAGCGGCTGCGAGAGATTGCACGAAACATTCATGCAGTTAGAAAGCTGATGGATACGGTTCAATTATTTACTTTCCATTACATCACAAGAATTTGAAAAGCTTAATATCAAAAAGGTTTTTTAGGTATTGGTTGCCGATTCTCGTTCATCGTTATTATTCACTGGAATTCAAAAACATTAACCATGCAAAGGTGCTAGGTGAACCGATGACCTGGAGAAGGTTGCGGGGATCCGCTGGATGTGATTCGCACGGGACCGGACAATGTGACGACACTTGGGGGAGGTCTATGTCCAGCGGTGGACGTCTTTCGGCTGAAATGATGATGATGATGAACCATACATAAGCCGAGATTTGATGATGTGTTTCCTTCTGCTTCTTGCTGTATTTCTTTTCCAACAAGGAAATGATTGTTCTCGTGATTTACTGGAATCGTTAATATAGGCAGTTAAAAACTTCCTTGATATCTTCCGTAATTATCATTAAGAGCTCCCGATATTTTAACGCTGGTGCTAGGGCCATGATCGCGGGTTGACTGGAGAATGCAGTGGATGAAAAAAAAATTTAGGAGCGGGGTTTTTTCCATTTTCATTTGTATGCGGTTCAAATACGCAATCAAAGTACTCACGCTTCAATTTCATTTTATATGACACCGTAACCAGATTTCAGGCATTTTCAGATATCCCAAATCCCTCTACCAAGCGACCGTCATATCATCGAGTAGATGGAAAATTGTAACCGCCCCTGAATGTTTGAAATACGAATGGTATTACAGGTGCATTGCCTCCCAGCGCCAAACTGAAATTTTAACCGCTTTTGGACATCTGAAATAGCAAAGATATCTTAGGTGCGTTCCCATCGGCTGGTTGACATCGGCTGATTGAGCTCGCAGAGAAGAAAGTTTTTTTTTAATTTAACCGTTGGGAACTCGGTAATAGGATAGATTATGAGTTACATCAAAGGTTACATCTGTATTTTGCTTTCGTTCATAAACTTTGACAATGCCAAAAGATTACGCGGTGATGACGTGACGTGAGCGAAGCCGCGGGCACAGCTAGTTATACCTATCCATGTTAAACTAAACAAAGATAAACCATAACTGAGGAATGATTTCGTGCAACCACAAACAATACGAGAATCATTCATTAAAATTGAAAAGAATTATTTACTAGAAATAATTGTTTGGTTTCAATCTTATAATATACTAGCGGACGTCCCGCGGTTTCACCCGCGTAGTTCCCGTTCCCGTGGGAGCACGGGGATAAAATATAGCCTATGTTACTCAGGGTGAATGTAGCTTTCTAATGGTGAAAGAATTTTTGAAATCGGTTCACAAACAAATGTTACCTCTTTATAATATTAGTATAGATATACATATAAACATCCATGCTCATCACACAAACATTTTGCTCCGACCGGGATTCGAACCCAGGACCCTAAGAACGTAAGGCAGCCTCACTACCGCTGCGCCATTCGGGTCGGCGAATTTGCGATACTAACGCGTATTTGTGCATCGCACGTGTGAGTGTATTGTGAGGCTAGCGGTAAAATAAGTAAGGTTACGGTCAGTGACGGAAACGGACTCCGCTACTGAATGTCGAAGTTTGAAATGTCGACGTATGTTAGTTCTAAAGTACAGGATCTCGATGTACGCCAGTTCGAAAGTTCACTGGAGCGAAGTATGCAAGGCCGACGTATCGTTAGTTAGAAAGCATACGAGTGCGATGTACGCCAGTTCGAAATTACCCTGTTACGAAGTATGAAATGAAAGATGCAATCAAGAAAATTAAATTATCATAACTAGACCAAGTAAGTAATAGACTTTCCAATTAATGGTGCTTCAACTCGAGTGGGTACGTTACCCCAGCAGGAAAGTGTCTCCTAGAGTTATAATCCTTTCTGACCCGTGGAACACCAAAGTGACGAACACCAAAGTAGTTCACCTAGGTGTTCCATGGTTAACTTTCTGTACCCTTGGTTCACCTAATGAGTGAACCATGGGTATTTATACAAAATTATGTACCTGTAGTTCTCCTAGTTGGTGAACTAAGAATGATTTTATAAAATAATGTACCCATGGTTCACCTAACTGGGAAACCTCCGAAAATTATGTAAAATCTAAAAGTCAAAAACTAAAAGTTTAAATTGATGAAATAAAAGTTATTCGGGGCTAGACAAGTAAGAAAAGAGTGGAACGTTTAATGAAAGTTTATCGGCCAGAGTGGAAACGCGGGTGCGGTGCGGGCGCGGTGCGACGAGCTCAAACATATGAACTTCATTGGAGTGTCCATAGTGGGCACGCGGGTGCGGGCTGCGGCGCGAGCTAGTTGGCGCGGGCCGCACGCGAATCGCGTGCGGGCAGCTCAAACCATAGCTCGTTCATACAAGTGGCCGCAGTGACAGCGCGGGCGGCAAGTGCGGGCGCCAGGGTTACCAACTCTCAAAAATATTTACCCCTCAAGCTAAGTCAAAATTCCCACAATTACTTGAAAATCCTTTTTTTTATATATTTTAATTCACAACAATAATATATTTAAGTAGCCATAGCAACAATTTTTTTTTTTAAAGATAGCGCTGTTTTCAATTAAAAACGTGAATTTTTGTTTTACTCCTAGTTGCTCCTAGTTGCATAGCACGGCTCGAACTATGTAGTTTGAGAACCCCGGTGGTCACGCGCGGCTGTCGCTTGCCGCCCACGTACTCACTGCGGCCACTTGTATGAACGAGCTATGCAGCTATGGCGTCTTTGCGTGTTCAAGTTCATATGTTTGAGTATGCCGGCCGCCCCGCGCCCGTTCCGCGCCCGCGTTTTCAGTCTAGCCCAGCACTAAAAGTACCCCTAAAAACAGAACGCCCCTAAAAAAATCACATCCCTCTTATTTACCCCTAAATTTGGGGGGAAAACCCTTATGTTGGTAACCCTGGCGGGAGCGGGGATCTCCGAACCCGCGCCGCTCGCCGCACAGCGCGGCCAGTCTGGCCAGGCAAATCGCGCGCAACGCCGCACCCGCACCGCAACACGCACCGCGCTCCCCACTCTAGCCGAGCACTAATGTGGAACGTTTAATGGGTATGAATGAGACCGTATCAAAGAATCAACTGGCATTTGAATTATTTTTCAATTATCTTTTATTATTTTCCGAATAATCATCTTTTATGAGATGCACACCTTCCTGTACTAAATGTGGGTGTACTATCCGCCTTACCTTTAGGATAACAGGCGTGATTTTATATCATCATCATCAGCCTATTAATGTTCCCACTGCTGGGACACAGGCCTCCTCTCTATGAGAGGGAATGGGCATAATCCACCCCGCGGGCCCAGTGCGGATTGGTAGTTGTCACATGTCTTCGAATTTTTTGGCTCTAGGACATGCCGGTTTCCTCACGATGTTTTCCTTCACCGTTTTGAGAGCAGTGGTGAAGAAATATATTACACAAAGTAATGCGCCTGTCTGGGTTCCATCCAACCCATGACTTACAGTTCGTAACTCGGGGCCGCCACCACTTGGCCACCACTGCTCCCTGATTTTATATTTCTAAAAAAATATTTTTTATCATTTCATGTTGACGATGACTGATGAAATGAAAACAAACCTTTTATTTTCCCAGTTTGAGCAGCAAAACAAAGCAAATAAAAACACCGTCACACCAAATGTGTATTTTTGTTAGTTTCATGACTCGGTTGCCGGTTCCATAGGTATAATCACAAATCCATGTTTCCAAAGAATCAATCTTGAAGGAAGGTGTAGAAGCTAGCTAGGCAGGCACCATCTCTTTTATAGGTATCGAAATGCTAAGATTTTATGCTAAAATAGTTGTAGGTTGGTGTGTTTTTTTCTGTAGGTAAGTACTTAATATTATAAAGTTGAAGAGATTGTTTGCGACAACGAGTTCGATAAACTCTGAAGCTAGGCAGCAAATGAACAGAAGGGGTACCTACAGACTTCACCGGACACGGAGTGTTCGGGAGGTTCCTGCACCGAATCGGGCGGGAGGAAACGCCCGGGTGCTTCCATTGTGAGGATCGACCGGAGGACACGGTGGAACACACGGTGGAGGTGTGCCCCGCGTGGGCGGAGCACCGCCGTATCCTCGAAGCGGCGATCGGCGGCGGCGATCTCTCGCGTCCGGCCCTGGTGCAAGCCATGGTCCGGAGCGAGACGGAATGGGACGCCCGCCGTCACCTCCTTCTGCGAAGCAGTAATCCTAGAGAAGGAGGTGGCGGAACGTGAGAGGGAGAGAACCTCTCAACGTCCCGGCCGCCGTGGGAGACGCCCCGGGCGTCGGAGGCCACCACCACGTGGCCCCCGGCCACCGTAGGCGCGGGCCTGTGGACGGTGGGCTATGGGCTAGCTCGCCGTCCATCCGTCTCATGACGACAGGCCGTGTCGACGGCGCGTTCGTGTTCCATGCGCGCCTCAAAGAGAGTCAGCAAAAGGGAAGGGGTCCGTAAGGACCGATGCCTGCCGGGGTTGCGGGACTGTTCGAAAGAGATACCGTGGCCCCGGAACACAAAGGGCGATGAAGGAACATGGATGGGTTTTAGTCAGTAAAAGTCTGACACTCCCTCCTGCTCCACCCAGAGCGGGAGGAGTTATTTGATGATTTCCCATCCGAAAAAAAAAAAAAGTGTGAAACACCTTGGTGAACCAAGGGTACAAAAAGTTAACCGTGGTACATCTAGGTGAACCAGGGGTACAGAAAATTAACCGTGGAACACCTAGGTGAACCAGGGTTACAGAAAATTTACCGTGGAACACCTAGGTGGACCAGGGGTACAGAAAATTTACCGTGGAACATCTAGGTGAACTAGGGGTACAGAAAGTTAACCGTGGTACACCTAGGTAAACCAGGGGTACAAAAAGTTAACCATGGAACACCTAGGTGAACCACTTTGGTGTTCCATGGGTCAGAAAGGCTCATTTCACGCATCGTTCGTTAGAGTATTTCAACATCCTCTGTTGTTTTTTAATTTATTTAGCCTAAATTATTATTGACAGAGAATGTAATATTACATTGAATTAAAGAAACATTAACTAAAAAAAACATACATAAATTAAAATTTTGCTGATAAATTTCCGGTGGAATATGATCCAAATTATGGAGCTGAATGCACACAGGAGGGAGTGTCAGACTTTTACTGACTAAAACCCATCCATGTTCCTTCATCGCCCTTTGTGTTCCGGGGCCACGGTATCTCTTTCGAACAGTCCCGCAACCCCGGGGAGCGCTGCCCCTTGGGCAGGCTACACCCTGCATAATGTTTAAAGTAGGTACCTACCTGCTCCATTTACACTTCGATACTGAGATTCTGCCTCCTATTAATCCAGTTCTATGAACGGTATCTTTAATTTAGGGTCTCAGTCGTAAACAGGTTACTGGGCCGCATACCCGCAGGCTTTTGGACAGCCGTGACTCCCTGACCTACATAGTCTCAGGTACTTACATAAGTTTATGTACTTCCACACGTGACGTGAAGATGCAGACGATTGTTTATTTGCTGATTTGTTGAACTTTCAAGTGTATATGGAATAGGTACCAATTTCTTAGAAAAAGTGTTAAGAGAATTGGTGTAGGTGTAGGTATAAAAGTGGGTACCTATAAACACCTTGACAGTAATGTTCCACATAATGGGATATCGAGCTACTTACAATCTGTCAAACTTTATCGCTAAATTAGAGTTTGACGTTTCGGGTATAGAATATTTGTGCTGGCATGTTTTCACAAATATATACATAAATGTTGGGAAGTAGGAAGTAAAGCAACCTAGCCATACGAGGTGTATGATACCTAACATCTAGCTAGATCTATCTGGGTACATTACAGTGGCGAAGAGTGAAAATTGAGTCAGGAGAAGCCGAGGAAAGAAATGAGAATAGGTAGATTTTAAAATTTTTCTTCGTTTTTTTTGTCTATGTTCATTTTGACTTCATTTTCATTATCAGCGACCCCAAAAACCACGAAAACGATACCCATGAAGAACAAACCCAAAATTTTCGTCGGCGCCATCTTGGATTTTCATTTTGAACTCATTTTTATTATCGGCAACCCCAAAAACCACGAAAACGACATCCATGAAGAAAAAACCGAAAATTTTCGTCGGCGCCATCTTGGATTTTCATTTTGACCTCATTTTCATTATCAGCAACCCCAAAAACCACGAAAACGACACCCATGAAGAAAAAACCGAAAATTTTCGTCGGCGCCAAATTTTTGTTGATTGAGTACGAGTAGGCGTTTCGTGATGCTTGTAAAAAGTATTGATTGTGTCATTTTTCAATTATGGTAGAGAGTGGTTGTGGTTGTGTTCCAAACTTCTGAAGGGAAGCCGGTGGGAATCGAGTTATTAGGAGCCTGCGCCACTGGTACATTACCTACTTACGGGGTGAGTATAAATAAAATTAACATCTTACTTTTTTTAATGAGAGGTTTTCCTTTTGAGGTATTAAAAAAACTTAGTTCCCAAGAACTCTTTAAATGGCGTTGAACTGATTATGATAGTTGGTGCCAAAGCCAAAACGCTTGGAAAAAAAACATTGCGTCACGTCAAATACGCTCGTTGACTGACACTTTCGTTTGCTTAACATGTGACTGTTCCTAAATTTTCCTAGGCTGATAAAATTTTCGTTTTTCCTAATTCATGCTAATATTAGTATTTTGGTCAGTTTCCCCCGGAACTTCCGAATGTAACCTAGTTATCTCGCGCTTTGTTATAATCAGTTTTTTACCCGACTGTGGCGAAGCCCAAAAGGAGGGTTATGTGTTTGCCCTGTATGTATGTTTGTATGTCCGTTTCTTTGTTCCCATCGTAACTCCTCAACGGATGGAGGGATTTGGATAGAATAAATGTCGTTAGATTCGTCTTGATGGCGCGAGTGTCACTGGCTACATTATAATCAAAAAACAATTGAATATCGTGGATTTGGGGTGCCATATTGTGGGGTTCGATTTTTTTTTTCTTCTAATACCATCGAGTGGGGTAACAAAATGAAGGGTTTTAAAAGGTGATTACAAAAATATATGCAACTTGTTTGAATGTAATTTGAAATGACAAATCCATATAATTATAAAATGGTAAACTGACCGACTGACTGGGTGATATATCAACGCACAGCCCAAACCGCTGGGTCTACTGATTCGTAGGTTCCTTATGTGGTCTAGGAGTGCACTGACAAAGAATTTTTCAAAATTCACCCCTTAACCAGGGTCCCCCACCCTTTAAACGGGGTTCCAAAGTTTGTATGGGGAAACAAGATTAGTTAGACTATTTTATTCGAAACTTCACAGGAGTGCTCCTATTAATAAATGAGTAAAAACAGGTTTCAGGTTTTCTCAGAATTCAACCCCTAAGAACCCCAATGGGGTGACAAAGTCTAAAAATCAATGCACAGCCCAAACCGCTGAGTCTAGAGATTCCAAATTAGGCCCATAGGTTCCTTATGAGGTTTAGGGGTACCTACACTAAGAAAAGTTTTTTCAAAATTCACCCCTGGGTGAGACGGGAGTCGAAAGTTGGTATGGGGAAACAAAATTAGTTAGACTGTTTTGTTCGAAACTCCACAGGAATACTCCTATTGATAAATGAGTTGTTAACATTATTTTGTGTTTTAGGTTTTTTCAGAATTCAACCCCTAAAGGGGGAAATGGGGCGACCAGGTCTGAAAATCAATTCTCTCTGGTTATTGTTTGTATAGTGTATTGGGTCGGGTGTATTACAAAAACAACGATTTTAAGATTTAATGTGGCGGACCTGAAATACTATCATCCCCTGTAACGTTGGGGTGCGATGGGGTTGAAAAGTCTAAAAATCAATATGTGTGTCGATTTCGAGATTATCAGGGGTGCTGATTACGAATATGGCATTTATTTTGAGATCCAAAAGATGGCGGAATTGACTTCAATACAGGGTTATTGTTGATTTATTGTGATGATTGTGATAATGATGATGATTGTGATAACGATGATGATAATTGTGATAACAATGATGATGATTGTGATAATGAGATGATGATTGTGATAACGATGATGGTGATTGTGATAAAGCTGATGGTGATTGTGATAGTGATTGTCATTGTGATTGTGATGGTGATAGTGATAGTGATGGTGATGGTGATGGTGATGGTGATTGTGATTGTGATAGTGACTGTGATAGTAATTGTGATAGTGATGATAATAGTAATTGTGATATTGACAGTAATAATGATGGTGATAGTGATGGTGAATGTAACAGTGATGGTGATTGTGATAATGATGGTGATGGTGATTGTGATAGTGATGTTATTTGTGATAGTGATTGTGATAGTGATGGTGATACTGATGATGACTGTGATGGTGAATGTGACAGTGATGGTGATTGTGATAGTGATGGTGATGGTGATAGTGATTGTGATTGTGATAGTGATGGTGATGGTGATTGTGATAGTGATGGTGATAGTGATGGTGATAGTGATGGTGATTGTGATAGTGATGGTGATAGTCATGGTGACTGTGATGGTGAATGTGACAGTGATGGCGATTGTGATAGTGATGGTGATGGTGATTGTGATGATTATAATTATTGTGATGATTATGAAATTTGGCACATAATTTTATAACCATAATTATAACCTGAATCATATTTATAACCTGAATTAACATGTGGGATACTATTTATCCCTTTAGTATGATCCCATGGGACACTTACTGAACTTCACGCGGGCGAAGCCGCGGGCAACAGCAAGTAGTATATTAAAAGTAAATAAAACTCAAATATTTGGCACGCTGTGCAGCCTTGTTAGCCGGTTTGATATCCTCAAGATATTCGCTGAAGGTCATACAGGTCTACGCCCCGACCTCGGCACACCCCGACGACGAAGTGGAGACCATGTATGAGGATATATCTAAAGCCATGCATGGTTCCAAAACTCACTTCACAGTTGTCATGGGGGACTTCAACGCGAAACTGGGCAAACGAGACGGGGATGAGCTGCAGGTGGGGCAATTTGGAGTTGGACATCGGAATCGCCGGGGTCACCAACTGGCTAGTTTTATGGAGAAGGAGGGCCTCTATATGATGAACTCCTTCTTCAGAAAGCGTGAGCACAGGAAGTGGACCTGGCAGAGCCCCGATGGTGCAACTAGAAATGAGATCGACTTCATCATGTCAACCAAGAAACAAATGTTCAATGATGTCTCTGTGATCAATTCGGTGAAAACCGGGAGCGATCACCGCATGGTAAGAGGCACATTGAACATCAATATCAAGCTTGAAAGGTATCGACTGATGAAGTCTACGCTCCGTCCAGCACAGATCCAAATCCAAAACCCCGAGAGCTTTCAGCTTGAACTCCAGAACCGTTTCGAGTGCCTAGGAAGCTCAGTGGACGAATACAACGATGGGTTCGTGGAAACTGTCCATACGACCGGGTCTAAGTTCTTCAAGGCGCGTCGTACAGATCAGAACAAGAGGCTCTCCGATCACACTCTCAAGCTCATGAAGGAGCGGCGTGAGATGATCCTGCAGTCTTCAGACGAGGCGTGTAAATACCGGCAGCTCAATAGACGGATCTCTAAATCCTTGAAGAGCGACCTCCGCCGCTTTAATACCGAGCGTATTAAAGACGCGATTGAGCGGAATAAAGGCTCCAAGGTATTTGCAAGGGATCTGGCTATTGGGCAGAGCCAGCTCACGAAACTGAAGACCGACGATGGTAGGATCTTATCCGCCAAACCGGAGCTTCTGAGGGAGATCGAGAGCTTCTATGGACAGTTGTACACGTCAACCAGTAAACCCGTCGTAGATCTAGCCAACGACCCAAGAGCTAGACTGACCCGACACTATACCGAAGACATCCCGGACGTCAGCCTGTATGAGATTAGGATGGCTCTGAAGCAGCTCAAAAACAACAAGGCACCGGGTGATGACGGAATTACGGCCGAACTCCTGAAGGCGGGTGGAAAACCGGTACTTAAGGCCCTTCAGAAGCTGTTTAATTCCGTCATACTTGAGGGAAAAACGCCACAGGCATGGTGCAGGGGTGTGGTGGTGCTCTTCTTCAAAAAGGGTGACAATGCCCGGCTGAAGAATTATAGGCCCATCTCACTTCTAAGCCATGTCTACAAGTTGTTTTCTAGAGTCATCACGAATCGTCTCGCGCGCAGGTTTGACGATTTCCAGCCACTCGAACAAGCCGGTTTCCGAAAAGGCTTTAGCACCGTGGACCACATACATACGCTGCGGCAAGTTATACAGAAGACAGAAGAGTATAACCTGCCTCTCTGTTTAGCGTTTGTGGACTACGAGAAAGCCTTCGATTCGATCGAGACCTGGGCTGTACTGCAGTCTCTCCAACGGTGCCAAATCGATTATCGGTACATCGAGGTGTTGAAGTGTTTGTACAAAAACGCCACCATGTCAGTCCGACTTCAGGACCAAGCCTCGAAACCTATCCTTCTGCAGCGAGGTGTGAGACAGGGAGACGTCATATCTCCGAAACTGTTCACCGCTGCACTGGAGGATGTCTTCAAGGTTCTGGACTGGAGAGGACTAGGCATCAACGTCAATGGCGAGTACATCACTCACCTTCGGTTTGCCGATGATATAGTGGTAATGGCTGAGACCATGGAGGACCTCAGTACAATGCTCGATGACCTCAGTAGAGCTTCCGGAAGAGTGGGTCTAAAAATGAACATGGACAAGACTAAGGTCATGTTGAATGCCCATGTCACACCCACTCCTATCAAGATCGGAGACTCTACTCTCGAAGTTGTAGACGATTATGTGTACCTGGGACAAACGGTCCAGTTAGGTAGGTCTAACTTCGAGAAAGAGGTCAATCGTCGAATCCGACTCGGTTGGGCAGCGTTCGGGAAATTGCGCGGTATCTTCTCGTCCAACCTACCGCAGTGTCTCAAGACGAAAGTCTATGACCAGTGTGTGTTGCCAGTGATTACATACGGGACCGAAACGTGGTCGCTCACAATGGGCCTCATCAGAAAGCTTAAGGTCACCCAAAGGGCAATGGAGAGGGCTATGCTCGGAGTTTCCTTGCGCGATCGAATCAGAAATGAAGACATCCGCAAGAGAACAAAGGTTACCGACGTAGCCCGAAGAATTGCCAAACTTAAGTGGCAGTGGGCAGGGCACATTGCTCGCAGAACGGATGGCCGATGGGGCCGAAAAGTTCTGGAGTGGCGACCGCGAACCGGAAGACGTTGCGTTGGAAGGCCTCCCACTAGGTGGACCGATGACCTGGTGAAGGTTGCAGGAATCCGCTGGATGCGAGTCGCACGGGACCGGTCAATGTGGCGACACTTGGGGGAGGCCTATGTCCAGCAGTGGACGTCTTTCGGCTGAAATGATGATGATGATGATGATGTGCAGCCTGTACGACTAGATGGATTTTAGCTTGAGAGGTGTCGTTAGATTCGTATTTACTGTGAAAGTGACACTAGGTATATCAAAATAATAAAGAAACAAAATGGCGGATTAATCGGGTCAAATTCAAATGTATGGCGCGCTCTGCAGCCTGGACGGCTCGATAAAGGGCTCATCATGAGGATTTTGAAATGGTTTGATATGATCAAAGTAACTAAAAAGTGTAAAATAAAAAAAAAAATTTAGAAAAAATAAAAAAAACCGACTGCGTAAAAAATAACTAATAACTTTAAATTAAAAAAAAACTGAAATTAATAAAACAAGTTCAGGAGACCGGACATATTGACTGCAACAGTCGGGACCCATTTAATAATCTAGACATTACATCCAATATGGGTCCCGAACTCCCTCCCGACTGTTGCAGTCAATATGTCCGGTCTCCTGAACTTGTTTTATTCTTTTCAGTTTTTTTATTTCAAGTTATTAGTTATTTTTTACGCAGTCGGGTTTTTTTTTTTTTTTTAAGTTCTGTTCCTTGCATTATCATACTAACTCCTAGCGCCATCTATCCAGCGACTAGGGAAGAGCTAAAAAGCAAATCCCTCATTGCAGAAAGAACTTGAAGGCAACTACTTAATTGGATTTTATTACTATTATAGTGGTCCTATAATAATGTAAGTAGTAACCTATATTAGTAGTTACCTTGCAACGGCTTTCAAAATAAATATTCAATACCTAAAAAATAGAAAAACTAACCCACATGTTGATGATAAAGAATTAGTTTTTCGCTAAAATCCTTTTAGTTTTATACTCAGCGCCATCTCTACGTACCTAAGCATTTTCATAGGAGTTTCTACGTTAGTGCCGTCAAAGTTGGGTGGGGGTTTTCGTGCTGTTAGTTTGTGGTCGCCTTAAAAATATTTAAATAAAGCACTAGATGGCACTAGTGACTGTGTTCTAGTCATAGTTCTAGTTCTACTTCCATTTGGTATTACAAGTTTGGCCGCTGAGAGAATGCGTTCCTGACAGGTCGCGAATATTAGTATTATTGTTGATGTTATATAACTTACAGCTTATATAACTAACCTATTATTACTCTTTATGCTCTTTTTGCCCTATTAACAAATAATATTATTAAAAACGATATCATTAATCAAGTACCTAACAATAAATGTTATAATTTCGCGCTAAATTTTTGTACCAACTGACAGAGACGTCAGGAACGCATTCTCTCAGCGGCCAAACTTGTAGTATTCTATTCCTTGATTTTGTTACTCGGAAAATAAGGAAGGTCTGGCGACACTGGTATCTTGGACCATTACACGTGCTAAAAGTGCTAAGGGTCCAAATAAACTTAAAAGTTCGTTTTCTCATAAACAACCTATACACAATTATTTGGGCCCCAGGTTATGTGGGGCATAAAGCATCATATATACAGGGTGTAAAAGATCTCATCACGAAGCCGTCAACCAAGCATTCTGTAACTTTACGCAAAAAGTAATGCTGGGAAACGACTTTTTTATGGGGTGAAAAATCATGTTTTGTGGTAGAACTCAAGGTAACGCACTCAAAACATTGTGCTGATGGATGGATTGAATAGTACGGGGTTCGTGGAGGTGTTTAAAATAAAAATCTTACAGGAAAAACTTGTAAGTATTTAAAAAAATAGGTACTTGTTAAAAAGTTGGAACTTTGACCCCCAATATCTCCGTAACTAGAAGGTTCCCAGGTATGGTGTAGAACGATTCAGTTTGCGACGGGCCTTGAGACGGTGGTAGAATGGGTTCGATCCCACTAGTTCTACTAAACAGTTCTATAGGATAGAACTATTAATATAATATTTTTCCAGCTAGTCCTACGATTTAAGGCGCAAACCCACCGCTGCGCACGTAGAGGGTGCGTAGCCTCTACGTGCGCAGCGGTGGGTTTGCGTGTGTTAAGCTTCGCTTTGCAAGAAAATGTATTTGATTGTGACCACGTGTCCATGGTTTGCACCACGGATACGGTATGCATGAACTGACGTCATTGTACATGTGTGGCTTGCTCGAATAAGGCGCTTACGCGGTACACGCTATACACGTAGTCTTGGTAAAAAAAAACATGTGTACGCCGTGTAAAGCCGTGCGCCGCGTGGGCCACGCACGTGTACCTACTGCAGTGGAAACGTAGACGCACGCTGTCAAACAAATGAATCCACGCAGCTAAAATGCGGCGCGTGCACCGCGATGGGTTTGCGCATTTAAGAGGAAACAAAAAGGGCGAGAGAATTGAGAAATAGGTATTTGTAAAATGTAGGTATTACTGTCGCGCAGTAACGCCCAAACGACCTCGCGCAGAGCGCGAAAGAGACAACAGCAGAAAATACCATTTAAAAGTACACAAAAACGTTTCGTAGTCCCCTGATTACTTCTCCAAAACTTGACCGATTTAATTACCTTTTTCATTACAAATTAAAGAAAGGTTTTGGCCGTTGTTCGTTGTTCTTTTTTTTATATAATCTACTTAGTCAAAATTGTTTTCTGGATGTTTGAACACAGCGGCAAATCTGGCCAATTTTTTTAGGTTTTTGAAATTTCATAATAATTCAAGCCTTAGTTCTATCGTAGAACTGTTTACCAGAACTAGTAGGAACGAACTGTATAATGGTTGGCCGTGGTATGTAGATACGTTCGTTGCTATCTCAAGTTATCGAGTAGCTCTTCCAAAAAAAAAAAAAAAAAGTTCTATTCTTTATTCGATTCTTTAAAAATTCTTTCAGCAATGGATAGCTACATTATCAGCGAGATACATAGGCTATATATTATCCCCGTACTCCCTCGGGAACGGGAACTAGAACGGGTAAAACCGCATGACGTCGGCTAGTAATATTATAAAGAGGAAAGATTTGATTAATTGTCTTTGTTACGGCTCAATAACTACTCAACAGACTTTAATAGTACATTACGATATTAGTGCGTTAAGATGGTTATAACATGCAAGGCGGAATTTCAGCCCGAGCCGAAGGCGATGGCGTAAATGAGCCGAGCATGTTATAACCAATACGCACGTATATCGTACGACGTTTTTTAACACATTTGCGAGGAAACAGAAAAAAAAAACATTTTATATTTTGTTCATTTTTATTTTTAATTATTGAAACAGTTAGTGAAATTACAATTATTAAAATGATACGTAGTTGTAGTTGGTTTTTTATATTATGTTTTTATTATTATTATTACTATTCATAATGTCATTGTTTTGTGTTAGGGTAAATGTTGGAGACGACGAAACTTCTTGAAAGGCGGCAGAAGCAGGCGCGGATACAGGATTTCCTTTAGGGGGGGGGCAATTATTGTTTTATTTTACCTATCTTACGGAAAATTCATAAAAAAAATATATTTTATATAATCGACTTTTGGCGTATATTTTAACAACAAAATGAAATAAGGCCCCAAGATTTAAAAAAAAATTAACACGCTTCCTTGGGCAGGTTACAATTGTTTAGACCCTTCATACAGGAATTACTATATCGACCCTCAGAGCCAGACAAAGGAAACAGTCTAGAGGAAGTTGGCTGCAAGAGCGAGCGTAGCGAGCTCGAAAATTTTATGACACCTTGCCTTGGACAGGTTAAAATAGTTTCGATCCTTCATATAGGAGTTACTTGGTTGACTTTTAGATAAATTCAAGCGAAAGTAATCTGTAGAGCGAGCGAAGCGAGCTCGAAAATTTTAACACTTTACCTACCTACCTTGAACAGGTTAGAATTTTTTCGACCTAGAAAACAAAGTCTAGACTCAAAAAACTAGGCTGCAAGAGCGAGCGAAGCGAGCTCGCAATTTTTTTACATCATTGCCTAAGTAAGAGAATTATGCTATAACTGCATTTAAGGCCTCGGGGCACGGGGCTCCTAATTTATTTCAGACTCCGTTTATACCGGTCGAACACGCAAAAATCCAATAGAAGTGCCAATACAGAGGTAGAAAAAAGGAGCCTTTTTGGCAAATGTTTTACGGCAGGGTTTAACAATATTTTAATTTGAGTGATTCCACTTTACGCTACAATTTATTACGCAAAATATTAAATGGCATCAGGCAGGAAAAGCTATAACTTCTAAAAATCCTGAGCCTCTAGGGGCAGCTAGCTCCTCCTGGCGACGCCCATGACAAGCAAACTAGTTCAAGCTTGGCTAACGATGTATTCGGTCCGGTCCAGGGGGGGGCAATTGCACCCATTGCCGGGGCCCCCTGTATCCGCGCCTGGGCAGAAGAGCATTGTAATTCGTCATTAGTTGTAAATAAAAATGTATCATCAGTAGAAGTAGAGGAAAACTTCTTCGTTTGTGGCTCCAAATTATTGCCTGAGTTATTTTGGCACTTAGATTTGCTTTGTTTTGGATGGAATCTTCTACATAAGATTCTGCTACTGCGTTAGGACGCCACCCGCCATGCCGCTTTAAAGTCAATATATCAGCTCCCGAATCAGCAAGTAATGTAGCTGACGTTCTTCTGAAACTGTGCCCTGTATAACAATCAGCATCCGGCAATCCTAAAAACTTGGCGACTTCGTTTGGCATGGCATCGAATTTATTTATGCCAATAGGTTGCGCAGTACATTTACCTTTTTGGTAATTCTGAAAGAGATGATTATTTTTTGTCTTAGTCGTACGCAGAGCTTCATATTTTTTGACCACGTCATAAAATGGGCCGTCGATTAAAAGATCACGGTATTTTGTTTTTAGTGTTTGGGATTTTAACTAAAAGCATTTTGCCTTGATTTTCAATGTCTTTTGTGTTAATATTGTGAAGCTCTTGCCGTCTACATGCACCATGAATACCAAATATTAACGCAACCTGAAAAGAAATAAAAATGTGTTAGATAAGGTATACGTACCTTACAGACGGTCGTTAAAAAATATGTAAAAGAGTATGTACTGTAGGTAGATCAATACATAAAATCACACAAAGGCACACTGACCTTTGTTGCCAAGTACTGGCTATCTGGAGCATCTTTTAGAAACTTTTCGACGTCATTTGATGACAGTACCTTAGATTTTTTCTTTATGAAACCATCAGAGCGTCTCTTTAAAAATGCAATGAGATTTGAATATAAATTAAATATCGACACCATTTTTCATCTTGAGGGTACTTTTCAGCATAGAATGTTGTCCACAACGAGCTAGGCTTAAATTTACTAGCTAGTTCATTAAAATACGCCAAAACTACATTTTCGGAAAATGACTTGGCATTTTTCATGTTTTTCCACTTCTAGAAATTTTCATACGTGGTTATGTATCTGTCCTCGGATATTGACGGCAGCAAGCTGTCGCATGCGGTTCGCGCTTCTGTTAGTACCTATATCCGGTGGAGTTGAAGTAATATATTGCTCATCTTCATTATTGAAAGTTGTCATTTTTAGATATTCACAATACAAGTACAAAGAAAAGATTTTTTTTTTTTTTCTTCTTGCGTCGCACGGTTCGTGCATTTCGCCAATGTCATGTCATGTTATTTACAAAGGTAGGGAAACAGGAATATAAAAATATTATTTAGATCGGAATTTGGGATAATATAGGATCAGTAGGAGGAAAATAAAAAATATATATATTACAATTTAATATTATTAATGGTAATGAATGAAGCTATACATTTATAAACAGGTAAACTATTTGTACAAAATAAAGAAAGAACTGTAGTAGGAAAAGGAATACGGAGAGACAATAGATCACTGAGAAAGGAAGATCGGTCATATAGAGGACAGGAGAAAAGAATGTGGTTCAAGTCGCCCACATGTGTGCCACACGAACAAGTGGGGTCGTCAATGATATGTAGTTTGGCAAGATGGGCTGGAGTACAAACATGACCCAGCCTCTTCCGTATAAGAATGGATGTCTCCATCTTACCAAACCCAGCCCTACTAAACCACGGTTTTTCCGGAACGTCAGGTTGAATGTAAAATGGGGTGAATAGACACAACTTTCAACTTCTACACTGATTTTCTTACATATTTTGTATGAAAGCTGTTATCAAAGAATTTTTTTAATTGCGAGTCTCGTTTTAATTTACCAAATAGTTATTCTTTAATTATACATAAATTTGAGAATAATTTGTAAAAAAAGAAAAAGTAGGTCGTTTCTATTTACCTTGAAACTGGGGTCAAAAGATACGAGTGAGGGGTGAATAGAGAAAAACCTTTAGGGTTGTCAAAATCAACTTTTATTGTACTTACGTACAAGTATTTGCATAATCTAGAAATATAATCATTCTAGAGAGCTAGATAGAACAAGATATTCAAAATAACAATATTTAAAAGTATGATCCAAATTCTAACATAAACAATTAAATGCTATAACTATAATATGTTTGGCAAACAATCTTAGGTTTAATGCAATCAGTACCTACCTACCTATTTGAGATCAAAAAAAAACAAGATATTCAAAATAATAATTTTTGGAATGAGGCTAATCGCAAATAAATCCTTAAACGGTCAAAAATATTTATCTCAGAAATCCAGAAAATGTTAAATTAAATTGACCAAAGCCGTTGAAGATAAAAAATCTAAATTTCAAATTAGTGTCACAGAAAAACATTTCCTTTAACTAAAATTGTTAAATGAAAACTGTCATGATGAAAAAAATACTCGATTGACAACCCTGAAAATTATGTTTCTATTAACCCCTTTCTCGTTGCTATTAACCCCTCACTCATATCTAATCACCCCTTTCTTCGTTTCTATTGACCCTAAAGGCGTTTCTAATCACCCCCCACTCGTTTCTATTCACCTCGAATTCAGTGAAAAAATACTAAGTCTCGATTTTACTAAAAAAAAAGAACAAAATGATGGAATATTGATACTCACCTTTTTATTCCTAATAGATGAGAAACTTAACTATCCAAGTATGCAAATTGATAAAGAGTTATCAGTGAAGAACTTATGTTTTTTTTAAAGTTTTACACAGGCACTAAACACTTGTTACGCAGACGTTCACTTCAACAGCTTTTATCTTTATGCCATTAGACTTGACGTAAATTTTAGAATTGCCAGAATGAAGGAAAAATGTTGCAGTTTTATTAATAGTCGGAATAAAGATACTTTAACAGACTATAGAGCAACTAGAACGACCATAATAAAGTTCCCAGATTTGTTTCTATACACCCCGCGATTTCTATTCACCCCATTTTACGGTAATGAAAAATAATAGCCCTTCGATTTGCTACTGATATCCCAAGCTATCTTCCAAGTGTCCCGAAGAAAAGTTTTTGGTAGAGTCACAAAATCAGAGCTAAAATTTACATAGGGAACTAAGTCTCCACACTACGTATCCGCCATTTCATTGCCGTGGATTCCAGCATGGGCCGGAATCCACGCAAACTGGATTGAATTACCCTCAGAGATGGTTTTGAACGCAAATTCTCTTATTAAAGAAATGATAGGGAACTGCGATTTATGTTCGAAAGGGGATTTGTTGATGGCTAGAAGAGCACTTTGAGAATCTGTAAAAAATATAGTTTTTTTGAGTTTAAAAAAGCGAGAATATTCTAATGCTTTTAAAATGCCGAAACATTCCCCCCGTAAAAACAGAAGTTTCCGGAGGCAGTTTTATTTTTTGGACGATGTTGTATTGAGAGTGGTATGTACCTATCCCAACACAACCCGTAGGAGAAAGCTTGGCAGCATCCGTAAATACATTGTGATACTTTAAGTGTTCAGCCAAAAAAATATTAAAATTTGAATTTCTGTCAGGGTCTGATTTTTTATCACATGTAAAATTTAGGGTGGGGCTGAACAGTAAACTTTCATAACTACAGTTAAACATGGGAAGTTTATTGGAACGGTGAATAGGAGAAGAAAGTGAAAGGAATTTTTTATAGTTTAGAACTAGACAGGGAGCACGTTTATGGGACCAGTAGTCAGAAGATTCTATTTGTAACATTAAAGAGTCTAGTTTAGGAATGAGAGGATGAGTTGATGACTGAAGAATCCGGAACAAATATTTGTCAGACAGGAATTGTCGTCTCTGATGTAAAGGTGCTTCCCCGCATTCAATTTGGAGTGCATTAATGGGACTGGACTTCATAGCACCCGAAACAATGCGTAGAGCTTTGGATTGGATGCGATCCAATTTATTAAAAGCCATAACGTTACCAGGTTCCAGTAGAAACGATCCATAATCCAGAGTGCTTCTGATGATTGCGTTATAAATAAGTTTCAAAGAAAAGGAGTGCGCACCCCACCATACACCAGAAAGGCATCTAAGCATGTTTAGGTGATTTTCACATTTGTTAACACTGTAATCACAATGAGGTACACAACTTAATTTACAGTCAAGTATTACACCTAGATATCTGAAATTATCTTTAATCGGGATAGGAGTTTCCTTGTAGAAGAGATTTATTGTGGGAATATTTCTCTTTCGGGTGAATAAAACGGCCGCGCTTTTAGACGTGGATATATCCAAGCCGTTAAGATGTACCTAACCATGACTCCAAATTAGATAATGCGGAATTAATAGCCTGGCTAGCCAGTTCGACGGATTGGCTTGAAGAATATAACAACAAATCATCGGCATATTGAAGAACCCCAACATGGTCAGTTATGGACGAGTCTAAATCAAAAGTGTAAATATTGTATAGAACGGGACTGAGCACAAAACCCTGTGGGAGACCTTTCCACACAAGGTGAGATACCTCTTGATCTCCAAAATCAAAATCAAAATCAAATCATTTATTTCAAGTAGGCCAGTTGCAGGCACTTTTGAATTGTCGAAACAAAGATGAAAATTAAATGTAACTAGCTACAGTCACAGTCACAAGACATAAAAACTGTGAAAGTACTGTAGTTGCCCATTCCCTAGCGTAGATCTCTATGGAGAAGAACGGGCAAGAAACTCCATGGACACTCTTTTAAATCATAAAATTGTTACAAAATCTTGGTTACATCATTCGTGTTGAGATGGTATATTATGTGAGAACAATGTAGCAAGATGTGCACGTTAAAAGTGTCCATAGTAAAAACAAAAAATACAATTAAAAAATAAACATTAAAATAAGCCACGGCAACTAAGAGATGACCAGTCACAACTGACAGCGCCCGTTCACGAACATGACGCATGGATCAGCACCATTTAACTCAACCATTTTGTAGGGAACCAAATGATCGGACACACGCGCCACCATCAGCGAGACATTAGAGTGAGCATGACATACTCTCAACTGCCTGGGCACATTCAAGTCAAGAAAAGACGTAGGATTCCAGTGAATGATAGCTTTACATAGTACTCACACAATATGGGCTATGCGATTATATAATACTAGAGATTGAATCTATACAATGCAAAGATAGTTGTACAATCTTCAGCAGCTCCAACAATTATATGTAATGCTATCTAATTTATGCGCCCCTGTCCATGTGGAGCAGGACCAGCATTGAGCCACGCATTTTTATCAGCGATATTATCGCCCAACTTGTAATAAGCTTGCTTACATAGTGTGCGTTTGATGCATGTTTTAAATTTCGTCTCATTCAGTTCAAGAATACTTTGTGGTATTTTATTATAGCATCTCAAACAGTACCCCATGAAAGATGAGTCTACTTTAGCGAGTCTGAAGCCTGGCTGAACTAGTTGGTCCCTATTTCTAGTACTGTAATTATGTCTGTCACCTCTTTTACCAAAAAGATGCAGATTTTTTCTGACGTACATTATGTTTTCGTAGATATACTGACAATGTACCGTCATGATGCCAATATCTTTAAACAGTTCCCTTAGAGAATCGCGCCTACGAAGATTATATATAGCTCTGATCGCTCTTTTTTGCAGAATAAATATAGACTCAATATCTGCAGCCCGTCCCCATAGCAAAATGCCATAAGACATTATACTATGAAAGTAACTAAAATAGACCAGTCTAGCGGTATCTACATCAGTAAATTGACGGATTTTTCTAATAGCGTATGCTGCTGAACTTAGCCGCCCCGCAAGGGATGTTAAATGTGAACCCCATTGTAGCCTTGAATCAAGCGTAATCCCCAGGAAAACCGTTTTATCTACGAATTCAAGTTTCTCTTTATTCAATATTATTTCACAATCACTACTCTTAACATTGGGTAAAGCAAATCTTATGCATTTAGTTTTTTTTTCATTGAATACCAAATTGTTTGCTGTGAACCAATTATGGACCTGAAGTAGGGCATTATTCAGGTCATCTAGATTTTGGGCCCGTCTATTTATCTTAAAAATTAGGGAAGTGTCATCAGCAAACAACACCATATTTTGAGGTTGGTTTTTCAATAAATAGGGTAAATCATTTATATACACGAGAAAGAGGAAAGGACCCAATATTGAGCCTTGCGGAACCCCCATTTTTACTTTTAAACCCTTTGAATTAACACCATTTATTTGAACAAGTTGTTGTCTATCACTCAAATATGATTTTACCAAACTAAGTGCAAGTTGACCTAGTCCGTAATGCTCAAGTTTCAAAAGTAATGTGGCGTGATTTACGCAATCAAATGCTTTGGAAAGGTCACAAAATATTCCTATGGCGTCTTGAGACTCTTCCCACGCAGTAAATATGTGCTTTAATAAGGTAACACCGGCGTCAGTCGTACAACGTCCCTTGGTGAAACCATACTGTTGATCGTGTAAAATTTTGTTGGTGTTGAAATGATTGAGCATTTGATTAAGCATTACTTTTTCAAACACCTTGCTAAAAACTGGCAACACGGATACAGGTCTATAATTATTAGTATCTTTACTGTCCCCGGATTTGAAAAGAGGTATCACTTTACTGTATTTCATTAGATCAGGGAAAACTCCTTGGTCTACACACAAATTAAAAATTAAAGCTAAGTATGGGGCTATAGTCTCAAGTATGGATGTACACACTTTGATAGACATTCCCCATAGATCTTCGGTTAGTTTGATTTTTATTTGCCGGAAAGCTTTAATAACTATCATTGGGTTTATGTGTTTAAATTTAAATTCAGCCGTGCAGCCAGATACATTCGCCTTTAATAATCCAATTGAGACTTCAGGTGAGGAATTAAGAGCCTCCGTAGTTTTTAATGGTATATCGGTAAAGAAATTTACAAATTCTTGAGCTACTTCCAGATTAGAGCTTTTAGGACCACATGCTGAATCTAACGTGTATCTAGTGTTACGTATTTTCTTCCTCCAATCCAATTAACATACTAATAGAGCGTTCAGTCAGGATATTAATAATAAAATTCGACAAATTCAATGGAACCCGTAGGGCTCTTAATTTGTTTTGTAAAACTGATAATACAACATTATCATAAGCTGAATTAATGTCGAGGAAAACCGCAACCGTGGATTGATTATTAGAAAATGAAATCAGAATATCTGACGTTAAAATGCTTAGACAGTCACTGGTACTTCTACCTTTTCTAAAGCCATATTGTGATTCTGCCAAAAGGCCCTTACTTTCAACAAACAATTCTAGACGATTTTTAATTAAGTGTTCAGCTAATTTAATCAGAACTGAAGACAAAACTATGGGACGGTATGAAGAAGCGTCAGATGGGATTCGGAATGGCAACACCATTTGACGTTTCCATTCAACAGGAATGTTTCCAGTGATCATAATAGAATTGATAAGATGTAAATAATAACTGAGGACGTCTTCATTTAAATTAGCAAAAAAGGAATATGGGATGCCATATATCACTGCCTGGTGCAGAATCCTTAGTTTTATGAATAATACCCTATAATTCAGTAAGAGTGAAGGGGCCATCTAGGGTCGTATGGGTGTCTTGGTTATGGGATCCGTTGGTTATTGACAGTATTGGTAAGGACAGGTTAGGGTTAATAGCCTCAGGAACCCAAGGCGGCGCTTAATTATCTAAAAATTCGCTGGCTAAAGAATCAGGTATAGGGGAAGGGTTCTTATAAATGGATCTAAATCTACGGATATTACGCCAGACAATCGTTAGGCGAGTGTTCGGTGAAATTGATGAGCAGAAGTTACGCCAAGATTCAAATTTTTTCTTCTTAAAAAGTTTATAAGTTTCGTTAATTAAGTTAGTATCAGTTTCAAAATTATTATCAGACATATTAAGGTAATAATTGTATTCCGCCTCTTTACGCTTGTTAACTAATTCTGTACACTCAGAGTCCCACCAGGGAGGCGAGGGAATTGTACTATTATTGTTATTTTTTACAGGAAAAACTACATCTGCAGCTTCGATTAACAAAAGTGCTAAAGCTTCAGCACAGCAGTTTTCATTGCCATCAGACATTACAAGCAAGGAGCAAAGCTTACTGTCAACAATGCTTCTAAATTTGTCCCAGTCATTATTATTTCTACTTGGTAATTTATGTTTTAGGTTAGATCTCCTTGATGATGCCTTTGATTTGATATGAGGATAAGAAATAACTATTGGGAAATGAGTCACTACCATGAGTGGAGGTTAGAGTAACCCAAGCTAATGAAGAGGCTAAGTTTGGAGAACAGATAGATAGGTCAATTGCACTTTGAATTTGGTTGGGATCTGAACGGCGAGTAGCAGCTCCTGAGTTCAAGATGCATAAGTTATGTGAGTCGAATATATCTAGTAATTCCTCTCCATGACAATTAGAAACGGAACAACCCCATGATTGGTGATGGCAATTAAAGTCCCCCAATATTAAGAAAGGCTTTGGAAGAAAAGAAAAGAGATTATTCATCTCTTGAAGAATAGAAGAAGAAGGGTGAGGAATGTAAATAGAAACAAAACAAGTTTGGTGCACCTTAATAGCTACAATAGTAATTTCCTCACTATGCGGAGGTAATGAAATGATAGAGAAAGGAAAGGAGTTCTTGATAAGAATAGCTACGCCACCATACCCATCGGATCTATTCTCCCTAATGGTTAAATAACCATTAATTTTAAAAATATGATTTGATTTGAGCCAAGTCTCTGCTAAGACAAAAGACAAAATGGCTTATATTTGTTTAAAAGGTATATATTTATTTTTATTATTTATTTATATCGAACACAAGTGATTCATATTGTTGTTAGTAATACTTACAAACTATGTTAGCAACATTCTCATTATAATTCTCATTATACATTCTCATTATATAACTTCACTCTTTTTGTTTACTGGACTGCGGCAGTTCCATTGGACTATATTGGATGTGTTGTCCATTATGAATGGATTGAGGTACATTGAAAGTTGAGGCAACGTTGGACGGTGAGATGTTGAACTGATTAAGAAGATTGTGTAATGCAGAGAGAAAATTCATTATTTGGACTATTAGAAAAACCACAGCCATTAGATGGCTGGGGAATTGTAAAATCGTTAATAATAGCATTATGAGCCTCTTTATTATAACCTTGTATAGATTTGGGTGGGGAGCGTGGTTTCAGGAAGACAGTATTTTTATAACTACTTGAAGCCTGCATTCTATTGGGTGAAGAGATTGATGGAGTATCTGCAAAGTTTTTAGAAGGAGAAGATAAAAGTGTGTCAGCATACGATTTAGTTACTGGGGGTATACTTTTGCTGCTTCAGCATAGGAAACTGAGCTATGTGCCATGTATGATTTAATCTGTTTTTGTCGGGAGAATTCGGGCCAAGATTTATTAATGGCATAGTGAAAGCCAGAACACAGACAGCAAGATGCATTTTCTGTTTCCCTTTCACAGCTATCTCCAGTATGGCCTTGACCACATAAGCGAGGTTTAGATCTACACTGAACTTTAGTGTGTCCAAAACGACAGCAATTGAAGCATTGTACAGTAGGGAATATATATAATACAACAGGCAATGCATTATAACACATAAAGATTCTTTTAGGTAGAACCTGTCCATCAAAAGTAACAACTATGGATTGGGATGGCTTCCAAATGGTTGTACCATCAACAACGAATTTAAAATTAAGGCGTCTGACTTTTAGAATTGGACCGCACCCGATAGGAACTGTAATATTATCAATAACTTCCTCTGGAGACCATTCTGCAGGAACACCACGCACTAGACCCATTCTCGTAACAAAAGCTTTGGGTATAAAAGCTTTGTAATTATAATATGTTTCCAGACTATTATGTGAAATAAAAGAATTTGCATCCAGAAAACTGTAAAATGAGAGAGAAATTTTATTTCGCCCAATTTTTTTGACGCTACCATTTATAACGTTTTGAAAAGCGTTGTGTTTAAGGAACTTACCAAATGTGATTGGGTGCAATGTAGTACCATCATCAGGGGAAATAGTTTTCTTCTGTAAATGAATAATATATGGTGCACTGTCGGTTTTTTCGTATTCTTTACGACCGATTTGCGCGGGAACAGCTACGGATGGAGCATGAATATCAGCAGCAATGGTTGGTATTATAGAGATATTAGGTTCTGTTAAAGTTGTAGGACTTGTAGGATCCGTGCAACCACAACCCGACGACTCGGAACCGTGGTTATTTCAAGTGCGACGGCGTTTATTACAGTGGTTGCACACATGTACGCGGCTTCTTTTCCGGTGATGAGCCGAGGACGACCCATGCTCACACAGTAACAAAATTGCCTGCCGGGGGAACAAAGTCCCCCGGGTCTGGCGGGTCTTTCATTACACGGCTTCAACAATTAAATTGAGTAAAAACTTACCACTAGGTACCGAAGAAAGAAAAAAAAACACTAAAAAACTACAAATTTATAAAAAACTAGCGGACGTCCCGCGGTTTCACCCGCGTAGTTCCCGTTCCCGTGGGAGTACGGGGATAAAAAATAGCCTATGTTACTCGTGGATAATGTAGCTTTCGAATGGTGAAAGAATTTTTTAAATCGGTCCAGTAGTTTTTGAGCCTATTCATTACAAACAAACAAACAAACAAACAAACAAAGTTTTCCTCTTTATAATATTAGTATAGATTAGTATAGATAAAGAAGATAGAGCACTAAAACTAAGACTACTGATTAGGATCAGTAGTCTTAGTTTTAGTGCTCTATCTTCTTTATCTATACTAAGCTATCATAGCTATCATAGGTGATAGCGTATTTTAAAATAATGTATCTTAAATTCAAAAAGGACGCGTCCGCCAAATTGAACGTTTCCCGCGCTTTTCGAAAAGAAATTTTGAGAAAAATGGCGCGAGGATTATTTTCTGCCGTGGCTGCGTGAAAATGTTGGCAAAGACGCTAGAGCATGCAGCCAAGTTTTTAAATTACCGAATAAACTGTTTTTTATTTTATTTTAAATAAACTCAATGTGTGAATGTACACTGTTGCTTTCCCGCCATTTTAACAGCGCGCTAGCGCTGCCTACTGACTGGCGCCGCACGGCATTTAGTTCGAAATTTGAATAGCAACAGCGCGCTGCTCACTAGCTGGAGTCGTGCGGCGGCGATCAGTTCGATGCCCTTCAGAGCGCGCACCATACCGAAGCTCAACCTCGCAACGCAAACAGTCAATGAGGAAGACATCGCTCACTGCAAACATCTGGATGACCTCAGGCAACAGTTGACATATAACAGCGGCGCGCCAAAGATATTGATAGGCCAAGATAATTGGCACCTTTTGCTGGCCACCGAGGTCCGCAAAGGGCCCAAGAACCAGCCAGTCGCCTCACTTACGGCGCTAGGCTGGACACTGCACGGCGCGCAAACCAGAACACAGAATCAACAGGTCAACTACGTCTACAGACTCACAGCAGAAGATGACAAACAGATGCAAGAATCACTGGTCAGCAATCCACGCCGACCAGACCCCGATCCCGGGAAGAAAGCGGAAGCCATATCGGACCGTCATAACAGACAGACAGAAGACGTTCATACAGAAACAGCCCTGCTCTGGAAAACAGAAAACAGTACAGATCAGCCAGAAGCAGTGGAAACAGTTATACAGAGTCACATAGATGACTACCCCGACAGCTACAGAACCGTCGAAGAATCGACACCTACAGTAACAGCGGTGAAGAACATACACCAACAGAAAAAGTTTGAACTCAAAGAATGGGTTTCAAACACCACAGATGTATTAGAAAATACAGACCCGACACAGAACAGGACTGAAGAAGTCAACATCGGGAAAACAGAAAAACCTCCAATCAATACAGATACAGGGGAGGAAAGAACACTTACAGTCACTGAAAGCAAGAGCAACAATAGCCTTTCGCTAACAGCAGTGGTTCCGGATCCGACACGCTTCTCGAAGTGGGAGCGACTACTTCGTGCAACAGCCAGCGTCCTACGCTTTATAGATCTCTGCCAAAAGAGAACAGAAAAAACGTTCTACAAAAGAACACAGAACAGTATAGAAAAGGATCCGGATAAGACACACAGGAGCCTACAGCACAGCGGTACAGAGCTCACCATCAACGAGGTGCGGCAACAGTATTGGGTCATCAGAATGCGACCAACAACAAAGAAGAAACTGACACAATGTCTACAGTGTCGTATTCGCAAGGCGCAACCATCCGTGCCTGCGACCGGCGACCATCCGAGAACGCGCCTAGCACATCATCAGAGGCCGTTCACCTATACAGGGCTTGATTATTCCGGGCCATTGTCAGTCACAATTGGTCGACAACACCAAAAAAGGTACGTAGCCCTATTTACGTGTCTGACCACCAGAACCGTCCACCTCGAGATCGCCGCCAGCCTCAGCGCAGACTCCGATAGACTGGCATTGCGCCGGTTTGCTGTGCGTCGAGGCTGCCCTGCCGAGATCCACTCCGACAACGGCACCAACATGCACGGTGCCGACAGGGAGCTCCGAGACGCCTTCCGATGGGAGGCCAGTCGCCGTGGCATCATGTGGCGTATCACGCCCAATGACCATCTTCTCGGCGGGTCAGCAAGGTTGCCAACCCCTGGCACATTCACCGAACAAGACATCGACAGCAAAAAGATGTGGCGGCGCTCACAGATTCACGCCGACATGTTCTGGCGTCGCTGGGTACGAGAGTACCTGCCAGAGCTACAGTACCGGCGGGAGCCGCACAGCCGCGGGCCGGGTCTACAGGTCAATGACCCCGTCCTCATAGCCGACGGCCAGCTGCCACGAAACACGTGGCCGCGAGGCCGCATAGTAGCTGTCTTCCCCGGGGGCGACGGCGAAGTCCGGACTGCTGAGGTACGCACTTCCGGCGGTACCTTGAAGCGTCCGGTGAAGAAACTCGTCCCACTACCGAAGTGATCCAGACATCGGGGCGTCCAGGCGGTGAGCATCGTGACGGCGGGAGTCACGACTACGGTCGTCGCTCGCCGGCATGATGTAGCGCCGCGCCGACATGACAGCGAGTCGTCACTGCACTACACGGCGGGAGAAATGTTCGCGACGAACGTCACCAATCCAGCACATAAAGTGTTGCATTACAGTTAAAAATAGTGTAGAGTCAGTGTATGGGCAATATAGTGGTATATAACAAGTGCCATCAGTGAATTACAATAGTTAGATAGTATTTTACAGACGCGCTAGACACATATAGGCTCGCAAGTGGAGTTTTTAGTGTAATTTAACGTTTTCGTGAGGTCCAGGTAGCCTAGGTTGCGACCTAGGCCTGGATATAGTCTTTTTTTATAACTTAGCTTATAGTTGAACCACTTAGACGAGAGTATGACGGTCTAGCGCGGCCATATTCGACAAAAACAAGAAAAAAATGTCTTACAGATTTACAGTTGAAGGATCGTTACAGGCTGAAAAATACAGACACGAAAAAATAAGTAACAGTTTTAGATGGGCCATATACTCGTCTAGTATATGGCAATTATATACTTACAGTCACAGCAACAGTTTTCGTGTAATTCAGCCTGAAAGACCCTTCCTCCAGACACTTTTGGAAAAGTTGTCTGGTTTTATGGAAATAATTTCCACAGTTTAATAAAGATATTCGTTATTTCTATGTCTGTACATAAATAACGTTATGTAGAAGCGATGTCTTGTATATAATGTACTTAGATATAAGCTCAAATTTGTAATCGTTGGAAAAGATGTTAGTTTTAATAATCAAAATTTTCATTAAAATTTTCCAAAACAGGAAGCGAAATCAGGGTCCTCGTTATAGTAAAGTTCTGGTGTACCTTAGTAAACTCGACTTTTCTTGGAATTGTAGTCATCAGTACGGCAAATATATATAGAAGAAACAGTGAATAAGTTGTGCGCGAATAGTCCTGAAATCGCTTCCTGTACAGTCATGAAAGTTAAATAAGTGTCTTATTTTCCCAGTAACCCCTATGGCCCCCCTCGTTAGGTCTACGCCTGAGATAGCGACGAATGATCAGCTACAGTTAATTAGGTGTAGGACGTCAGCGCCGTCTGGCGCGTACAAGCGTGCGCCCGGTAATAATAGGGTATAGGCAGACCACCAGGTACACGTATCCACGCCATCAGCGGATTACGCCCGTCCGGCACAGATATTATGAAAAGTCGGTCGGGTGGCTTTGGCAGATTATGTCTTCTTCTTCTTGACAGAGTGGTCGTGGTCATGAGGGGTCGCCCACAACTGCGGTCGCTGCCTTCGGGATCCTTTTCCACCGGTCTCTGTTTGCCCCATGGCGAGCACATTCTGCCAGAGGGATCTTATTGTTCGTAAACTTCGTCCATAATCGCACAGACAAAATCTTCAGTTTCCCCAAAGAGGTCGCCGAATCGTAACCAGGACACGGACGCTAGAAAATCTAGGTACATCGGGCCCACGAAGAGCCCGGTAGAAGCGCCCATGAAGCTCTTTGCATGGCCATACTTCCTTGCGGCCATCGGTGGTAAGTACCTCAGGTTTGTGCCAGTTCTCTTTAGCCATGGACAGCGGAGTGAGTCCCATGTCCACTGCGACCACATCTCAGTGCATACCCACCTCTGCTTTTAAAAAAAATTATATGAGACTGCACACCTCGCGGTTGTGAAGGGTCTGAATTCGCGTTTAAAAAGCCTCGACCTCCGCACTTCGGCGGGATGTACAGTCTCATCACTAATGATCGTGGGTGATGCATTCGGCTTTCGGTAAGCAGTGTACGAACTCTTCTATCCAGGGAGTCGAGTTCGGTCTGAGTCCATTTGAGTATGCCGAAAGAGTACATTAAAACCGGCATAACCTAACCATTGAAGGCGCGCACCTTGTTCCCGCCTGAAAGAAGGCTATGTAATACCTTCCTCAGGCGACCGAAGAAGCGCTCCCTCAACGATTGCTTCATTTCAGTTACGTTAATGCGTAAAAAGGCTGCTTTACACCGGGGCAACACTGTGCGGCATTGCAGCATGCCCCATTACGTGGCTGAGGCAACATCGTGCCTAGATAATTTTCGAAACATCGTCGTGAAACATAACCTATAAACTGTATGACCTACCAAAAATATGGAATGGAATCCACTGTGTTTGGATAGAAGCTGCGAATGGCTGCGACAGTCTGCTACATGACGCACGTTGTTGCCATGCCGCACTATTCTTGCCACAATGTGCTACATTTTTGTAGCATTAAACAACAACAACAACATTATTGTAGCTTGCGGCCTTGAGGCATGCTGCAATGCCGCACAGTGTTGCCCCGGTGTAAAGCAGCTTGTAACGCTTCCGACATACGAAAATACTTATAGCTTTCGGATGAGGAAAGAGATCTTAGGTGTATGGAGTTCGAGAGCTGAAATCCCTCGGATTCCATAATCTCCCCTCGCTTTACATACATGACTGCAGATTTGTTTACACCAAATTTCATCCTGATGGCGCTATAAGTTTCAGTTACTTTCAGTATCTCCATCAGTCGCAATTTGTTAGGGGCAAAGAGTTTCAGATTATTATTCTTATTAAAGCGGCGTCCCCACTAGAGCCGCGCGGCTCCATGAAGCAGAGCCGCGCGGTCGAGCCTCGTGAGTGGGGACTTCTAATAAAATGAAAATCACGACTTCACGAGGCTCGGCCTCACGAGCCGCGTGGCCCTAGTAGGGATGCCACTTTAGAAACTCGCTACTTTTCGATGCCATTCGAAAATCATAAAATAAAACTTTTGTGTTTTAAACCCCACTGTCAAAAATCAAACTGTTTTTTTATTTGTTTTCTTCCTTATTTCCACTGTCAAAAATCAAACTGTTTTTTTATTTGTTTGCTTCCTTATTTCCACTGTCAAAAATCAAACTCTTTTTTTTTCTGGCTTATGGCCTAATGTATGACGAAATGAAAGAATGAAACATCGTCACGGTCACAGGTAGCTTGTACTTAATAGTAATCTGTGCAAATTAGTAATCTGTGGTCACACGCACACCAAACAACAAACAAACACATCTTCTGGAAAATTTGGAACAAAAATACTTGCTGAAAGTTGAAAATAGAAATACCAATTATCAATATATACAGTGTGTTTATTGTTCTTGTTTGCGTAGGTACGCTTAGTTCAACTGACTAATATGTAGATAAAGGCATCTTTTTGTGATTAATAACGTATACTTATTGGTTTTTTTTTTCGAAAATACTAACATGCTTAAAATAGCACGACGCTAATAATTGCTACAGAGTTGACAAACAATCCAAAATAATAATTAGGGTTTTATCGTTTACACTAGTTATTTTTTTATTTCGCAGATGCACTATCGATGCATAGACCCCTTAAATATCTGCGCGAGAAAGCTGCGCGTCTGCTGACTCCCACCCTATTTATATTTGTTTTGTTAGGTAAGTGCTAGTTTATTTTGTCCTAAAAACATTTTTACTCTTACAATTGACATTATTACTTAGTAATAATGTCACCCTTAGAGCAACTACATCAGATAACACTAAACAATGGGTAATCATCATCTGCTTAGCCTTTTTCCATTTTATGTTGGGGTCGGCTTCCAGTCTAACCGGATGCAGCTGGATACCAGTATTTTATTTGGAGCGACTGCCTATCTGACCTCCACAACCCAGTTAGTACTAGGTAAACCTTGGTAAGACTGGTTGTTAGACTTTTTGGGCCACTAACTGCCTGTAACGACTGTCAAAGATCTACAAATGGCAGCAAGACCAACAGTTTAAGTGCTTTCCAAGGCACCAAGGAAACCCGATATGTAATGGGTGGTCACCGAAGGCACAGCTTAACCTAAAGATTGATCCGAGCAGCTGTTATTATTTAGCCACGAGCTCCTCCTACTATCTAAACAATGGGTAATGCACAGTTCTTATTATAATCATGACCTCGTCCCTATTCATTTTCATACTTAACTAACAACAGCCGACACAACATCCTAGCCTCCTCCGACAAAGGGGATGCTAGAATACTGTTAGATGCTCCCACTCCAAATCCTATACCAGGTAAATCTTGTCTTACGTGTATGTCCAGGTCACATACCATCAACACGTGATAAATATCCTCAATTACCACACAAACTTCGCAGTTTGGTGAGGAACTTTTATACTTATATTTGTTAGATGGGATGTGACCGGAATGTCATCCTTGACAGAGCTGCAACATATCTCCTATACCTTCGAACCATGGGTAACAAAGCGGTTCAGACTGGATGTTTTTTTTAATGATTACCTACTACTACTTAGATTGTTAGTCAAAATATTATTGCCATCTTTGTCTGCACAGTTCTATGAGATGGCCAAGCCAATCTGAGTATAACGGTGCGCATTTGTAATTTATCCCTTCATACAATGCTTGTTGGGCTTCACACGTTGGAAGCATGGGTAACAAGGAAGCATCCTCGTTACCCATGATTTTTGCATTGCTGAATTTTGGGCCAAACACATTTAATAAGTATTTGCCATCGACACGCTAAGAAGAATGTGTGAAGGGTATCCATTGTATGGTGACAGTTTTATCCATAAACTGCATCCTGCTGATTGATTCTAATATAATTATGGCTATCGGGAACCCTGAGTATAACGGTGCGCTTTGTAATTTATCCCTTCATACAATGTTTGTTGGGCTTCACACGTTGGAATCATGGGTAACGAGGAAGCATCCTCGTTACCCATGATTCCAACGTGTGAAGGGTATCCATTGTATGGTGACAGTTTTATCCATAGACTGCATATAATTATGGCTATCGGGAACCCTCGAAGACTCGAAAGTATTTGAGCCAAATATTGGAGGCAGCTTTTTGAATCCGAAAATATAACAAAGTTCTCTTGATTTATATTCAATAAATACAACAGGGTATCTTGTTTTTATGTTTACCCCACTTTAAGGAACTGTCCAACCACATTCCAAGGTATTTGACACATGGGACTTGTTCAATGTGGCTGTTATTAACAGTTACATGGATATCATTTGATCTTCTCCCCCTACTAAAAAAGCACACCTTTGTTTTCTCATGGATATTTAGACCAGGATCTGTCATCAAACTTTGAAAAATAAGTAACATGCTTGGTATATGGGGTACTGAATTGGATAATCTCTTCTGTATGTCATATAAAATGAAATCGTCATCATATTGCATAGGCATCATATTGGTTATGCTTCTACAAACATTAATTGTGGCTGCATTAAAAAGTAAAGGAAACATAGGGTCTCCTTGAGCTATGCCAATACCAGTAATTCTACATAGGTATTCAGCTGTTTTCCCGTAGTTCTATGAATAAATTACTGATGAAGATAGAGCCCACTCCCAAGTTATCTAAAATACCTAAAAGAGATGTCAAGTTTATGTTAAATAATACATATATTATACAATGGCTCCACACTAAAGTTACATAGTACCTACTTGTAACTTAGTGACCTGTATAACCAAATTTATTAATTTACAGACCTCTTCACTTAGTCCAACTTATACCAATTAAAAATTGCAATTTTTAGCCTGACGTTGTGGTGATAGATCATTGGAGCATTGGGCAATGATTGTAGATTCCAATTAAGCCCAGAAGTTTCTTTTTTGCCTACATCTGTAATTCCTGTTTTTGAGCGCACCAGTGAGTGACCAGGTCTGAACTCCGTAAGTTAGGACGGGCAGGATACACACATCGATGAGTTTGGGCTTCAAGAAGATCAGCATATCCCCGATCTTCCTTCCAACCATTAGTTTTTGTACTATTAAGTACTATTCATATTGTATGTTTTATATTATTGTAATTATTTATTTAAAACTGGGGCATAGACCTTGGGTGGACAAAAATGTTTATATCCTTATGCTCTATTTAATTATTGTGTTTATTTAAGATGGCCGGCAAAAAAAAATACCCCAATCTGGGTGATCTCAGATATTTTGTGTTTGAATAACTTCTAGATGAGTTTACTTACGACTTATGTGTAATAGTAAAAAATGTTTATTATGTTATACTCTATCCAAATACTACCTACGTTTATTTTTGTTGGCTTTACTCTTTTTTTTTCTTCACTCATTCTAGTATTTTGGTGGCTTCATGGTTAAAGACGAAGTAAAATATTAATAAAAATGCGGCCAAGTGCGAGTCGGACTCGCCCATGAAGGATTCCGTAACAGCAAGTAACATATTAATATAAAAGTTATTGTAGTTCGTTGTAACTTTGATCGATGTTTTAATAATAGTGTATTTGTTTAATTATGTTATTGATAAGTAAAATGAAAGGTAAATTGAGGTTTACGATTTATGACGTATTAAAAAAACTACTTACTAGATCTCGTTCAAACAAATTTTCGGTGGAAGTTTACATAGTTAATGTACATCATATATTTTTTTGTTGTTTTATCATTGTCTTATTTTAGAAGTTACAGGGGGCGGGGTGGTCACATTTTACCACTTTAGAAGTGTCTCTCGCGCTAACTATTCAGTTTAGAAAAAAAATGATAATAGAAACCTCAATATCATTTTTGAAGACCTATCCATAGATACCGCACACGTACCTATGGGTTAGATGAAAAAAAAAATTGAGATTGCTTTTTTTTTATTTTTGTGTGAAAATCTTAATGCAGTTCACAGAATACACTTACCAAGTTTCAACAGCATAGTTTTTATAGTTTCGGAAAAAGTAGCTGTGACATACGGACGGACAGACAGACTGACAGACATACATGACGAAATCCGTTTTTTGCTATTTGGCTACGGAACCCTAAAAATGTTATTATATTGATATTAGAACATACCTACGTACAAGTGAGTTGGCGCCAATAGTGATTTTGTTCGGCGTTTCGTTGATTACCTAGTACTAATTGTTTGCATTTTACTGTTACGTACTTTATCCAAAATTTACTATTTTCTTTAATGAACCTTAAGAGCCTATACTACCTCAAATTAGCAACTCTATTTGTGGTGGTTCAAACTTCGATTCTAATACCGTTAGAATAACGTTCTAATCAGCTTGCACTACAAAGTGGTTGTTACGTCAGTCACTGCAGGCCGAATAGTGCGAAATGAGTGGTTTTTATTCTTTATAAAATAAAATTTTTCGTCTTTTGGAAAAAATAAAAAGCATAAGACCTGCTTTATAGTAAAGCAGTTATAGTTTATAGTAGTGCTTTGTAGTAGTGCTTTGTAGTAGTAGCGTTTTTTGTTTTTTTTTGTGCGTTCAGTTAGTATGCAAAGTTTCATGATCTAATTTGAAATACTTTTTGAATACCAGCGGTTTATTGTTCGATTTGGAGGTAACTTTGAGATTTTTTTCTATAGAGGAAATTTTATGAAATCGTGTTTTCGCCAAACATAGGACCTAACATTAATCCTCTACTTTACCGTATATTTATTTCAAAATTAATGCTATTGTTATTATTGTTGTTATGTTATTGTTTTAGGCGTATATAACGGAGGATCATGCTAAGCCATTTCAGGTAGTATAGGCCCGAATGCTGTAATAATTCAGTATATGGTTTTTCTTTTCCAAAACCAATGGGTTCGATTCCTGGTTAGGAATATTGATTTTACAAAAATTAAATCTTGCAGTTATCAAAATCAGGCTCGAGTCTCCTTTGTGTATTTTTCGCTATTCCTTACAGTTTCGGATTTGGCCATCCACGCCCTCATGAAAAATTCACCCTGTAAGTAAAGTACCATGTGATAGTTCTCCAGGTATTTTAACAAACGCTTTAAATCATTCCAATGAGTTGAATGCATCTTTATCTTTCTATTTATTATGAAAAGGACAGAAGATAAATATTAGTTTAATCCTGTCAAATTAGTCAGCACCTGACGTAATTTGATGTAATTTTAGTAGTCAACTTTTTAATCGCGTCTAAAACTTGTATGGCGCTGATTAATTTGACAGAACTAACATAACTAAAATTTATCTTCTGTCCTTTTCTTAATGAAATAGAAAGAAAAAGATGTACTGAACTTAAATTTGGTTTAGTTTGTAAACAAGGGAATCGGCACCATTATATGACTTAAATAATGTTAACTATAAGAAATATCTAGCCGGGAAATGTAAGTTTTTGTACAAATTATAGGCGGAAACCCACCGCTGCTCACGGAGAGGCTACGCACGTGTGCTAAGATTCGCTTTGCAAGTAAATGTATACAATTGTTTCCACTGCAAACCATGGACACGCTATGCAGGAAATGACGTCATTAGTACATGCGTGGCTTGCTCGAATAAGGCGCTCACATAACTCGACGCTGTCAATGCCTTGCACGCTGTGCACACGGTACACGTACGCTATACACGAATATTTACCCACGACTATGCACGGCGGGCCACACGCTACAGTGTGTGCGTTTCGATGGCGTGACCACGGCAATATTTAAAAAAAATTAGAAAAATGTAAAAGTGAATTCCCAAAACCATAAAATTGTCAACGTTATGGTTAAAAAGTTATAAGGGTTTGAACGTGGCCGTGCCATTGAAACGTGGAGAACCGCGCGGCCACGGAGATCTTTAAAACTAAGCGTTGCAAAGACCTGACATTTAAGTAAATAACATTAAAAAAACCGGCCAAGTGCTAGTTGGACTCGCGTGGAAAGGGTTTCGTACGGTTGAACAAGCTATTTGGTTACATTTTACAATGTAATATCTGGGTTAAACTGTATACCAATTTACCAAATAGCTTGTTCGACTGTACAATGTCAAAGTAAATTTTACCGTAAGTGAACGTATTATATTGAGTTTACCACTTTATTTTCAATTGATAGAATAAATTATTATAGGTTTTCCTGTAATCTTCACGCAATGGACTTATAGCTCTAATTTTAGGGTTCCGTACCGTACCACTTTCTTGTCCGTCTGTCCATCCGTCTGTCACCACCGATTTTCTCAGGAACGTGTAGACATAGCAAGTTGAATTTTATACCAGATACTGAGGTCTATAGTCCCTATTAGGTGTATAAAAATCAAGGTCCTGAGTCAACATAATAAAAAATATGGGCAAACTTAGATTTTTTTAGATTAAGTACGAAAATTTACCTTAATTTTCGATTTTCTTTATTTTCCCTAAACTTGTACTGTAAGACCTTGCTTTTACCCAAAATTGACAGTTCTAGGTCAATCGGAAGTAACCCATAGGTTTTGGGTCGAAAACCTAAATGGTAGTTCCCGTTGACCTAGAATCACGAAATTTGGCGAGAAGCAATGTCTTACAGCACATGTAAAGGAAAAAGTCTGAAAACCGTAAATATGTAGTTTAACAACAAAATAAAAGCGATTTTACTATTACAAACTTATTTTTTGCGGTTGGTGCAATAACCGTTTCATAAGATCGAACCGCAAAGTTAAGTTTGTCCTTTAAAAAGTTTGTACGGAACCCTCGGTGCGCGAGTCCGACTCGCTCTTGGCCGGTTAATTTTTTCAAATTTTTAGGATCAGTATTTTCGGAGGATCAATGGACAATTTTCGTCTTTCATGAATAAAATCAAAATTATTTATTTTACAAAAAAACAAAACTATATTTGAGATCCTCATAACGATCCCATTCATTTGATAAAAATAAATCAATACCACCAAAAACATTTTCATGTTCATGTTATGGTATTGGTATGTGACCATATGACTCGCACTGTCAAAAAATATCAGATCTCATGTAGAGCCAAGCTTTTAAGGGCCTATACTACCTCAAATGGCTTAGCATGATCCTCCGTTACGCCTAAAATACTGCAGCATTAATTTTGAAATAAATATATGGCAAAGTTGAGGATTAATGTTAGGTCTTATGTTTGGTGAAAACACGATTTCATAAAAATTTCTCGATAGAAAAAAATCCCAAAGTTACCTCCAAATCGAACAATAAACCGCTGGTATTCAAAAAGTACTTCAAATTAGATCATGAAACTTTGCATACTAACTGAACTAACTATAGTGCAACACAAAATAGTAGAAATTAAATGAGGGCGCTGCGATCGCTCAGGTGGCAACCCAGTTAGTACGACCTAGCTGATCTTGATACTTGAATAGTATTATTGGTCTAATAGCTATAAATAATGAGAAAATAATTATTTTAAATAAGTATGTTAATTCATAGCTTTCAATAAGTTCCTCATAGATAATAAATAGATTTGGTACGTAATAGTAATAAAACTACAAGTTCACTCAAATATATCCGTGGCTGGCGTGAACACATTGACATGTCGACTTCTATGTTTTTTTTTTTATTGGCTTATTACATCCTGCGCATTAGGAAGTTATATGAAAAAAATTGACAACTCCAAATATACATAATTTTTGGAGCAATCGACTTTGGTAATATGCTGACATCTCGCATTTTAACGTGTCTAACTTAACAAAACCTCATGTCCAATTAACGATTCACATGTTTTTGTGATCGAACATTGATATTTTGTTATATCAACCTATATATACTCAGTACCCAAAATAATATTCGTTATTTGATATCTCAACATATACACTTAAAAGTTTTCTCTAGGTACTAATGTTAAATTGACAACTTGAAGTATCAAGCTATTGTCAGCCGAGGTCTTGTTGATTAAATCGTGATAAATTGAGATATCAAGTTATGGCCAACCGAAGTATTTCTGTTTAAATTGCGATATGTTGAGATGTTCAGTTACGGCCAACGAAGTTCTGAACCCTAAATATAATAAGTATAGGTATCAGTACATGTCCGTTACAAAAAACTTAAATGAATATATCCGTGGCTAGCGTGAATATGTTGACATGTCTAAAATTATAAATTGTCAGGGCGGCCATTTTAAAGTTTTGACGTCTTCTGGTAAATCGGTAAATTGGTTTAACTTATGTGTTTTAGTTGTTTTAGAGGTTATTTTATGCCATCTTTTAAATGATGACAATAAATAAATGAAATTCCCCTTATATTGCATAATAATAGACTTGTCAAGTCGTTCACCAACGAGTTATCAACTTATTCACCTTCTGAGTGGGGAGTGTTATTAGGTAAACAATGTTATTTTAATGACAAACACATTATTTAAATTGCATAGCAAACAGATGACAAACAAAAATCTATTTGATTTGCTGAAATAGGTACCTAATATTCACTCAAATCAAGCAATGTGAAATAAAAACAAATTAAATATAATTAATTGAAACACCACGAACCTACCAGTTTCGTATCGCTTTTGCAATAAAAAAAAAAAACATTTTTTTTTTTTAATAGCCTACATAGTGTCCCACTGCTGGGCAAAGGCCTCCCCTTTCTCCTTTCATACCACTCTATCTTGTGCGATCTCCGGCCATGTTAGCCCCGCAAACATGATCAGATCGTCACGCCACCTTCGCCGAGGTCACACTGGACGCCTGAGGAAAAAAAAACATAAAATAGAAAAAAAAAACATTGGACTATAAACAACGTCATACAGATACAAGTATGTTACTAACACAAATAACTAAAAATTGACTCCATAACCTCGTCGAAAACCCATTAATCACTCCCATTTAGACGACATTACCATTCATATATTTTTATTAGACCTCAGAATCCTCTTCATCTGGGTTGTCCTCGTCCAAATCTGGATCAGTAGATACAGAGACATCACCGACAGTTTTTATATTAATATAAAACTCTTTGAACGAGTCGTCAATCAGGTCAATCATGTCCATCAAATCCTTTTTTTTCTCTGCACTGATTGGCAAAGCTTCCTTTGAGATTTGGCTTAACTTAAAGATATCTAAGGTGGTTTTTCCTCTTTTCCGAAAATTGACTGATTTGAAAGGGGGTTCGCGATCCAGGCTTTATTGCAAAAACGATACGAAACTGGTAGGTTCGTGGTGTTTCAATTAATTATATTTATTTTGTTTTTATTTCACATTGCTTGATTTGAGTGAATATTAGGTACCTATTTCAGCAAATCAAATATTTTTTTGTTTGTCATCTTTGTTTGCTATGCAATTAAAATAATGTGTTTGTCATTAAAATAACATTGTTTACCAAATAACACTCCCCACTCAGCAGGTGAATAAGTTGATAACTGCTGGTGAACAAGTTGACAACTTGGTGAATAAGTTGATAACTCGTTGGTGAACGACTTGACAAGTCTATTATTATGCAATCTATGGGGAATTTCATTTATTTATTGTCAACATTTAAAAGATGGCATAAAATAACCTCTAAAACAACTAAAACACATAAGTTAAACCAATTTACCGATTTAGCAGAAGACGTCAAAACTTTAAAATGGCCGCCCTGACAATTTACAATTTTAGACATGTCAACATATCCACGCCAGCCACGGATATATTATGAGGGGCGACCCTTTCTGTGTATAGCTGGAGTCGAGAATTTCCCGCCGTTTTGCACAATTCTGCGCACTGTGCTTACAGAAACACCTAAAACAAACAAAGCATGTTATTAACATTAAATAATATAACTGCTGTCAGTCCGACGAAAAAAGTCCCGCGCAAATATCGTCGTATCCTACGAATAGTGCCCTAACGAACATAAGGGCTTTCTTTTTTTATTGCATAATTCAATTCTGCTCGTCATACCACAGATAACCAGTTTAACAAAACAATTAAAAACCGCACAGGTTATCAAATAATTAGGTTTTCTAAAAAGCCACAATTTTAAGCACTACGTTTTCAACGAAGAAAAAAGCCACAACCGCCGTCGCGCCTTCGTTCTACGCGAGTAGTGGGGGTGCGGGGACGCGGCGCGTTCGTCTTAGCGCCGCTCGGCTAGTATTCGGCGGAACGCGGAGATTGTTAGTTGCGGCGAGCGTAAACTAATTTTTAAATAAAAAACTTTTAAGTCATTTTAATTACTTATTCATTTCCAATATAGGGTACATAGAAAAAAACCCTCATGGTGATTGTGGCCGTTTTCTATGGAATGACTAAATTGCGTATGTATAGTAGAGCCCTAATTACGTTTGTGTCTTTCTTCTACGTCGTCTAGGATTTAAGGGACAAAATGCGTATAAACTATAAAGATAATTTATTGAAAATAATGCTAACCAAACCATAAAATACCAATACACATTATATTAAACCACCAATACATATTTTGTCACATTTAATTTAATTAAACACAAAAAAGTGTCTCCTGAAAAGTAGCTATTATGCAGTTACGCCCCTATTCGTAGGATACGACGATATGTTCATAACGTGAAAATATTTTAAAATTGTTTCTTTCCAGTATTCGGTTGCTTCAACAAATATGGTAAAGCAAAAAACGTATTTGGTAATACGCAATTAATTACATTAAATGTTGTTGCCTTACTATCAATGTTGTTAAGTCGCGCTATAACTACAAGGGTATTTGTTTATCTTAGCATAACCTCAAAAATGGTAGACAACTAATTTGTAAATACTATTTAGATCGAAAATTTTGCTCCCTGAATGTAATAATCGTTTGTAATTAACGTTTACTGCAACTTTCAATAGTTACTTACCAGTAAAATCTGCTGTGCGATGGCAAACATCTTCGAAGTAGGATAGCAGCTTCCCAGCTTGTAATTCGGTCAAACACCGCATGAAAACTTAAACATTATTTCACGGGCACCTCCACGAATTACCTTATTTATGATAATCGCTGTTTTCCTGTCTACACTCAGAAATAACACACAAAAACCAAAATTCTAATGAAAAATGAAACCGATCGAGAAGAATTGACAGCTCAAGTACTAATTTTAGATGTTGCCAGAAAATGAAAAATTTTAGTTCCCAAATATTTAATTTCTACTCTTTTATGTTGAGCTATATAAAGCAGGTTTTATGTTTTTTATTTTTTTCAAAAGACGAAAATTTGATTTTATGAAGAATAAAAGCCACTAATTTCGCACTATTCGGCCTGCAGTGACTGACGTAACAACCACTTTGTAGTGCAAGCTGATTAGAACGTTATTCTAACAGTTTTACAAACGAAGTTTGAACCACCACAAATAGAGTTGCTAATACTATAGGCTCTTAACTCTACACCCCTAACTCTACAAGGTCTAACTTCACAAACTCTACACCTTATAGTCAAAATATGTGGCTTGGCCATTTCCCATGGGGGTATCCTATTACCCAGTTCACTTTACCTGTTTTGCATCACTGTGTCAAATCAAATCACAGTGATCTTTACTCTCTTTACTGTAAAAGGTCCGCAAATGGGATGTGGTCGTCGCGGAGGTCAGATAAGCAGTCGCTTCATGTATGCTCCTGGTAAGACTGGGAGGCGACCCCCAGTATAGTTGGGAATAGGCTAGACAGATGATGATACTGAAAGGTTCATATGGAACTTCGACTTAAATAAAATTGTTTTGTTGCAGATCTTCGGAATGATGGAGGACAATGGTAACGTGTTTTCATTTGACATTACAGTCCGTAGTTATCCGGAGAATTTTCTAAAAGAAATTTTGAATGTAACACCAGCAACACCTGTTACATTAAATAATACAGAAACATATGTTTGCGATTTTAAACCTAAAACCGGTAAATGTTACATACCAAAAAAAAAAACAATAACAGGACCCAAAGTAAAAACTGTTAGAGACATCAGAAAATCTTTCGAACAAGATGTATATAGTCACCTAATAACTGACTTGGAAACGCAAGAAAGCATTTTATTAAAAAATGTACAACAAGGCTCTTCAAGAGACGATAATACAAAAACATTGGAAATAAACATTTTGCGCGGCGATACACCTATTACAAGATCAACTTGGCAGATGCTAATGAATCTTAATCCAGAAAGCCAAAAATACCTGCGGCAATATGTTTTATCTAATCAAAAATACATTCAAGTGAACGGAAGTTATGGAGGAATGAAAAAACAGATTATGAACTATGATTTAGCAAGTAAGCCTCAGTGTATACCCTTAAAAAATTATAATAATTATTTTTTGAAACAACAAAAAGGAAATGTAAAGAATAGGGTGTTGCGCAATTTTTCAACATCAAAACCAGGTCCTCTTTGCATGAAAAAAAAATATGCAGAAAAACATGCAAAAACTCGAAATTTAACAGTAGTCTCATTAAAACTGAATTGTGATAATATAGAACCTTGGTGTATGGTTCATAAACTATACAAATGTTTTTGTAAAGGTAAATTTACAGAAACTTACACATCTATTCGAATTGAATGCGTCGGTAAAGAACACTGTGTGCTAACGAGCCATGCTGTAAATGTGGGACAAAGTTCAAATAGTGATCAGAATGATGAAACCATAAACACTTCAGATTCAGATAGTGATGATTATTTAGATTTTTCGGATAGAAAAAGTATATCGAGTTCAAGAACAAGGGCATTCGGAAGAAGTTGCACAGAAGATTGTTTTATCATTGAACCAACTAGAAACACTAATAATAAGACTGCCCGTGGCCAGGATTTTCCATTTAAAACTGACAAAAATGGTTCACAATTTTTACCTCAGTCGAAAAATGAGATGAGAGCTTGGATAGAATCTCTGCAAATGCAAGTGCAAGATGTTTTACTACCTCCGCAGCTTGGGCGTGGGCAGGCAATGTTTTCCTGGAATTTTATTTCAAGGACATTTCAAGAGCGGAAACATCTTTTTTTAGTAACTATAAAAGCACCGTACAAAGTTTATATTGCTGTAAATAAGACTAAAAACCCATACACCTGCACCTGTAAAAACGTAAATGATATTCAATTGGCGGACTTAAACAAATATCCTCCACCCGTACAAAACTTAGTTTATGCAAAAAAATTCAATAATTTATACTGTATTTTAAGAGGTTTAGGTTTCCTTTGGGAACTAGTGAATTTAGTAAAGCGAAAACAACAAACACACGAGAGTGACAAACATGCTGAAAAAAAAAATACGACTGAAATGAAACTGGATTCATCTCATATGGATACTTCATCTGATTCTGTGATAAGAAAATCGGCAGTTGAGAACACGGAAGAAAAAGATATGAATACATTCGATGTGTTTGATCAACGCAATTCAGACGTTAACAATTTAGTATCTGAAAAAGTTGAAGTCTCGGAAACATTAACTGTATTTAATAACACGTTGGAATTAAGGGATTCGTTAGTTGAGCATATGGCACAAAAGGATTTCCTGGATAAAAAAGGTTCGAATCAAAATAAGTCCGAAGTATACGAATCGCCAAGTTATGCTTGGATTACGACGAACAATATCGATACCTTTAATGTTGAAAAAAACACGTTGTTGTTTGTGCCCCTACCCTATAGCCGCACCAATAGCGTATTTATAACAGATGACAAACTAAGTGACGACCAACGAGAGAAGGATAGTCCCCACATAAAGAAAACGGAGGAATCGAAAGAATGTTCGCCACCCAAAAAACGCAAAGCCGGTGGCTTTTATCACGTCGCATCCGATGATGGTAAAAGAAAAAATTCTTTACAGTACCCTCAAAATGTTACAAAAACTATACATACAGACAATAGTGTAAAATCATCATTAAAACCTATAGCGTTTTCCAATGATTTAAATCGTAATCTGATTCGTGAAACATCACAAGATCATTATGCTGAAACATCGTCAGCAGCAGCGTGTCAATTAAAAATATCCGCTGTATTTTCTTTACAAAATGACGACAATCCTAGAGGTAAACATTCATGTAACAAAATATTTGTTTTAAATCCTGAAGAAAATAATAGGCAGCTTGTCCAAAATAAATTGACCAATATTACATTGACTTCTAGAGATGAGTATAAAAATAACAATGATGGAACAACAGATCTTGATTTATTACCATCAGTGGACACTGAATCGAGCACTTTAAATGATGATTTTTGTGACATATCGGATGAAGCAAATTATAAAACTGTGTGGATAGAATGTATAAATATTAAGAACCTGGGATGGATCCCGGGAATAAAAAATGTCGATAATTTCCTCAGCTTTAAAATACCAAAATGTGAAGAATATTCTGACTTCTACGAAGAAAACAAAGCTTTTACCGAAATCAACATGTAAGTACTTACTTTATTACTGTACTGAAAATAATGTTCCTTTGAATTGCCAATATTAAGCTTTCTAATGGTGTAATAATACAGTGATTTTTTTCCAAAATCAACGGGTTCGATTCCTGGCTAGGGATATTGATTTTAAAAAAATCCAATGATGCAGTTTTAGTTTTCATCAAAATCGGGCACGAGAGCACCTTCAGTATTTTTCGCTATTCCTCATAGTTTCGGATTTGGCCAACCACGCCACTTGGAAAATTTACCTGTATACAGCCGTAAACAACCTCATCACGAAGCCGCCAACAAAGCATTCTGTACATCAAACTAAGTAATTTTACGCAAAAATTATTGCTGGGATGGATTTTTTTTTGGGGTGAAAAATCAGATCTCAATGTAACGCACTCAAAACATTGTGCTGATTGATGGATTGAATAGTACGGGAGTCGTGGAGGTGTTTAAAGTAAAAAATCTTACATTAAAAAATTAAAAATTAAAAAAAATCTGTTCAAAAAGTTGGAACTCTGACCCGTAATAACTACGTAACTAGCCTTCTAGTTACGTAGTTATTACGGGTATTTATTTATTTATTTGGTACACCAACAGCAATACATACTAAGAATTAATGTGAAACAATGAAAATAACATAAAAGTGCTGGCATGTATGCCTATTATAGGTATACGCAGCATTCACCCTATGACAACAATATATAATTTTTCAAATCTTAATAATAAAATTTGAATACAATATATTTAAAAGAAAATTTACTTAATACTAAATGAAGTGATATGAATTAAATTATGCATTATGAGTGTGATATCTAAAGAATTACATTTTTTGTTAAATGGTTGCGCAGTTGTAAATGTGTTGAGTTGACAGAAATTAGGTATGGTGTAGAACAAAAAACTGATCGCAATGACGAGGAGAACAAGTACCTTTCGGCTTCGTTAAGAGGTTTTTTACACCTTTTATTTATTATGAGTTATCGCAATAACGCATACGTTATGATCGCGCGATAATATCGCATGCGTTATTGCGATATCTGTTTTTACTTTTTACCCACGACGGAACGGAGACGGTATATGCGTTTGGGGTGAGAGGATGTTTGTTTGTGTAAATATATTGCCATTTTGCTCCAAAACGGCTAGTCCGATTTTGATGCAGTTTTCAGTTGTGTTCGGGTTTGATTGGTGCATGTTCTTAGATAGGTGTTACGGTGACAACTCACCAGGGGGCGCTACAGCAAACATTTGTTTGTGCAAAACCAAAAATACTAGTCCGGTTTTGATGCAGTTCGTGGTTGATTAGTGCGGGGTCTTATATAGATGTTACGGTAGTACCTCACTAGAGGGCGCTGCAATAATAAAACTGTAGCAGAGGCGTATCTTCCATAAGGTCATTCGGGCGAACGCCCCGAGCGGCGCGTTATGTACTATCGAGGACACTCCCGCCTGACCACCACTAAGCTTATTTTTGCTTGCACTCGCAACATAAAAACGCTCTCTAGCCCCGCCCCGTTGACTTTGTGTAGAAAAAATGAATGAAAAGATACCGAATCGGCCGAGCGCATTGACGACGCACGCCAAACGAGAGTTATTGTTACTTTGCGCGCCAAAGTTGACGCTTTCCTAATAGGTCCAAACTTTAAGGGGGCGTGGCACGGCGCCTCCGCATGATTTAAGCGAAACAAAATTAAGCGAATGAAAAGATACCGAATCGGCCGAGCGCATTGACGACGCACGCCAAACGAGAGTTATTGTTACTTTGCGCGCCAAAGTTGACCCTTTCCTAATAGGCCTAAACTTTAAGGGGGCGTGGCTCGGCGCCTCCGCATGATTTAAGCGAAAAAATTGTTAACTGATCAGGCGGAAAAGACCACGACTGTACATCACTCTTTTAGTCACATGCGTTTCAGAAGCGGCTTTCCGAATTATCGACAATTATTGTAATAAAAACCATAAAAACGTTTACGTACATTTTATGCTGATGTAATAAAATCATTTTTACAGAAAGATAAGAGTTTTTGATGTAGAATACAGAAAGTAATTAAAGAAATGTTATTATACATTAATTCTTAGATACCCGCAATTATAGACACAATTAAAATAAGCATGCTCCAAAATCATTTACTCAAATGAATACTACAAAAGGCTTTTGTCAAAGCCACTGGAGGTATGTCATTGCTGATATGTATCTGTAAATCGTATCTAGTAATACCATGCCCTCTGTGTGCTTTGTTGTTTATCAACTGTCCCTGGTAAAGAAGCGAAGAATGAAGAGTTATAGCTGGTTACATTGTGAGTAATTAGGTGATTAATATTTTGCCATTGCGACCGTAGATTATAACTAACAAAATAATTACGAATTTACTCGAAGAGTTTAGTTGTTACATTTAAGTCAATAGATGGCTCTAAAATTTACTTGATACTCACAATTTTATATTGAAGATGTTGTAATTTTGTGACTAAAAAACATTTTTTTTATATTAAGGCATGTTTAAATAATAGCAAAATACTCCTGACGTTATTAAAAACCAATGCCAGAACAGATCGATTTTCTTTTTTGTTTTTCTGAAATGCAGTAGATTCAACGCAAATTTTGTTAATAATGACTTTTTCTTCTTGGTCCAATTTTGTTGAAAAGGAATTCAAAGTCACTCTTGGACATTCTTGTATTTTTTGTTAGTAATTGGTAAACAAGGATTTCTTTACTTAATGTATCTAAAAAGTCATCATCATCTGCTAGCCTTTTCCTAATCATGTTGGGGTCGGATTCTAGTCTAACCGGATGCAGCTGACTACCCGTATTTTACATGGAGCGACTGCCTATCTTACCTCAACAATCCAGCTAGTACTGGGTAATACGGTACCCCTTGGTAAGACTGGTTGTCAGAGTTTTCGGGCCACTGGCTACCTACCTTTAACAATGGCCACAAATCGACAACAAAGGACAAAAAATGTCAATGGTCGACAAATGACAACCGGGACCAAAGGATTAACGTGCTTTCCTTGTCTGTGGATGGTCACCCATCCATCTAAAGTATCACGACTATTGAAGAAAGGTCTTATCCACAATCTGGTTTTTTCTTTGGTTTTGTTTTTTTTTTTTCAAAATACTTAAGCAGCCATTTTGTAGCCCGTACTGTCCGTACAAGCAAAACTTATGAACTATGAAGAACGTGGATGGGTGAACATCCATTATATACCGAATTTTGGTCCCGCTTGTCATTTGTAGATCTTTGACAGTCGTTACAAGTAGTCAGTGGCTCGAAAGTCTGACCAGTATTACCAAGGGTATTGTATTACCCAGTACTTGACTGAGTCGTGGAGGTCAGATAGGCAGTCACTCTATGTAATACTAGTATTCAGCTGTATCCGATAAGACTGTAAGCCGAAATCAATATGGTTGGGAAAATGGTAGGCTGGACAGATGATGATGACAGTGGCTACGATAGGTCAGCGGCTGCATTTCGCAGATACACACATCAAAAAAAGTTTGTGATCAGTTTGAAAATTAGAAGTAGTTTTTGAGTTTATTCATTACAAACATACACACAAAAATACAAATTAGATAAAACAAAATATTTTTATTTTTTTTATTTCAAACAGGGTATTTCTATTTAAAAAAAAAACAACATAGTTTTAAAGTTCAATTTAAAAAATTATATCAGCTTATGCTAGTGATCACAAACTTTTTTTGATGTGTGTATTCGGTTTTGAAGCTAAACGCGAGTTTTATAATGCAAAAAAGCATATGATTCACTGCAATAAAAAACCAGAAAAATATATGATATTCTTCAGGATATATGCTAGTATGATAGTGTTTTGAAAACATAATACAACAAATTTTACTCGCAAAAAAAATCATGAACTTATCTCTAAAAATGTCTTTTAACGAGTAAAAACCATACTAAAATACATGCGATCATTCTCATTTTTTGAAAAAGAATTCTACAAGCAACATAATTATTAGCATGACAGTGTTTTCTTTTTTTAGTCCAAACAAAAGATTTTTAGTAAATCGCAAAAAAACACTAATTTCGCACTATTCGCCCCGCAGTGACTGACGTAACAAGTGTAAAAACCAGTTTGTAGTGCAAGCTGATTAGAACTTTATTTTAACAGTATTTCAAACGAAGTTTGAATCACCACAAATAGAGTTGCTAATTTAACTCCTGTAGCCGCCTTTGGTCGACGAATGTACGATACATTACATCCAATTTCAAAAAGGTACCACGCCCGAAGGCACCTAAGATCCCGATTCCTGCCGGCTTCCCTTCGGAAACAAAGCACTCTACGTAGTTTAGTATAGTTGGTACCAGTTAACATCGGAATAGAGGTCATTGCTCCGACTTTCATCCCGATATCTAAATATTAGCGATACTATCGCTCCATCCGTACAAACCTGTCGCAAAACTAATATCGCTTGAGTCTCATAATACATCCACAGGGTCCCACATACATAACACAGTGCACAACCCAAAAAAATAAGAAATCGAGCAAACGAACCCTACGAAATTAATTGATTTAAATACTTTATTTTCGTTTTTAACACTATTTTAACTTACTGAGACAATTTTAATAAAGTAAATATATTATTATACATCTTAAAATTAGGATCTGAGACTTATGCGCGAAAGACATTTGCGCAAAGAACACTTGTTGCGCGCACCCACTTGCGCGAAAAGACATATGCGCACATGGACTTTCGCGCGAACGAACTTTTGCGCGAATGGACTTATGCGCGAAAGGAATCTTGCGCGAATGGCACGATTGGACTCTTGCGCGACTTAATGGCCACTAAGGTTTACTCTGTAGAGTAAACATAACATCACGCCTATTATTACTTGAAGGTGTTTTGCTTTTGGTTATCAACGACCCCGAAAATCATGAAAACGACACCCATGATTAAAAAACCAAAAATTTTCCTCGGCGTCATCTAGGATTTTCGTTTGGACCTCATTTTCATATTCAGGGACCCCTAAAATCTTGGACGCCATCTTGGATTTTCATTTTGAGCTCATTTTCGTAATCAACGACCCCGAAAACAATGAAAACGACATCCATGACGGAAAAACCAAAAAAATCTTGGACGCCATCTTGAATTTTCATTTTGAACTCATTTTCGTAATCAACGACCCCAAAAACCATGAAAACGACATCCATGACGGAAAAACCAAAAAAAATTTGGACGCCATCTTGGATTTTCATTTTGAACTCATTTTCGTAATCAACGACCATGAAAACGACATCCATGACGGAAAAACCAAAAAAATCTTGGACGCCATCTTGGATTTTCATTTTGAGCTCATTTTCGTAATCAACGACCCCGAAAACAATGAAAACGACATCCATGACGGAAAAACCAAAAAAATCTTGGACGCCATCATGGATTTTCATTTTGAGCTCATTTTCGTAATCAACGACCACGAAAACCATGAAAACGACATCCATGACGGAAAAATCAAAAAAATTTCGGACGCCATCTTGGATTTTCATTTTGAGCTCATTTTCGTAATCAACGACCCCGAAAACCATGAAAACGACACCCATGACGGAAAAACCATAAGTACTACTAAATATAATTATGACATCACAAAAACTATCTCATCACAAAAAATTATAATTCTGATCTTATGCCGTTTACGTTTTACGAGGTCATCGCGTCAGGTGTGCAGCACATTATGGTCACGTCACACGTAAATTTATAAGCATAAAATTAGTTTTCTAGCAAAAAATAATAATAAATTCGAATTGGAACAACACAAGATTCTCAACCCCTGTATGTCTAGCCGACTGGTATTATGATACTCTAGCGATGTAGCCAAGTATCGCTTATTGGTCGATTTAGGTAACTAGTAAGTGTCGTTATCGCTTTGTGATAAAAAACTTGGTAGGTAGGTGTTGATGACCTCTATTCCGATGTTAACTGGCACCAACTATAGTCAAATAGTATACTATTTAAACATATGTGGGTATCACATCACAATACAGGCATTTAATACATCATAGGATTGAAAACATGGCAAAAATGCCAACACTTTTTATGTCAACAAAGAAATCTACAAATAGCGTCAAATAAGCCGGTGCTCAAGTGTCTGAATTCAGAACTAAATTCGTATGTACCTACGCGCACACGTGACTTCGCGACTGGCAGCAGTGGCAGCACCATTTTGTAGGGAACTAGGAAGCCGAAGATTATCGAGCAGGGGCAGAAATAGAAAGTATGTAGAGGAAAACGAGAGAGAATGAATAATGGTCGATTTGATACGAACTAAATTTTGTATTTTGTTCTATTTCGCGCATGACGGGTTTCGTAACATTGTAGTAGAGGAACTCCTTTAATTTTTAATTTACATATATACACATTTTGTAAAAATGTCAACTATCTACCTATTACGGATCATGACATACAGCCCCCTGACAGACAGACAGACGGACGGACGGACAGCGCAGGCTATAGGGTCCTGTTAGTTACCGTTTGGGTACGGAACCCTAAAGAGATGAGGTCATAATGAAAATTCAAGATGGCGCCGACGAAATTTTAGTATTTTTAAAACCAAGGAAATGACAAGCATGATAATGCTTGTCATTTCCTTGGTTTTCGGGGTCGCTGAAATCAAAACTAAGGAAACAAACCAAACTATAATAAAGAGGTGGCGAAAAAATAAAAGCGTCCAAGATTTTAGGGGTCCCTGACCCCTAAAATCTTGGACGCCATCTTGGATTTTCATTTTGAGCTCATTTTCGTAATCAACGACCCCGAAAACAATGAAAACGACATCCATGACGGAAAAACCAAAAAAATCTTGGACGCCATCTTGAATTTTCATTTTGAACTCATTTTCGTAATCAACGACCCCAAAAACCATGAAAACGACATCCATGACGGAAAAACCAAAAAAAATTTGGACGCCATCTTGGATTTTCATTTTGAACTCATTTTCGTAATCAACGACCATGAAAACGACATCCATGACGGAAAAACCAAAAAAATCTTGGACGCCATCTTGGATTTTCATTTTGAGCTCATTTTCGTAATCAACGACCCCGAAAACAATGAAAACGACATCCATGACGGAAAAACCAAAAAAATCTTGGACGCCATCATGGATTTTCATTTTGAGCTCATTTTCGTAATCAACGACCACGAAAACCATGAAAACGACATCCATGACGGAAAAATCAAAAAAATTTCGGACGCCATCTTGGATTTTCATTTTGAGCTCATTTTCGTAATCAACGACCCCGAAAACCATGAAAACGACACCCATGACGGAAAAACCATAAGTACTACTAAATATAATTATGACATCACAAAAACTATCTCATCACAAAAAATTATAATTCTGATCTTATGCCGTTTACGTTTTACGAGGTCATCGCGTCAGGTGTGCAGCACATTATGGTCACGTCACACGTAAATTTATAAGCATAAAATTAGTTTTCTAGCAAAAAATAATAATAAATTCGAATTGGAACAACACAAGATTCTCAACCCCTGTATGTCTAGCCGACTGGTATTATGATACTCTAGCGATGTAGCCAAGTATCGCTTATTGGTCGATTTAGGTAACTAGTAAGTGTCGTTATCGCTTTGTGATAAAAAACTTGGTAGGTAGGTGTTGATGACCTCTATTCCGATGTTAACTGGCACCAACTATAGTCAAATAGTATACTATTTAAACATATGTGGGTATCACATCACAATACAGGCATTTAATACATCATAGGATTGAAAACATGGCAAAAATGCCAACACTTTTTATGTCAACAAAGAAATCTACAAATAGCGTCAAATAAGCCGGTGCTCAAGTGTCTGAATTCAGAACTAAATTCGTATGTACCTACGCGCACACGTGACTTCGCGACTGGCAGCAGTGGCAGCACCATTTTGTAGGGAACTAGGAAGCCGAAGATTATCGAGCAGGGGCAGAAATAGAAAGTATGTAGAGGAAAACGAGAGAGAATGAATAATGGTCGATTTGATACGAACTAAATTTTGTATTTTGTTCTATTTCGCGCATGACGGGTTTCGTAACATTGTAGTAGAGGAACTCCTTTAATTTTTAATTTACATATATACACATTTTGTAAAAATGTCAACTATCTACCTATTACGGATCATGACATACAGCCCCCTGACAGACAGACAGACGGACGGACGGACAGCGCAGGCTATAGGGTCCTGTTAGTTACCGTTTGGGTACGGAACCCTAAAGAGATGAGGTCATAATGAAAATTCAAGATGGCGCCGACGAAATTTTAGTATTTTTAAAACCAAGGAAATGACAAGCATGATAATGCTTGTCATTTCCTTGGTTTTCGGGGTCGCTGAAATCAAAACTAAGGAAACAAACCAAACTATAATAAAGAGGTGGCGAAAAAATAATTATAATTCTCTTTTTTTTTTTCTTAGTCTTCCCGTCACACAAATTTGACCCTTCGCCACTAATAGGTACCCTCATAAAGTTTGGTAACTTCTTACCTATATTGCTTAATTTTTTTTTTATATATTTTAAATATTCCAGGGAATTAGGTAAACGGATTAGTGGTCTAAAGGTCTCCGAAGTACAATGGACAGTTCATGAGTCAATTGATCAAGTCCAAGGAGAAGAAATGAACGCTGAAAAACTTTTTCCAAATTATGTAAGTATCGTTGTGTTAACAGTTATTCACGTTACACTTAGTTGCTTCGGTGCCGGTGTATATTATGAGTTGTGACCAGTTTCACACGTGATAATTCGTACCTATCCGTTTGCAATCCAGTCAGTGTCTTTTTTTTACTTTATAATTTACTTTGATTTTTCAATAAATGTCGTATCTCATTATACCTATATTTTTGACACAACACACGGGTTACCAACATTGTTTTTAAGGGTTGGTTTGTAACAAATCATATTAATTTCCTCAGATTCTTATACCAGAAAGGCTGTGAAAGACAAGAGTGAAATAACAAAAAGTAAAAGGGGGTACCCTTAAAAACCCTGCAGACGATCTGTTTGCGGATGGATGGACGCTGATTTTATTGGTATGTCAGAAGTACTGTGTGAGGACTTTGTTATTTTGTATATTTTATTTTATATAACTCTTTTAGTTACTGTAATTGGTTTTAAACAACCGTTGTAATAAAATTAATTAATTAATTAAAACATTGGTCTATTCTTAGCCGGTACGCTTGACAGAGCGGTCGTGATCGTTAAGTACTCGTAGCAGTTGGAAGGAGCAGATGTGATGCACTTCACGACATTTCCCCACCGCTGCCTGCTAGAGGTCATCCTGCCGCATTCGTTAACTGAACCCCCCAATGGCAGACTTGATCTGGTCAGTCCAATGCGTGGGTGACCTTCCGCGCGGTCTAGTTCCTTCTACTTTCCCTTGGACGACAAGGCGTTCTATGGACTGATTGTCACGCCTAGAATATCCGAAGAATTTCAGGATGCGAGATTGTACTATCGAGAACAGCCGCTGCCTGATACCGAGTTCTTGAAGTATCGACGTTCGTGCGAAACTCGGTTCACGAAACCCCAAGCATTCGTCTCCAGCACCACATTCCCAGAGCATCTGTTTTCTGCTTTTCCACATCTTGCAAGGTCCAGGTTTCAACTGCGTAAAGAAATATGGGGAATACAAGCGTCCTCACGAGCCTGGTCTTCGTGGCTTTAGTTATGTTTATATTCCTCCATATTTTCTGCATCTTGTCCGTCGCTGTTCTTGTGATGCCCGCCCATACGTCGTTTGATCTCATCGATGCACCCACCATTGTTCGAAATTAGAGCCACAAGATAGATATAAGATTGGACCACGTTGCAATTCGCGATTTAGGTCACTTCAGGCGAATTATTCCTGGTACGGTTAACAATCATCACCTGGGTCTTGCTGCGATTAATTTTTAGTCCAAACTCATGGCTCACTCGTTCCATCCTTGACAGTAGCTCTTCCAAGTGTTGCAAACTGGTTGCAAATAAGGTGGTGTCATCTGCGTAACGCAAGTTTGCAATCTTGCATCCATCAATTGTTACACCATCCATTCTTCCAAAGTGATACGCATTATTAACTCTGTGTACGCATTGAATAAGAGCGGTGATATAATGCACCCTTGGCATACTCCGGCACTAGGATGGAAGTCACTTGACATGACATCATCTGTGCGAACTGAGGCTGTGCCCTCTTCATAGAGACGTCTAAAAAGGTGTACAAGATGTTTTGGTGTGCCCCATGTCTAGCAAGGTCTTCCACAAAACCGGCCATTTCACCGAGTCGAATGCTTTGAAGAAATCAACAAAGCAAAGGAGCATGGGCTTATTGAATTCTCTTGACTTCTCGATGATCTGACGTACGATGAGAATTTGTTCTCCCTTCCCCTTTACAAAGCCGGCTTGTTCCGGAGCGATCTCCTTAGACATGTAAGTTTTCAATCGCTCGATGAGAATATCTAACATTATTAGCTAGCGTGTGATATCAGAGCTATGAGGCGATAGTTGTTACATTTCTTCGTCGAACCTTTCTTGTGCAGGGGTATGAGTACGGTATATGTGTATATGTTCGGAGTGGACTCCGAAGGCCAAACTCGCTGTCTGCCATACCTTGTTGCAGATAAGGTGAAACATCTGGTCGCCACGTCCTAGGCTTTAATTGTCTCTATAGAAATTGCATCTTTACCAGTTGCTTTTTTGCTTTTCAGGTGTTTTATGGCAGCTCTTACTTCGGACAGAAGGATGTCTGGTTCCAAATTCTCTCGTTCTGAGTCCGTACTTTCAAACTGTTGCGACTGCGGGTTCAGGAATAATGACGTGACAGTAGCTCTTCCACGTTTCAGAGATTGGTTCGAGTTCTGTTGCTACTTCATTTTAGTCCTCAATAGTCCAGGGTTTAGCAGGTAGAGCTTTAGTAATGAGACGAATTTTGTGATACAGGTCTCTAGACTCATGATCCATAGCGTGTTTTTCGACCTCTTCACAAATGCTACGAAGGTGGGAATTGTGGTCTCGCCTGCAACAGGCTTGGATGTTAGCAGACAACTTATTCAGCTTTCTTATGTCTGTTAGTGTTCCCGCGGCTTTCTTATAAAACATAGGTACATATTTCCAAAAAGAAATAAAATGCACGAGATCTCCGCATGAAATTTGCATTAAACAATCCTGTCGAATATCTTCGATCTAGACCAAAGGATTTTTTTTAAATTGAACTACAGAAAAAAATCCATAATATTACTTATGCCTGTATTTTTCCCTAAGTTAGGTATGCTTAAATTCCGTGTAATAGGAGATGAGCCCATTGCCAAAACTGGGTACAAATCCAGACACCGGGCCGATAAATTCCTAAAAAAGGAAAATACCATACCCAGTATAATTACTTCCCTATTTTGGAATCGAACTCCCATCACATCAGTGGAGTTTCACACCATTTGATTTCGTCCATAATTAAACTAATCGAATTAATAATATAATTAAACAGATTTCTTTCACCTATTAACCTGCTTCAACAAATTAACACCAATTTGTGTTCTATTAATTACTAAGAATAAAATTGTTCTTGTTTTTATTTTTTGCGGGCTCTTGTGTTCTGCTCGGGTTATCTGAGCATTTTTGTCAAAGTAAACCGTCAAAGTAATCTATACTAATATTATAAAGAGGAAAACTTTGTTTGTTTGTTTGTTTGTAATGAATAGGCTCAAAAACTACTGGACCGATTTAAAAAATTCTTTCACCATTCTAAAGCTACATTATTCACGAGTAACATAGGCTATAATTTATTCCCGTACTCCTACGGGAACGGGAACTACGCGGGTGAAACCGCGGGAAGTCCGCTAGTTTTTAATATACCGTTATTTACTCTCCCTAAATAAAATCAAAAGTAAAAAAACTTTTTTAAAAACAAGCTTTTATTTTAAATGCGCTAAATAGAATAAAATAAATTTTGCCTTTACAACTATTACTATCAACAACGTCATTACACAATTGAAATTATATGAAAGCTTGTTGCGAGACAAAATCCGCGCCTAAATTACGCATTTTTTTATGTAGCCAGAGCGTTTCGGCCGTCAAGGAAACCAGGGTTTCGTAACTGGTTTCCATGAAGGCTTTTTTTATACGTCTACGTAACTGGTTTCCATGAAGGCTTTATTTATACTACTATGTAACTGGTTTCCATGAAGGCTTTATTTGTACTACTATGTAACTGGTGTCCATGAAGGTTTAACTGTTACATAAACTTTTCCGTATGTCTGGCTACTTATCATTTAGAGAGACGTCATCTATCAGATAATAAAGTTTCACTTGACATTGATAGAATGTCAATAGTTAATTTTCTTGAATGTAAGCTTACTCCGATTAATGTACTGAAAATGGATTTAAGGGATATTGAATTCATCTCAACGAGAAGAGGAGGCGTTGCTGCTCTACATGGAGGACACAAATATCATCAAAAAAAAAAGTACACGAATGGTAATACATTTTGGCTATGCTGTAATTATAATCGCGGATGCCATGGCAGCATTACTTTAAATGAAAAAAACCAAGTCAACAGTTACAATTCGCATAATGAGTGTTTGCCAAACAATGAACAGAATAAAGTTTTGAAAGAACTTGATAAACTGAAACACGCAACAGGATCTAATTTTGAGTCGATTCAAAAACAGTACAGTGAAATGGTGTATAAATTGGAATGTGATGGAATACATTTGATGGCTGACATTCCTCCATACGAAAATAAGAAAACGGGTCTTTTTAATAATCGGAATAAAGTCCTTGGAGTGCCTAAACTACGTTTTCCAACTTCTTGTGCCGTGGTAGTTCCAAAAAAATTTCAACAAACATTCCTTCTAGCTGATTACTATAATGAAGAAGATGACAAGCGAATTCTTATATTCTGTAATAAAAATATCCGATACTTAGTGAAGTACTATAAACATATATTGTGCGATGGCACATTCAAGTCTTGCCCAAAAGTTTTTAAGCAAATATACACAATACATGGCTATAACGAAGAAAATAAATCTGTAACTCCATTAATATATTGTCTACTCCCAGGTAAGACCCAGAAAACGTACGAAATCCTTTTTCGGCTTATTGAATCAAACTTTCGAGGTTGGAGGCCGTCTAAAGTAACAATGGACTTCGAAAAGTCTGCTATGAATGCTGTACATCAAGTATATCCAGGAATCGAAGTCAAAGGTTGCTATTTCCATTACAACAGATGCTTATTCCGAAAGAGTAAGCAGTTGAAAATTTCATCACCTGCCAAGAAACGACATGTGTCACGGTGTGCCGGAATAGCACGATTACCACCGGAATTTATTGCAAGTGGTATTGAGTATGTGATGCGTAGGAAACCCGTCGGTGAAGATATAAATAAATTCAATACTTATTTCAGAAACCAGTGGCTAAACAATACTGACTTTGAGAAAACTTGTTGCTGTAGCAAAGAACAGATCAGAACAACCAACAACTTAGAAGGTTGGCATAGCCGGATTAATCGGTTCATCGGACAGAAAAATATTACAGTTGCCAATTTATTAGATATATTAATTAAGGAGACCAAAGTCAGTAATATTTTTAAAACTAACTGTAAGAAAAGTAAACGCTACCTAGAAATTGATACTGAAATTGATAATGCTATAAATGATTTGCAAAATGGGCAAATAACTGTGGGCCACTGCATTGAAATAATTTCACCATATGCATTTTTGTTTTAATATTTTAAGTTTATATTTTAAATAAAATGAATATTTAAATAGTACAACTCTTATGTTTTCAATTCCATTCAATATTCATATCTCTCAGTTGTTAGAATGACAAAAAGAAAGTACCTACCTACTAACTTTTTTCGCTGTCTTCTTTCGTAGTCAGTTTCGTAGGTGGCTTATACGACATTGAATAATTACTCCTTCGAAACCAGTTACATAGTAGTATAAATAAAGCCTTCATGGAAACTAATAACGTAGACGTATAAAAAAAGCCTTCATGGAAACCAGTTACGAAACCCCGGTTTCCTTGACGGCCGAAGCGAGCCAGAGCAGAGCATTTGCCATCTTTGTATGAGAAGAGGCCTTTGCCCAGCAGTGGGACAGTATAGTAATAGGCTGGTATTACATTAATTATTATAATGTAGCCAGTGCCACCAAGACGTATCTATTTATCTAACGACATAATTATAATTGATTGAAATCGGTTCATCTGTTTAGATGTTACGAAGGAACTAAAAAATGGACAAACTTAAATACATCCAGATCAAACACATAACCCTCCTTTGGGGCGTCGCCGCAGTCGAGTAAAAATAATGCTTATTATATTTTTAAAGTTAAAAACATACCGTTTACAAATTAACATTATGTCCTGTGACGTTGCCGTCACTATGACAAAATGTTGCCAATCACAACATAATGACAAGTTTGAAAGTTGGACACGTTTGTAGGTATGCACGCAGCACGCCACACGCTCTCACCAACAATGCAGTCTGACAATCTTTGCTATTGGATGAGCGAAAGAGATGAAAATTATCGATAGCACAGACGTTATCGTTACGTACACCATAAAATTTTGTAGAAATAGCCGTTGAGTTTAATAACGTAAATTTTTAATTAACTTTAACTGCATCAAGCAGCTGTAACGATACCATATTTTTAACGGTATTTCAAGCCCTGCTTAATAAGAACTTAACTTATTTATTACTAACTAGCTCGCTCGAGACCTTTCTGTGCTAAGCTAGCCTATGTCTTACGTTTTTAAATAATATTATTTACACATTCAAACCTTTTTTCAGGTAGCGGACGAAAATGATGCTCTAATAAATCCAGTTTAAATCGAAGATATTTTGATATCTATTGTTAACCGACTTCTAAAAAAGAAGGACTGTCATTAGGGGTCTGATGATGAAGACGAAGGACAGTCAAGCGAACTCTTCAACGTTTTACAGTAGCTACCTTGTTGTTGGACTTAATTCATTTCTATTGATGAGAACTTTGCACCCACATGGGTTATTATAAGTGCCAGTACAGGTCTGATGATGGAGACCATAGACAGTCGACGGAATTCCTCAACGATTTACAGCAGTTACCTTTTGTTGGGCTTACCTCATACGGTTCAATATGCCAAAATGTTCAGTTCTTACAAAAATAATACATAATTAAGATTGAAGTTTGCATAGCAAATTTTTGTAAGATACATTGCAACTAAAAATGAAAAAATCTTTTTTGCAAAATGTTAGCGATGATGGACGGCTCAGTACTGTTTTGAAAGTATAATGTACCTAACTACTTAGTGTTTACTTTAAATTAAGAATCCATAATTGATTTACTGTCTGTGTTTGTGTATGTTTAACTATTATGTTATATTGGTGTCGATTCTGTTGTGCACAAACTAAACATAATTTAGGCTATTGCTATCTTTTACTAAAAGGCAGTGTGAGAAAAGGCCGGCTATAGCTATGAACTAAGTTAGAGATGTCAAACTAGTTTATATGCCTTGCGCTTCACCGTGGTTTTAGTCGACATGTTTTTACGTGCACCCTTCATCTGTATGGAAATATTAGTTCCAACTAAATTTGACAGCTCTAAATTACGTCCTTCTCTTTCTCGTTTTATTAGAGAGAAAAAGATAGCAATAACCTAAATTAAGTTAAGTTTGTGCACAACAGAATCGACACCATTGTGTTCCTCTGAATCCTAAACTTGATGTGGCAACATTTTGAATATTATTCTAATAAAAGGCGGGGTGGTTGCGAACGTCGCGATACAGATAATAAAAAAATTTCAATGCGCGAGGAGGCAGAATCGAGCGCGATCCCGCTCGCACCCGCGTCCCGCGCCACCGAACAGTCGCCGCCGGCTAGACACGACGCCGCCGCGCCGTGAGGGCGGAATCGGACGCGCACCGTATACGTCTGCGCAGCCACCCAATTTCAGCAATATTTTCGTAGTTTTCTTTAAACACCAACAACAGTGCAATGATCCGCTACACAAAATATAAAACCGACTTTAAATAAATAAAAAAACCTTTTTCAGAAGGCGGTGGCAAAAAAAAACTGAATCAAACAAACAAGTCACCGACTTCGGAATCGGTTTTAGTTTTTGCTAAAAAACGTTAAAACAAGAATGTGACAAAACTGTGTTCTGTATTTTAAACAATATTTTTAAGATTATACTTATGAAAACTATTCATGTAAGCACAAATACGTTTATTTTTAAAACAGATAAATTACTAATTTTACTTTGTAATTTTAATGTGATTGATTAGGCACTGTGATTGTATTTTTTCTTGAGCAAGGTGTTTTGGTAAAATTTAAGGTTTACTTGCTTTATACCTAGCAAAAGCTAGAAGCGCCAAAGCTTCGAAGTTTGATTATAACTTAGACACACTTTTAAAATAGTAGTAGTTAGCTTTAAGAGTCCTATTACATTTTTTACGCAAATTCATGTTTTTGTACGCAGTAATTATCAGCAGCAGTAAGATATTTTAATTATTTGTATTTATTAGTATTAGGAGAACGATAGTGCTATTCTCTTTCTAGTAAGTTGGAGTTACACATTTTCATTTTTCTGTTCGTGTAATTTACTATAAATATTTTACTTTTTTTGTTTTTCTTCAATGCATGCCACTTATCCTTATCAGTTCTTGATAAAGCTTCTTCTATAGTTATAGGGTCTTCCTTTATATCTTCTGCATAATAGAGTATGTAATCATCGAAATTTCTCAATTTCCTTTCTCTAAGAGGATATCTTCTTTCAGGAATATCGTGCGTGTTTTCAAATTCCAGTACAGAACCTTCACTGCCTTGCACTTCAGTTTCAGAAACATCCATTCCTTCAACTGTATTTTCTACACACTGTTGTTCACAAGTGTTTTTCAATCTATGTTCAGAACTATGACTGTCCTGCAGTTCAGATTCAGGAACTTCCACTTCATCACATTCAATCATTTTCTTGTCGTACTTCGTGTTGTTCTTCTTGACGATCTTCATTAGGAGCATTAACTTCTTGGATCATTAAAGGTCTCTCCCAGACGTCATCTGATGGCATCATTTCTACAATTTCATCAGTATCGTTTGCATGAATCTTGATATGATTTTCAAAGAAAACTACGTCTCTTGCTTTGTATAAGCGATGTGTGACAGGGTCTAAAAGGCGATAACCCTTAGTTGTTTCACAATAGCCAACAAACAGTAGTTCTTTAGTCTTTGAGTCAAACTTCTTCCGTTTCTGTTTCGGAACATGCATAAACGCCTGGCAACCTTTAAATGCTTCAGGTCAACCTTTCTTTTAGACCATGCTTCTTCAGGCGTCATCCCTTTAACAGCACGTGTAGGACATCTGTTTTTCAGATAAACCGAAGTATTGACTGCTTCAACGAGGCTTCAACCCAATACTTCTTGTCAAGTTTCGCTTCTTCAAGCATGCTTCTGGCTCGTTCTACAATTGAACGATTTGCCCTCTCACTCACTCCATTCTGTTGCGGTGTGTATTCCACTGTCAGCTGGTGGGTATTTGGGTAATACCATTACTACGCAGAAAATTATTTACACGTTCATTGACGTAGTCGGTTGCGTTGTCCGTCCTAATCGCCTTGAGATTTTGACCAGTTTGATTTTCAACAAGCGTTTTAAACTCTACCAGCTTCGAGAAGACCTCGCTTTTGTTCCGCAAAAAAATAAACAAATGTTTTTCTCGATTTGTCGTCAATAAACGTCAGAAAATACTTATACCCCGCCCCGCAAGCAGTTTCTATTGGTCCACAAACATCGCTATGTACTAATTCAAGAAGTTCAGTAGCACGCGTACTCTTCTGTTTCGGAAAAGGTAATGTGGTTTGCTTACCTTTCAAGCACGACACACATTGTACTGAGTCTGGATCCTTAAAAGTAATACCTCTAGCCAGTTTGTCACGTAGTATCTTCATGTTGACAAGTCTCAAATGTCCAAGTCTGCGATGCCATAGCTGGACTTCATCATCAACCTTTATTTTTAAAGCTGAAAACATGTGAGAATTAGAATTGGACTTTACTACATAAATCCCTTTCTCTTCCTTACATACCAACTCAACCTTGCCATTCACTTGACATTCTCCTGACCTATACAACTCACAAGCTCTTTTCGAAAATACTACCACAAAATTTCGATTCACTAATGTACTTACACTTAGTAGATTCGTAGCTAACTTGGGCACAAAGACAGCTCCCTTTACACTCACGTTGAACTCATCTGAACAGACATCACCTCGGCCTTCACCTTCCACCCTGTTCCCATTCGCGCATGATATTTGGACTGGCTCATTCAACCTCTCATAGTTGTTTATGTTGAGAGGTTTTCTCTCAATCTTTGCTTTTTATAATATTTTTATAATACCCTGTAATTCCTTCATGTCAATGAATGTTTCCAACAATAATACGGTTTTATCATTTTCGATCCATAAAATACCTCTCAACATGGTAGCAGAGCGTTTAATTATATTGGAAACGATTGATTAACTAATCAATTAGGGTTTTAAACAAATAATTTGCAAAATAGTTATAAATTTTTTCAAAAAAAAATCTAACGAGGGCCTGTCAAAATGTCGACTTCGACTACGAGTTGCAAAATTGATATCGGTCGTTTAGAAGGTAAAGAAAATTGGTCAACATGGTGCTGTAAGGTACTGTTGCTTTTAAGGGGTACTCCTAGCGATGGCGGGTTGGATTCTATAAATGGAAAACTCCTCTCAGGCGCTATCTGTCACACTTGATAACAGTGCTGCACTACACTTGAGCGCTATCTGTCAAACTTCTATGGCGCGCACCCGCCTCCCAAAAAACTGCATTAAAAACCGTCTAAAACTGTCTCCTCTAGAGCTTATTCCTCTGTGTTCAATTCGTTACAAAATTCCTCAATAATAAAATCGAGCATCGCAACACTACTCCATAGACAATTTGCCGAAAAAAAAAAAAACTTTCATTTAACAGACGGTGAACACTCGAATTTACCTGCGCAGCAAATGTCGTGATAACTCTGGTATTTTTAATGGTAGCTGATACTATTATATATCAAAATTATCCTTGTGAACCGTGCTTTATTATTTTGTCAACAATTCGTTTTGGAATCTCGAAGTTGCAATATTTCGCCCGTGAAAAAGTAGTTATTATATGTACCTACAGTGATTGTGTAGTGTGAAGAAATACGTGATTTAGTGAATAAAACGTGTGTGAAATGGGAAAAACAGTGCTTAATTAGTGAGGTGATTAGATTGTTCAACTATCTACACCAAAAAACATGTGGGTTTGTGTGTTTTTTCATCCAACACCGGCTGGCAAAAATTAGTTCCCAGATGTAAACAAACAGTGAGTATCTAGTTTCATAAGTATATTTAGATATGATGCTATTGAGCTATAAATGAGATTGTGGTCTTGTTGGAAAGGAAATATAGTCTAGTTTATTTCTTTAATGTTAAAATGGATAAAAAAACTAAGAGAAAACTGATATTTCTAGCGAAATATCAGTTTTTGTAACTATTTTTTGCTATACATTATGACTTGGAGTATATAATTAAAGTATTTCATTTTGATTTCTAAATAAGTAAATTCCTTATCTAATCAGCTTGACAACAGTATTTTTGAAATTGCTCTAGGACTTGTAGTTTTTGAGCTACAGGTGTTTTTTATCGGATCGGACAGAAAATGTTTTGAAAACTTGCAAAAATTTTTCATGTGTGCGCTTGAGGGATTTGCAATCCGCGCGTTTAGCGTCGGAGAGGTAGAACCTATAAAACCAGCTACTATAGTATCATAAGGTAGATAGTACGGCGATTAGGGCATACGAACCGGTTTTTCCCGGTTCTCAAAAACCCGGGAATTCCCAGGTTTTCAGTTTGTAAAAAAAACGGTTTTGCCGTTTAAAAACCCGGGTTTTCGGGTTTTTCGGTCTTTTTCGTAATCGATCATTATTGATCTGTGAACATCGCAGATCAGACACGCAACACGTCGTAGGTCGTTTAAAATGAAATATGAATAAGTAAGTAAAATTTTATATCCCCCAAGTTATTTTTCTAATTTATAATTTATTCTCAATAATACGCTACAGGGTTTCTTGGGTTGTGGAATTGGTAAAATTATTATTCGAAAGTACCCTTTGTATATTTTTTGTCTTAAATTTATTGTGTAAGTATTTATTATTCTGAGATATTATATTACATTTGTATTGTTTTTAAACAAAAGTATCTGATCACCTCGTTCCCGATGCAATCCCTCAGGAAGCCTTCAAGCATAATCCGCTCCATAGCTCGCTAAGCGACCTTGATTTTTTGGACCAGCCGTACCGTGAGTGTCCACGTTTCGGCCCCGAAGTCATAACAGGAAGAACGCACTCGTTGAACACTTCGGTCTTTAGGCTCTGTAGAATACGCAATGACAAGATCTGAAGAAGTTTTCCAAATGCTGCCCAGCCCAGCTGAATTCTTCTGGTAGCCTTCCTCTCAAAGTTGTTCTTACCAAACTACCGTTTGCCCGAGGTAAATATGTTCTCGAACAACCTCAAGAGGACCACAACAATAGTCCTGGAGAGACGTGTTCGTGGAATATAATCTAGGTTTTGTTCACCCTGAGACCAATACGTATTGAAGAATCTACTAGGCCATCCAGCATTTGCTTGAAGTCATGCAACGATTCAGCTAGTATGACGATATCATCTACAAATCTCAAGTGTGAGATGTAGTCGCCGTTGATGTTAATACCACGTCCTTCCCAGTTCGGCGGCTTAAATACATCCTCCAGTGTTGGTGAAAAATTTCGGGGAAATTACGTACCCTTGCCTCAGCCCCCGACGCAATGGGATGTGCTATATTTGTTGGTTCTTAGCACTTAGATGTATCGCTAGTCTACATGGCACCGCTGCAGGACTCCAGGACTGACCAGGTTTCGATAGAATCAATAGCCTTCTCATAGTCCAAAAGTGCGAGACACAGACGAATTACACTCTTTGGACTGTATAATCTGCCGCACTGTGTGGATGTGGTCTAGAGTGCTGTATCCTGCTCGAAACTCGACTTGCTCCGTTGGCTGGAAGTCGACGAGTATTCGCGCTAGACGATTCGTGACTTCTCTTGAAACCAGCTTGAACACGTGGCTAAGGAGCGAAAGGTATAATATATGTAGTTCTTTAAAGGGTCTTGTTCCCCTTTTTAAATAAAAGAACGACCAGGCTCCTCCACGCTTCTGCAGTTTTCCCAGAAACCAGGACTGAGTTGAAAAGCTCTCTTATGGCCGTCTACGCCAAGCAAAGTAGGTATTTAACGCTACCACCCTTTACGCGAAACGAGTCATGCACACGCGTCGCCGACTTGAACCCAAAGCTGAGCGAAATGTCACAGTATAGGTAAGCGTGTCGTGTAGGCAGTAGGTCAACTTATTTTATTAAATTGTCAGCTTGATTTATTATAATAGGTAGTAATTGCGAAAACCTAACATTTAAATGTAATAAATTAATTTGAATAGATATTGTAAATGCAAATTGCTGCAAGTCGTAATTTATTCAATTATTTGTGTACCAGACGGGTGGACTCGTCTTTGGAAATTCAAAAACTATAACGGAACCAAATCTGAGCCACTAACCGCCCTGTACCGAAAGTTCCGGGTGTAAACGTTAGCTTCGTGGAACGGAGAGGTGGGTTTGGAAAATACTGCACTATTATTGTAGATGGAGAAGAAATGAAACACTATTTGACTATGGTAAGACACTACAAGCAGACAATACTGGAAAAACTGAGCTGAAACTATAATCGGAAAGAACTGTTAACTATTCGGATATCGAAACGAAACTGACTGCTTGAATATCGTAAACAAAACTGACTGTTCCAATGTCGAAAACAAAACTTACTATGCGGTGCCTGCGCTGTGCTTTCATACTATTAGCAGACACACAAAAAATATTCGCGAATCCTCTAGCGGTGTGTAGTATTTGTTCGCTAGACAATCTTTTAATTCATACAAAAAGCATGAACAAAAAACATTAACAAAAAAATACAAAGGAAACTATAAACAAAAGGATAATAAATAACTCGAACGGAAGAAGGAAGTAGGTACTTTACGCTCTCGGCGTACGGTCGAAATTAAATTAACATTTCTAGATGTTTTTTTATAAGTAGTTTGCGTACGCGCACCTGTGACGAGACTATTCTCGAGGGAATTTGTACCTACTTACTTTTAAAACTAATAATAACAGAAAGTACTCGACAAAAAATCACAAACACGGCAATAGCGTACTTTCTCGAACGTTCTTTCTATAGACTATATAAAAACACTGTTTGAGACACTTGTCGCGAACAATTTGACTAGGTTTCTTACATTGTTTTTATCTCACGAAGAGACACATGCTTTATTTGTTGTATGTGTCACCGTAAAATTGTAAATACCGTTAGATTATAATCTATCTCGTGAGATTGTAAACTCGTTCGTTGAGGAATTCCCTCGACTGTCTATGGTCTCCATCATCAGACCAATGGCACTTACAACCCATATGGGTGCAAAGTTCTCATCAATAGAAATGAATTAAATCCAAACACAAGGTAGCTACTGTAAAACGTTGAGGAGTTCCTTTGACTGTCCTTCGTCTTTATCATCAGACCCCTAAAGATGACCACAACCCATTTAGGTGTAAAGTTCTCATCAATACAAATTAATCAAGCCCAAACACCAGGTAATTATTGTGAATCGTTGAGGAGTGCCCTCGACTGTCTTCGGGTTCCATCATCAGATCGAGTCCAGACTTTCTTTAAATAGTAGTGCTCTAAAATACTCAATAAACAAAAAAACAAACGCACTAGTCGCACTACGATGTTCAAAGGTTCCCCTCGATTTCTCTGAGATGCCATCATCAGATCCCAGTTTCATGATCATGGTACTACTCTTGGAATATCTTCTTTCCAACAAAAAAAGAATTATCTAAATCGGTTCATAAACGACGAAGTTATCCTACAGTCAAATTGTGAAACCTCCTCCTTTTTTTAAGTCGGTTAAAAAAGACTGTACTGTTATAATTACACTACGTTCTTTAAATAAATCTTTCGATAAATCGACGGGACAGCCGTGCGCCAGCAAAAGGGACATAGGTCCTACCTCGTCAAGGCCTGGCGGGCGACTGAATCCACGTGCGCAAGCCGTTTTCTTATATAATAATTTATTATTAAAAGGATTAAATTGTTTTGAAAAAATTAACCACAAATAATTGTTCTATATGTTATTAACTTTGCTTAGATATTTTTTTTGGAAGTAAAACTTTCATATTCTCCAAGTAAAATAAGAAAAACATAAAAACATATTCGAATTAGGCTCCTGTTCGGATTTTTTTTTCATCGAGTGAAGTTTTTGATATCATGTTTTGAACCACAAATTATCTTAGTAAGTATAGTCAACTATAATATCTATTTTTTTTGGCTTTAAAAAATCACTATTTCTTTGATTACTATTGAATCAAAGTTATGTAAAATTGGGAAAATTGGGACTACCTGCCCTTAATAAAGGATTTCCTCCCACTTTCAGAAGCTGTCGCCCATCCTCATCAGGGGTTTTTCGATTCTTAAGCTGCATAAGAGCCGCCTCGATTTCGTCTTGGCTGACTCCCGACAGGTCTTCTGTGAAATGGCGGGTTAAAATAAAATAAAAGAATTAGAAGAAATAAAATTGAAGGATTCTCATTTTCAGGATCAGGTCCAGATGCATATGATGCGTACAAAACAATCTCCGGCTTCGAAACGACGAAATCCCCATTCCCCACTAGATTTAGTCAACTTTGTCAGGTGGCTTCTACCAAGTAATTAGTCGGACACATTCGACCTCCAATTTTGCTCAATTGCTTTTCTATTGAGCGTGTGCTGGAGCATCGAAGATCGCGTCTTACCAATTTTCTATTATTTTGCTGAGTGCCTGCAGTTCTGTCGAAGTGATGAGTGGGTTTTCACGTCGTTTCGTCATAAGCTCCAGAGTCTACTCCGAAAGTTTGACCTCCTGCCCTTTTTTTTTTTATTTTTTTTTTTTTTCGGATGGGAAATCATCAATTACCCCTCCCGCTCTGGGCGGAGCAGGAGGGAGTGTCAGACTTTTACTGACTAAAACCCATCCATGTTCCTTCATCGCCCTTTGTGTTCCGGGGCCACGGTATCTCTTTCGAACAGTCCCGCAACCCCGGCATGCATCGGCCCTTACGCCACATTTTGCAAAAACGCGTCTAGAGCTTCCTCCCTGAAGATTTCCACCATTTGGTCGAGCCCGTGGTCAAGATACATTTTGTAATAATGAAAAAACCCGAAAATACCCGAAAACCCCGGGTACCCGGTTTGGTAACAAAAACCCGAAACCAAAAACCGGTTCTGAAAAATGGCCAGTTTTCGATGCCCTAACGGCGATGCTTGTTTTGATGGCTAATATGTTGGATGCCACTTTACAGAAGGTCATGAGATTCTCAACAGCCAAACAGGTTTGGGATGAATTGCACACTTTGTTCAATGGAACATCTGAAGACAATAGCTATATTCACTATGCTACAGTTTCTTTGGCTATAAAAAAGATTCCTCACATGACATGTCAATGCATATATCCAAACTGAAAAATATATGGCATGAATTGAAAATGGAACTTCAAAAAGGTGAAACCAAATATGATCTTCCAGAGATATTACTAATCTGCAAGATCTTGGAAACTTTACCCGACAAGAAGTACTTCTCCTTCAAGTCTAGTTGGATGTTGATGTCAAGAAAAGATCGAACTAGAGACAATCTGACAGCACAAGTATGTGCTTACGAACGTTCACTTTTGACCAAAGAAGGTCTGAAGTACAAGCTCTAGTTGTACAAAACAAGTATAAGCGTAAGAAAAAGTGTGGATATTGCGGACTATATGGACACAAAGTTAAAAAATGTCGCAAGTGGATATCGGACGGGAAACCTCCTCAATAGTAGGGGAGCCCAAGCGGGGATTTCGGGATTTACTAAAGCGCGGCAGATTAATATACAGGGGATACCTTGTACCCGGTTAAGTACCTCCACAAAACATGAGGCCCATATATAAGGCCGCCCGTGAAGGATACAGGATCAGATTAGTAAAAAAAAATTGACCATCAGAAATTCTCGAGCGCGTCAGATTAAGGTAGGGTGAGTTAATTACATCCTAAAAAGTGTATATTCCACTAATCTGACAATTTGAGAGTGACGTAAAAAAAGGGGAGGGCAACCATAGAGATAGAAAGAAATATGGAGGGGCCCCGATATTCTATACCTACATTTGCATAGACAAATGTGAGTGAAATACGAAACAGAATGTGAAATATCGTTTTGCTTCATTCTATCTAATGTGGTAATCGTATTTGATAAAAGAGACAACAATATTTCAGCTGTTGCTCATAATGACAACATTTTCTTGTGACGTAGTTACAGTTGTAGGTAAGTGCCGTATCCGCCATATTTTGCGACGAGTTTTGTGGTAGTTCTGCTGTCAAATGAGTGTTTACTTTTGCATTTATTTAGATTTGTGAGAAAATTACGAAGAGTTTATCTTTAAAATTGCACGTATATGGTGGAAAACAGCTATTCAACATGCCTGCGTGTTGTGTTATGAAGTGTGGTGCAGGAAAGAAGGAAAATCAACCTCAATTATCTTTGCACAGGTTAGTAGCCGGTTTTCATGAATTATTACACATAGTAATACACTTTTGAGGAAAAAAATGCTAAGGGATCGTGAATTTATGGCTGTAGTGTTCATATTTGGGCTTATTTTCGTCCAACAGACCTTTTTTTAATTTCATAATTTCATTCGTTTGTTTACAATAACATGTCATGGTGGAATAGTGTAGTACCGTTGCTGTAATATTTTCCGATACTAGTTCCTTCGCTGTGCTGGGTACGATATCGGTATAGTACATACGTGTGCTAATCGGTTCGAAAAAATATGATTATTATTGTTCGCACGCAAATTAGGTACGCGTTTTGACTGACGAATTTTACGTGGAGTTACGGACACCAGCCCGTTACACAATACAAAACAAATATTGCATAAAGAAATTCCTATTTTTTTCAGGCATCCATCAAAAAACAACATCAAGAGCCATATGTTTTCTGTGAGACGAGCAACGTTAAAAAATCAGATGTTTCTTGTACATCTACTGTAATGCCTCCATTGCAGCTACCCCATCTAATTGTGGAAACAATGCTCAAAGAGGTATGTATCCACCTACATAGAAGTCGACCGTTTTACGATTCCCTGGCCTTCTTGCAAAGTGTGCGTGTTTGCCTAGGTTGGACTGTGGATGGGTGACCACCCATTACATACCGAGTTTCCTGCGTGGCTCGGAAAGCAGTTTTTGAACAAACTAACATTGTTTAGAAATGAATAGGTAGTTGATATTCATAATGTTGTTTTCATACCAAATGTTTATTGAATAAATAAAACACATGTTGATTTTTACCGAAGTTTTATTTAATGAATAACTAAAAACGAGGTGCGATACTCAATTAATGTTTGTGTTTTCATATTTAAAAATAATCTGCATAGTATGAGCAATTAAAGCTGGTAAGTTGATTTTTGACATACCTAGGTGTATTGGTATGTTTCACAAAACAGAAAAAACAGTAGAATTCGTATAGCGCTTTATTAGTATCGGAACCAGCGTACCCCAAACTAACACATAAACAGGTTAATTGTATTTCGTAACACTAAGAAAAGCGTGGTGTGATTGGTAATGTCTTCGTTTATTTGAAAATAAACCATATTCATATGCCAATAGAGTGGTTTATTATCTACTCTGTTTACGTATTAGCTCTTAGGGAATAGTTTCACGAGCAAGTTCTGCTACTCGCCGCTAGATGTCACTACACTAAATGCATCTACTAAACCTTTATTGGTTTTGTAATAAGATTGATATTTCCGTAACGAGCTCATTACTATGTTTGTGCTATTCGTCCTTTTCTAGGGTTGTACCACTGTCGTTGCCTTTTTATCGACATTGCGCTTTATTTTCAAATATAATACAAGTGTCGATAAATATTTTTAAATTTCAAAATGAATGAAGTACTTACATATGATAAAGATAAAGATAAAGATGCATTTATTTGTTCAAACATGTGTGACATGATACATAAATATGCACATATGGATGGAGAACGAAAGATTGCTGGTTCAACATGTTTTGCCATATTCGGCGTACAAAATAGTTTTCAATACCTTACTAGAAATTAAGAAATAATTAAATTGGATAATAGTCAAAATTCAATCAATTCAATTACCTAATTACATTCAATACAAAAATTATAGTCATAAAATAATAATTAAAACAATAATAAAATTAAAATTACTTATCAAATTATCTAAATTCAAAATTTGTCATTCAAAAACTCCGTAACATTATAATATCCCTTACTGATAAGCATTTTTTTTAGCTCTCTCTTGAATGAATTAATAGTCAATATCTTAATGGAATTAGGAATTTTATTGTATATTAATGGGGCCATGCATATTACACTTTTTTTTAGAAATGCTGTTTTGGCGGAGAGTGATTGCACCCAATATCTATACTTCTCACGTCTATTTCTACCTGTATTATTAACCAGAAGGGGGAACAAATTAGGATTAGTTTTTACAAATACCGATATTTCTAATATGTAAAGTGACGGAAGTGTTAGAATTCTGTGCTGTATAAACATAGGCTTGCAACTGTTAGTAGTTTGTAACCCAAACATAGCCCGTATACAACGCTTTTGTGCTTTGAACGCAGTGTCCTTCAGAGTTGAATTGCCCCAGAAAATTATTCCAAATCGTAATACTGATTCAGCGAGCCCGTAATATGCTGTAAGTAAAGTATCTGCGTTGACAGTCGGTGCTAACTTGTAAAGAGCATATGACGAAGAACTAATTTTTTTACAAAGTTCATTGATGTGTGTTTTCCAATTTAATTGCTTGTCAATGATCAATCCCAAAAATCGGACTGTTTCTACTTCTTGTATTATGTTATCCTTATATACTAAATTAAATTTTGATGGATTGCGTAACTTTTCTCGTTGTCTAAAATGCATTATATTTGTTTTACTAAGATTAATTTTCAAATTATTATCATTAAGCCAGGTAATTATAGAATTCAATGACTCGTGAGTGTCAGAATGGTAGTTAATCATATTTTTAGGTGCTATGGTTACAGTACTGTCGTCAGCGAACAATGACATGGGTTCCTTAGTTGCATTTGGTAGATCATTAATGTATAGTAGGAACAATGGAGGGCCTAATACACTTCCCTGAGGAACACCATATGTGATATAGCGCTTATCAGAGGAGAAAACTTGTTCCCTTTTAGTTTTAGTATCAAATTTTGATATTTGTGTTACTTGTTGGCGGTCTGATAAATATGATTTTATTAACTCAAGGACATTCCCTCGTATACCATAAGCCTCAAGTTTGTTTAGCAGAATATTGTGGTCAACATAATCGAATGCTTGAGACATGTCGCAGTAAATAGAACAAACCGGTAAAGATTTGTCAACTTGTGCAGAAACTACGTATAAAAAGTCATAAACCGCCATATTAATATTTTTGTTTTTTCTGAAGCCTTTTTGCTCATCACATAGGATTACATTGTGGTCTAAGTAGCTATTTATTTCATTGTATATATATTTTTCAAAGATTTTTGAGAATACCGAGATTAGTGCTATAGGTCTATAGTTCTCCATTAAGTATTTATTATCTTTTTTAAATATCGGTTTTATAATTGTCAATTTGAGGTCTTTTGGGAATGTTCCACTCTGTATGCAAAGATTTAGAATATGGCTTAAGTGGTGAGAGATATCTTCATTCACTGCTTTGACTACTAAAGTCGAAATACCGTCATACCCTACACTACTAGTATTTTTGAGATTTCTTATAATCTTCTGCATATGATAAGGTGAACAGGGTGATAAAAACATTGAGTTTGGCTGGGGATCAATTAGGGCTGTGGATTCTTTTCCAGCACCTGGAATAGCCTGTACTTTTTCAATGAAATAGTTATTAAACGCATTTGCAATTTCTGTAGGATTTTTTGTTAATTTATCGTTAATTTTTAATTCAGTTAGTGAATCTTTTGGAATATTTAATTTCTTATTATTTATAATTTGCCAAGCTGCTTTATTTTTGTTAGCCGATGTTTTTATTTTATAATTGTTTTGAGCGCGTTTAGTAAGGTTTATAATTCGTTTAAGAAGTTTTGAATATGTGGAATATTTTTGTTTGTTACTTGATGTTGGTTTCCGTCTGAAATTCCATAGTAATTCTCTTTTTTTCTTACTACAGGTCTTTATTCCACGTGATATCCATTTTAGCTTGGTATTTACTTGCACAGTAATTTTAGTTAGTGGAAAACACAAATCATAAAATAATTTAAATGTTTCAATAAAGTAATTATATGCTGCTGTTGGATCACTTGTGTTATATATTTCACAAAAAGAAAGGCTTTTTATATGTTTTTTAAATTTAAGAATATTTTCTGAGCTGTAGTCACGCTTCATTTTATGCCAATGCTTCAATTTAAATATTTTTCTAACTGGAAGCTTAATTAATTGGGCAGTGTGATCTGATAAGCCGAATTCTAACACATCAGTCTTACACGGTTTTTTAAAGTCATGTGCAAAGTTGTCTATACAAGTCTTACTCGCTAGTCTTGTGGGCTGCTTAAGTGCTAATGTGAGATTATAATTTAACAATACACATTCGAAATCCAATGTGGCATTATTGGACTTCATGATATCTATGTTAAAGTCACCAGCTATAACAGTATTATGATTATTAATTTTAGAAATGCAATTTAGAACATTAACAAGTCTATCAAAAAACAAATTGAGATTGCTCTGTCCCGGTACGCGGTATACACAAACTATTATGATTTTTAAATCTAGTAACTCGACTGCACAACATTCTATTACATTATTTATGGACAATTTACTAATTTGAGAAAGTTCTTTGAACTTGTGTACTTTATTTACTAGGATACATGCTCCACCTCTTTTATTACAAGTACGACTAAAACATGCCGCTAGTGTATAATTAGGTATGCTTAGATGTTGCTCATAACCTGCTAACATAAAATGCTCAGTGATACAAATTACATCAATGTCTATATTTTGGTCCTTTAGCTCTTCTATATTCACTAACAGTTGGTCAGATTTACTGAGTAGTCCTGCTATATTCTGATGTAAAACATTTAGATATTTAATGTCGAAAAAACAGCGAAGATGTTTCTTCTGAAGTATTTACAATGTTTTCTGTGGAAGTAGTCATGTGACTTACAGTAATGTCATTAATCAAATGAACCAAACCTTCAAAAATATTGCGTAAACCGTAGTTATTTATACGGCCTGTCGATAAGTTAAACATTTTGTGATCATACGTCAGATTGTAGTTAGAATCAAAAGAATACGCATGTTCATGAGTTAATAAATCTAAGTATAATAAATTATTAAATGTTTCAATTCTCCAGTTGTAGATATTGTTGAAGGTTCTAAGTTTAAAGGTAGGAACACATATTATAACATTAGTGTGAGTAATTTGTTTTAGAATATCCCGCATGTATATAATAGTATTGCAATAGTTTCCAGTAATTGTAAAGTCTTCTTCTCCAATTAATAATATACAAAAGTCATTCAGGGTATGGTCACATAATTTTGATTGAATTCCGCTAAGAAGTTGTTGCAATGTTCCGTTTGGTGTTATATAATGACATACATCGTAATTGTTAGTAAGTAAATCTTGAGCTGTCGACACGATTTTGTTTGTATTATTTGCGCTCAGTATGCAAACCTTGTTTTTTCTTGAAGGTACAGGGCTCAGGGTTTGTACCTGTTGTTTCATAATCTCAGTACTGTTAGTAACATAATGTGAAAATTGGTTTATGTGGGAGTCTGTTGTTGGCTCACTGAATTCCTGTTCAATAGATTTAGTTTGTGTTTGTCTTACTTTTTTATCTTTACTTGACTTCTTGATCGGAGATGAAGTTTTATGCATGACTGGACTACTCGTTACCTTTTTGTATAAGTTATTCTTCTTCGATAATTCTTCATTGGTTTGTCTGAGTTTACAATTTTCTGTTGATAACAACTCAATTTCTCTGTGAGCGCTTTGTAGCTGCGCCTCTAGATCCAGTAACTTATCATTTAGAATTTTTACTTGATCATCGTCATGGTCGGATAAATCGGGCATACTGTTTACCGTGTTCTCTAGGGTTTGTGAGAGACTGACACTGTCAGCGTCAGTTGTTACCGAACGTGTTCGATTACGACGAAATGTGATGTTATCCAGAAAGCTGTTCATGATTATACTTTTTTTTTATTGTTAAATATCTACTAACGACTTGTCCTGAGAGTGATTAATATTATTTCATTAGCCAGAAACATTCACAAAAAGACTCCGTAGAACTCGGATTCGAACCCGGACCCCTTGATATGCAATGTCGTGTCTTTAGCCGCCACGCCACCTGATAACTTACAAAGACGGTTGAAATTATGGTTCTGGTTCTGTAGTGTTTATGACAAAGTATTGTTGAGCGAGGGTATGTTGTATTTTTCCAAAAAAAAAATAACAAAGTCCGCACAATCCGAGACCACCCTCTTCTTCTTCTAAAAATCACTTTTTTCACTTGAATATTAGACAATGATTACTGTAACACCAGAATGATGAATGCATTGCACTGTTTATTAGTTTTGAACCAAGTTTATTCTGCTATAAGTAAACAAGGCCTTATTGGACTGCACTGTCACTTTGCTTGAGTAAATTTATGCACTTTACTTGAGAATACCGAAGAGATAATACTGTCACATGTTATTTGCACTATTATTGAGAAATTTTACTGATTGTTTTGTTATCTACTGTATATTTACTATTTTTAAGCAATTTAATTACACGGAGCTGATGTTAATAGAAGAGTGTAGTGTAAGTGGTAGAAGACGTTCGGAGTCAAATTCCAGTGAGAAGTCAAAGAAGAACTCTAAACTTCTCGTGTAATGACGTCATAGACGTCATAGACGTCATAGACATAGTTTGAAATCAAGTGTTATACATTTATAATAATGCTTATGATTTACCTATAGAAAGAATAATTAAGAATGTATTGTTATGTTAATATTGTCATGTTATACAACTGATTGATTTCGAAAATTATACTATTTGATAGAAAGGTAACAGATTAAACTACACGATTTGTTACTACGGGTACCTAGTACCTACTTTCTATTGACATCTATCATCTTTCTATGATCATAGAACATTGAAGTTTAAAATATCGATAACTCATTATCGATAACGTCAATCTCTAATTGAGTAGCGGACTGTGACATGTGCGTAGTTGGAATAATATGTTTGAGTTAAAAGAAAGTAGACCCTATAGTGTAAACAATAAAGTCTATTTGTACTTGTCTTGTCTAATAAAATAATCTTTTTCAAATTTTAATCGAAATAAAGCAAATTAAGACTTACCGATGGTATGATATACCACCATTTGATACATTTTTGTTTCTGCTATCGTTTTTACATTCTAGGACAGCACAATAGGGCATTTTAGTATTTTTTTTTAAGTTAAGTTAAGCTTTGTAGAAGTTATTGTCACTGTGACGCTTGTATCTAGACTGATGTGCGTGGCGTGTGCGTGGGGGAAACACTTTGCGGAACAGCGCAAAGCTCGGGGTACGCGCGCCCCGCCCACATACGACTTCTACTGTTTTTTCTGTTCTGTGGTATGTTTGTAAAATACTAGCTGACGTCCCGCGGTTTCACCCGCGTAGTTCCCGTTCCCGTGGGAGTACGGGAATAAAATATAGCCTATAGCACTCACGAATAATGTAGCTTTCTACCAGTGAAACAATTATTAAAATCGGTTCATTACTTCCGGAGATTACCCCTACATACAAACTTACAAACAAATGTTACCTCTTTATAATATTAGTATAGATTACAAGAAATGCAATTTACAAAGACCAATAACTATTTTCGTACCCACCAAATTAGTATCCTTCGAATTGGCCAGGAAATGAAATTACTGCATCTGGCAAACCTAGTCCGCATACCTACTAGAAGCTACAGACCAGATATAAAATAAGCGAAAGCGCAAAAGTGATGCGACTAAAATTGTTTATAAATTCTGTGCAGAAAAAACACTACATTAATTATTAACGGTCAGATATCAGAGGAGCATTAAACTTACTCATTTTTTTGTTACAACAGACTGTAAGAATCTATGGTATAATAATATAGAGGAAAGATTTGCTTTTTTGTTTGTGTGTTTGTTACGATTTAACTCAAGAAAAAAAGCTACATTTTTACCGAGTAACATAGGATATAAATTATATTGATGCCATGCAAATTAGCCGAGCTATCACAATTTTCGCGGGCGAAGTGCTTAGTAAATTATAAATATGATTCCAACGTGATATCTAGTAAGACTCGAAGTGCTTAGTAAATTATAAATATGATTCCAACGTGATATCTAGTAAGACTCGTAAAACTATTATGTAGTATTAGTATCGATACTTGTTATAGTAACACTATATTCCATAATTGGTACATCCCTATCATTGGCAGCCATTTTATGAGAAATTTTGTGGCACCTTTTTTTTGTAGGTATTTCCAGTCCATTTACTTCTCAAGTCAATGAGGGCAACTAAATTGTAAAAAAAAAACGTCATCTCGACATTCTCGAGCGTAGCTAAATTTTTTTTTATTTTGAAGGAAATAATTCAAGAATAATGAAAAATATATAATCTGACGATTTCCGCAAGCCGAAATAACAAAAATTCGTGATGCCTACATTTCCTTCTCCGGATTTCTATTCCTCTCTGACTCTTTCTCTATCTATTACTCTCTCACTCCGTCCCCACTCTGGTTTCTGTTGCCATGACGCCATCACAGCTGATCATAAAGACTCGTTCGTGGCATACAATACGGCCGACGTATCTTGGCGAGTCTGAACATAGGCTTTGCGAACTTTAGCGCATGTACACTCGCGAAGAAAAATAAGTATCAAAACACTTGGGAGACAGAAAGCTGCAAAAATAACTTTATATAAATTAAAAATTTAATTTCAGTCCCTCACCTTTTGAAAGCGGCAGATTTTTATTATAAACACACACAATATTATTTACACTTAATACTTCTATTACATTTACACTAATTATTATTTAATCACTGTCGCTGAGGGGGGAAATCCCTAACATAAAGTCGTCGGCCCCTTGCGTACCATGTGAGGTACTTGGCATAGGTTCATCATCAAAAATAGTGTTCTATGAAACTTCTATCAGACTTTCGAGCTGGGAGAGCTCAAATGTATAGAAATATTATTTCTTTGAACTTAGCGAGCTCAAAATATCACATAAATTATATTTTGAGCTCAAAAATGTCATAAGTACAATTTCAAGCGCCCAGGAATGGAATTAGCGGGAAGTTGCAGGGATGGCCTTTAAAGTGAACCGTTTTTCTAATTTTTTTTTGTCAGATCAGGCGAATCCCTCTAGATAATCGTCAGATTATGAGACAGTACGTTTAGAACATAAAGATGAACCATATATATGACGCGCTTGAGTATTTCAAAATGGCGATTTTTTTTTGCACATTATGAAAATGGCCGCGAGTTTGCGTCCCATCGAAATCGTCAGATTAGTGAATGAGAGCTTTTTTTTTGGTGTACTTAATCCCTTAGAAAATCTGACGCGCTCGATTAAACTGATTTTTTTTTTCATTTTCAACCCTTAAATACAACCACCCGCATCATGCAAACGATCAGATTAACATACGTACATTATTAAAAATACGTAGGACATTGATGCTATCAATATCTGATGCGCTCGAGGATGTCCATGCAACAGTTTTTTTTTACATATTTAAAAATCTATAGCATCTTCCCCCACCGATGTAAAGGTATTATCATATAACATTTTTTTCTTCTTATCATCTAAGCTTTGCATCCCAATAGGTCTCTACGACGCTCGAGTAAATCCCCATTTAGCCTCGTGGGCTCCCCTACTACAAACACCTGGCCCATCGACAAGTCAAGCTAACAACACCAATCTGACCCTCTCATTAATGGAAGTTGTTACAAATGAGGTAAATATTATAGGGAACGTGCAGGAACTATAGGTGGCAGCACTAAACGACAAAAGAGACACTATGCGGACAGTAAAGGAAACTTATGCTGTCACGCAAATCTCTTCAAAAGTATTATTTTTGATTATGATAAAAGGTATAAAACATGGGTTCCGGTCTAATAATAACGTCAGCGTAACATGAATGATGACCAATATGAATTTTGTGTTTCGTTTATGTTGTGTTTGTAGTGAAAGAAGATAACACATAAGAGTAAAATATGTTTAATGAGCTAACAGTAATTGTAAGTTGTAACTCGAGAATGACAGTTCTATATCCCATCGATGACGTACGCGCGAGTCCGGTGTTGCTAGGTGTAGCAGTCTCCCCCACGTTATTAAATTAAAGGTCCAACCGATTCGGCGGTTTCCTGGTCCTTGTACTGCGACGCGTCTCCATCAAGGTAAGTGCTGGCGCAGGTGTATGTACAGTTGGTGTTGTAGGTAGCCACTGTAGGTCTTCTGCCCGTCTGGACGTTTCTGGACTGGTTTCCTTTTCAGGGTTTTCTGACGATGGTGTAAAATCTTCATTCTGTGCAAGACTATCTTTTGTAATTGAGTCCGTATCCTGAGATAATGTCGGCTGCCGCAGGTAAGTGTTAGAAATGTTGGCATGATCATTATCCCTTGTGCATTTTGTTCCGATTATCTGATCCACATGTCTTTGTTGTTTCTTCCCATCTGTCTCAATTTCGTAATGTAGCTTCCCTCTTCTGTCCAATATTTTTCCAAATTTCCACTTATTTCCATCATATCCTCTTATTTGTACTCTATCTCCTCTCTTGAATTCTTTGTTTACAGTAAGGTCATCATTTTCATTATTTCTTCTTATCTCTCGTTCTCTTTTCACAAGGTCAATCCGTGTTCTATATATCCTTTTATACATCATTTCAGCTGGGCTTATTCCTGTAGTACTGTTAGGTGTTTTCCTGTACATCATTAAAAATCTCTGCAGTTTGTCTTGTAAGGATCCTTCTTCATTAGCCATTGACTTTAATTTATTTTTCAGTGTTTGCACATATCTTTCTGCCTGACCGTTTGTTGACGGATGGTAAGGTGCTGTGAATTTAGCTTGTATTCCGTTTTCTTTTAAAAATCTTTGCATTTCTTCTGATCTAAACTGTCTTCCATTGTCTGAAACTTGAGTTATTGGTAGGCCAAATGTAGTATATATCTTTTTCAGGATATTAATTGTAGCTGTTGCAGTAATAGATGTTGTTGGTACAACTTCAAGCCACTTGGTATATGCATCTACCACAATAAGGAAGTATTGGTTCATGAACGGTCCTGCGTAGTCAATGTGAATACGGCTCCATGGTTCTTTTGGGTATTCCCAAGCATGTATAGGTACTTTTGTAGGGTTTTTCTGCATGAGACAACACATTTTACATTGTTTAACCATGTTCTCTATGTCTGAGTCAATATTTTGCCACCATACATAGCTTCTGGCTAATGCCTTCATTTTCACAATACCTGTATGAGCTGTATGTAATTCTTTTAACACTTTGTGTTGGAGTTTCTTTGGTATGACTACTCTAATGCCATAGAAGATGCAGTTATTCTGTAGTGAAAATTCATGTATTCTCTTGCAATCTTCTCTACCTGACTGTATATCTAAGTATAGTTTTTGTAGTTCTGGATCTGTAGCTGTAGCTTCTTTAATTTCTTGTTGTGTAACTGGCATTTCTGTAATTTGATTTAGGTAGAAAACATCATCATCTGTAAGTTTGTCTTTGTTTAAATCAGTAGTCACTGCATTTCTAGAAAAATAGTCAGCATTTGCATGTTCTGTAGTTTTCCTGAGTTTAATTTCGTAGTTGAATCCAGCCAAGAAATTTGCATAATGTACTAGTCTAATGGCTGTAGTACCAGGTATTGCCTTCTCTGGGTGTAAGATTCTAGCCAGTGGTTGGTTGTCAATAATCAGGGTTATTTTTCTCCCATAGCAGTATTGGAAAAACTTTTTAAGACCCCATATCAATGCCGCTGCTTCTTTATCAAGTTGGCTGTACCCTCTTTCTGCTTTTGTTAGTGATCTGGAAGCGAATGCTATAGGTCTTTCGGTTTTATCTGGCATGATGTGTGACAATACCGCTCCAAATCCAGTAGGTGATGCGTCAGTAGCCAGTGTTACCGGTAAGTTGTCATGGAATGGTGTCAATACCTTTTCTCCGCAGATTTCCTCTTTTAGATCTTGGAAAACCTTCTCACATTTTGAGGTCCATACAAACTTTGTTTCTTTTTGTAGTAATCTGAAAAGTGGATTTAACTTTGATGCTAGGTTTGGGATAAATTGTTGGTAGTAATTTATCATTCCCAGGAACGTACGTAGTGAAGAAACATCTGTTGGTCTTGGGCTATTCTTTATATCGCTTACCTTCTCTTGTGTAGGATGTAAGCCTTGTTCATTGATTGTATGGCCCAGGTATGTCACTGACCTTTGGAAAAATTGACATTTCTTTTTATTCATGTGAAGTCCACACTTCTTTAATTTCTCAAAAACTTGTCTGATTCTCTGAAGTAATTGTATGTATGTTTGTCCCTGTAATGCGATATCATCAAAGAAACAAGCAGTACCTTCTATCCCTTGTAGAGTTTGATCCATGTATCTTTGCCATATATTTGGTGCAATTTTCACGCCAAACATGAGTCTTTTTACTTTGTAAGTACCCTTGCATGTACTAATAGCTTGCATCTCTGCTGTATCTTCATTTGTTTTCATGTGTAAATATGCTTGGTTTATATCCAACGTACAAAAATATTTACCTCCACTTAGCTTTGAAAATATTTCTTCAACTCTCGGTATCGGATAGTTATCATTTTCCAAATTTTTATTCAATGTCGCTCTGTAATCTGCACACAGACGTACTTTCCCATTTTTTTTCATAACAGGAACTATAGGTGTACCCCATTGAGAGTAGGTGACTTTCTCTAATATGTCTTCATGCTCCAATCTGTCTAACTCTGCTTCGACTTGATTTTTGAGAGCAAATGGTACCGGTCTTGGCTTCAGAAAGACAGGTACTGTTCCTTCTTTCAATTTAAATTCTGCTTGATAATCTTTTATTTCTCCTATTTCTTCAGAAAATAATTCTTTATATTCTTCTAGTAAATTCTGTAGTTTCATTTTAAATTCCTTTTCTGTAATATCTTTGTATTCCTTTTCAATTGTATTTATTTCAAATTCTAGATTCAACTTCCTCAACCATTCTCTTCCCACCACTGGGTCTACTTTCTTTTCAATCACAAATATTCTTCCTTCTATTTCCTTAGTTTTGTATTTTATCTTCAATTTGCAGGTACCCAATGGCTTTATGATTTCACCTGTGTATGTACGTAGCTTAACTGATGTATCTTTCAGTTTCAGGTTTTTGAAATTATTTTTGTAATATTCTGAAGAGCATGTTGTAACCGCTGCACCAGTATCCAATTCTAAGGTATGTATTTTTCCATTTAGTTGTAATGTAATATTAAATTTCTCATTATCTGTAGTGTACTCTTTATGTATTTTATGTACTTCATATATTTCATCTTCACTTTCATCACTGGACAGTTCACTTTCAATTTGTAATTGTTTCTGATCTTTGAAACACACTGACTGAACATGTCCTCGTCGATTACACTTCTTACAATATAATTTATGTTTCACTTTACATTGCCGTGCTGTATGATTCTCTCTGCCACAGCAAAAACAAATTATTTCCTTTTCTTTTGTATCATTTTTGTATGTATTATTTGTAGTTTGTGTATTTGATTTCCCATTATTTGTGTACTTTTTCTTCTTATTCACTGATATTTTATTTATATTTGTATGTACTTCTTGACCCATTTCTTGAGTTTCATATTTTGAAGTTTCAATGGCCATGGCAATCTTTACCACATCCTCAAACTTTGTATTAGGTGATTCCTGTAATAATCTCTCTTTAATATCTATGTTACGAAGCCCCCGTATGAATTGAACTCGCAGGTGTGTATCAAAGGTAGTTTGTTTACAATTGTTGCAAACAAAGTTGCACTTGCCTCCAATTTCTTTCAGTCCAGCAACATAGTTAGCAATACTTTCATGCTCATGTTGCTGCCTAAGACAAAATTTGTGCTGCTGTGCCACTTCCCCTGGTTCTGGTGAAATGTGATCTCCCAATATTTTTATGAGATTATCAAATGATTTTGATTTCGGAGTCTCTGGCGCTGTAATATTTTTCAGTACTTGGTAGTATTTCGGTCCAATGCAGTTTAGAAATATTTGTACTTTGACACCTGGGTCTGTCACACTTTTCAAGGTTATGTAATTTTGTAGTCGTTGTAAATACGTACTGAAAGCCTCGTTTATTTCGTCGTACGGTTGTAATATAATGCCACTTACTATTTTTGATGGTTGTACTTGATTTTGTAGTGCACTTTGTAAGTTTGCTTGCTGTATCTGCATGCCGCGCATGGTTTCCATCATTTGATTTAGAACTTGTGCCAATCCCTCCATTGTTTTTGAAATATGTCGTTCGGTGGGTAAGGAATAGGGAATTTGTGAAGCGGGTTATCATCACAGGCTAAGGGAACCCTTGGAGCAAAAGGAAAACAAAATGGTTAGGGTGCACGTGGGAAAAGAAAATTTTACCATAAGTCACGAACATATTCTTCGTATTTCACGTAAAACGTATTTCCTTCAATAATCCATAATCCTCGTCGCCAATTCTGTTGTGTTTGTAGTGAAAGAAGATAACACATAAGAGTAAAATATGTTTAATGAGCTAACAGTAATTGTAAGTTGTAACTCGAGAATGACAGTTCTATATCCCATCGATGACGTACGCGCGAGTCCGGTGTTGCTAGGTGTAGCAGTTTACTTTCTCTGATGAAAATTGTGGTGCATGAAGAAACGGTGGCATAAACAACTTACTTATTTTCAACACAATATGTTTTAATGGAAGGGAATCCTTTATCAGCGAGAACAGTATCTCCAGGCTATAACAAATCAATCCACAATCATTTGTTATAGGCAATCACTATTACGCCCTCCGTAGCATTTAGATACAAAACTTAGGAAACCACAAGGAGTGCAGCCAATTAAAAACTTTATTGTATAACCATGTTTATAATCTGAGTTCATGTGGAGACTGTTGAGGATTATTCGGTGTGAACTTCAGTGCAGTCTGGAACGCCCTCCGTAGCATTTAGATACAAAACTTAGGAAACCACAAGGAGTGCGGCCAACTAAAAACTTTATTGTATACCAATGTTTATAATCTGAGCACATGTGGACTCTTTGTTCAACTGTTGAGGAATATTCGGTGTGAACTTCAGTGCAGTCTAATCCATAATCATTTGTTTTAAGCAATCACTAGAACGCCCTCCGTAGCATTTAGATACAAAACTTATGAAACCACAAGGAGTGCAGCCAACTAAAAACTTTATTGTATAACAATGGTTAATGTTTATAATCTGAGTACATGTGGACTCTTTGTTTAACTGTTGAGGAATATTCGGTGTGAACTTAGTGCAGTCTAATATGTGTGTTCGCTGAAGTTTAAATGGTACGCCCCAGTACCATTTAATGTTTGCTAGGGCGGTTGATTTTGAAGGCTATTGAACTTTTTCAATGCAGAGTGTAACAAAAACAAATTGTGTTCAAATCATTTATCTTACTGCATTTATCCATTTTTTGCGTTTTTCACATGGTATGAGAGTACTATTCTTTGGAAAGTAATAGAATTTTATTATTTTACGCTATTTGAATTTCATTTTTGTGGATGTATTGGTACATCCAGAAATGCAACAATGCATTATGATTAGCTAGAATAATCATTTTCAATAATAAAATTAATTCTGTTTACTTGTTTAACATGTCAATGACAATTGACAAGTATTAATAGAGTACAAGTTTCGGATTAGTGACGCCAGTCGGCAGCACCGTAGTTGTGCACGTTCCCGTGACAAAGTGAGTGACGTTTGTGACGTTTAAAACTTTGAGTTGAGGTTTAGAGTATATAGTGTTCTGTGGTTGAGGTATTCTTCTACTTTTTGGATAAACTCTGTTTACGTACAGGATTTTGATCTTTGATTATCTTCATGTAAATCAAAATGTTTCACTCAGAGAGACTCAGAGTCAGAACCTGAAAACTTGTGACCAGGCAAACTTTTAAAGGGGTTTCAGAACATTATTAATTGTGTTCCTTTCAGACTTATAAAAAAACCGCCATCTAAAACGTAGGTGTATGTTCAAGTTCAAAACAGGAAAAATTATGTCTACCGTTCATGAGGGAGAAATCATTTTTAAGGAGATTTATGGAACTGATAATACAAAAAGATTGTATGTTAAACCCCCAGGTAAGATAGCCTATTATGTATTGAAGAAAGTTGACATTTTTATTTTGTATTTTGACCTACGGTACAAAACAGTAGGTAAAACTTCGTGGCGTGTACTCCACGTCTGCCACGTCGTAATTTTGTTGCAGACCAGTCAAATGTCGTAGTACTCGATGAAGAACAGTCCAGTGAAATCGCCAATTTTTTTACAAGAGTATTTCTCCCACAAGGATACCCTACCAGTGTAAGCAGAGACTACACAAATTACCAGATATGGGATACAGCACAAGCTTTTTGCAGCACAATTACTGGTAGGTTGAAACTATGATCATGCCAACTAATATAAGTATATATATATTTTTGTATCTATCTGTGGAAGCTTGTAATTAGCAATTTAGTTATATATTTTTGTTACTATAATGATAATAGTCTGTAAGCTTTCCTAAAATAAAATAAATAAATATGCCATAAAAGTGAAGTAAGGCGCTCTCTACAAACTTCAGTACCTATTGTTTTGAGAATCTTGTTGAACTACTATTTAGGTATACCTTTTCCATTTGTGTAAGCTGAAATGATAAGACCAAAAAGGTTTTGTGTCTGAAAAAGACCTTAAATCAATTTCCTAAACCTTTGGAGTGCAAATTCGTAATTTTAATGGTGCCTTATTCATGTCAAGGTTAAGTAGCAATTCAAAGCCCTGCTCTATAGCAGGGCATACAAGCCACTATTGGCTTGTTTAATTGTTGTTCCGCCTTATGCTTAGGCTTATGCAAAACCCATGAGCAATTTTAAATAACTCGCACAGGCACAATTTTTTTATGTTTAAAATAAATCATGCCACCTTCTTAGTAAAGTAATTACTAGACATTGGGTTTTCTGGTCTTGATGGACTATAGAAACTTAATGCAAATATCAACTGAACCGGCCAAACATTTCCTGGAGAAAGTTTTGCATAAATGGCTCCAAATTTCATGTTATATCCAGTAACATCAGCTGGCAGAGAGAACTCATTTTCACATCAATATTCTGTGACAAACAACTGATTTATTCAGATAATATATAAAGGGTGTAAAAAGACTCTTGACGAAGCTGAAACTCACTTGTTCTCCCCGTCATTGCTTATTTGTTCTAGAGCAGCATTACTAAAAGTGTGCCCCGCAGAATCCTAAGGCTCCGTGGAGCCTCTGTAAAAACGGAACGAATTTTCGCTCCACTTTAATACTGGTCATTAAAAATGATACCAAAGAAAAATAAGGTTGCAGAAAAAATCAAGTCACTAAAATTATAATATTTTTTCAGCAAGTATTGTAATACAGTCAAATCTAGCAGACTAGCTTTTATTACAAACAAGTTTATTTTTATTACAAAATGGGCCTGATCTTGACCTTGCTCACCCCTGATGGAAAACGAAAAAAAAATCAGTTGTAGTAATCCATTGTCAAGTCCATTTCTTGATTCCTTGATTGGGGTACAATAGGGGATGAAAGTTTGTATGAAACTTCTTCATTTTTGAAGTTAGAATTGTATAAATTGGTGATGATGAGCTTAAACATGGTTAGAAATACAAGTATACCTACTGTATTACTTTTTTGGAACTCCAAAAATGACGGAATTTCATACAAAATTTCATCCCCAATATTTTACCACCCTAAAGAAAGTTTTGTTTAAATATTGATACAGTAACCTTTGTTTTGAACCATGAGCTTATATTATATAGTTTTTTACATTTCTTACTTAAGATCAAGATTCATACAAACTTTCAACCCTCGTTTTAACCCCTTAGAGGATGAATTTCGAAAAATCCCTTCTTATTGCACACTTACGTCATTCAAGGAAGGTTTGTGCAAATTTCATGCTTCTAGACCCAGCTGTTTCAGCTGTGCGTTGATCGATCAGTCAGCCAGTCAGTTCATAATTTCATCCCTCTTTTCACCCCCCTAAGGATTGAAATACAAACAACACCAATGCGATAGCTTCTCCAACCATAACCCTAGATAATAAATTTTGTGAATTTTACTTCGAAAATTAAGGACTTTCCATACACAACTTCATCCCCCTTTTTAACCCTTCGGGGGTGGAATTATCAAAAACGCTGAGACACGTGTAAATTAATTTTTAATTGTCTAAACAAAAAGTTTGAAGATTCTAACTATAAAACTGATGGACTTTCATATTATTATAAAGTTCCATCCCCCATTTTACCCCAGGGGTGGAATTCCTAAAAATCCTTTCTTACTAGACTCTTCACAAAGAACATAAGTTTCTGTCTCTACGACCCGCGGTTTGGCCTGTGTGTTGATATATCACCCAGTCAGTCAGTTTACCATATACATATTATATACATATTATCTTATATATATATTATATATACATATTATCTATACATACAATAAAACAGTAACAAAAGAAAAACTGTACATTGAGAATTTTCGAGAAAAAATAAGTGGCTTTTGTTAGAAAAACTAATTTGATGACAAAAAAGTGAGCTTGTCTGTGTGTATGGTACGGCTTCACGCCAAAACTACATATACATATTATCTTATATATATATTATATATACATATTATCTATACATACAATAAAACAGTAACAAAAGAAAAACTGTACATTGAGAATTTTCGAGCAAAAACAAGTGGCTTTTGTTAGAAAAACTAATTTGATGACAAAAAAGTGAGCTTGTCTGTGTGTATGGTACGGCTTCACGCCAAAACTACTGGATAGATTGAATTGAAATTCAGCAAAAATGTTCTTTGTAAACCAAGGAAGGCTTTAGGCTACATTTATTATCACGCCATATGCTATGGGAGGTAAGCAATATTGATTTTAATAGGTTTTTGTTCGTAATTGAATGCACAAAATAATAAACCAAAAGATATAGGTATCCAAAAAACGCAGCCCAAAGTCACTATTCCACGCGGACAAAGTCGCGGGCACAGCTAGTGTAATATAATGATGTAAGAAAATGAATAAACAAGTACCATTGTGATTGTGAAGATTTTGTGCATGCTTCACTCTTTTTAGTTATTATTTTGGAATTTTGATAGTGCATGCATAATCCAATGTCTAGAAATAACCAACCAGTGAGTTTAAGAAAGTAGTGATGTAAGTAGCTAAAATATTGACAGCTTGTGGGACTGTAATTTCTAAAATAATTGGATCGTTTAAAAACATGTTATGAAAAAATATTTTACAGGTATCCTCGCCACACAAGAAGTTCTGCGAGGTGTGGGAGTTGGAGACAAGACAGCCACACCATTGGCAGCCACTGTTACCTGGGTTCTTAAAGATGGTTGCGGTCATTTGGGAAAGATTTATTTTGCATACAGACGAGGGTAAGTTAAGTTGAGTGCAACTATTTTTGCCAATACCTTTGTAAGAATTTTGTTGGCCTAGTAATAATGGCTATAGTGGTGTGCTAAGTGAATTAAATCCACTTCACATTCGTAGGCCTGTGCTATGTCCCAGCTGTGAGAAAATAATAGGCTCATTATGATAGTATTCTCTTTATGGAAACCTTGAAAAACAAACAACTAGTCAACTATACCAAAACATTTTCACATTAATATGAATCTTTTTATTGTTTTTAAGTTTGTGCAGTCCATCCAAAGGTTGCTTGGAACTGTAAAAATACCAGAGCTGTCAGAGATTAGACTGCCATTGTGTCCATAGAATTAGCAATATTTGTAAAACAATTGTGTTACAGTCTTGGTATATTGGTTTACTAAGTATATTCTATCTATTTCAATGTTTCCAGTACTCACTTAGATGCATACAGTAAGAAGTGGAGACTATATGCGGACGCCCTGAATGATGCAGCAATGTGCATTGAAATAGCTTTGCCAGCTTTCCAGCATTTCACCACAGTCATCCTATGCATCAGCACTGTTATGAAAGCCATTGTTGGAGTCGCCGGTTTGTATGTTTCTTGTTGAAAATGTTACTGCGTAATTCTCTGTTCATATCTTGTATCTGTTACTGGCCAAAACAAACTTCAGGCTAAACCGCTTTCAGGCTCAATATTTTGGTATACTGTAGCAGTAATTAGTGAATGGTGCAAGTCCACTAGAAAATGTATATTTATTAAATTAATTAATTTGCAGGCGGCGCAACCAGAGCAGCAATGACGCAACATCACGCCATTAGAAATAACCTCGCAGATGTATCTGCCAAAGATTCCGCTCAGGAAACAGCTGTGAATCTCGTCGCTTCCCTGGTTGCACTGATGATCATCACAGTCTTTGGGTAACAATGATATTATATAGTAAAAAGAGGTAGATAGCGCACTAGCACGCACAAATTGTTGAGGCCAAAGTGATACATACAATTGTTGCACTTTGATAGCTAGCTATCTCTTTCTATCTTATACGTTCCGTATTATCTATCGCTGTCGTAGTTTTAAATTACTCGCAACGATATCTGAACGCCATTCAGTATGAACATGGCGTATCTTCTTTATAATATCATTGTTGGGTAAGACGTTTAAAATTACATAGTCTACTATGATAGGGTTGCCCAGACGGATATGCCTACACTGAAAACTTGATAACTGTAGGTAGGGCGTGATGAAAAAACGATAAAACTATACTAAGAAAAGCTTTTAAAGTTTTCAAAAAGGGCCAAAATCTAACAATGGGCTGTTCATGCAACAGTGATTTTGATCTCATCATACAGGGCCTAAATCAAAGCGATTGGCTTCACTTACCATCACTTAATGAAGTTTCATGAAGTTACAGCAGCTTTCTTACGTAGGAGTTATTGACTATTACCGATACCATCATAACTGACGCACTATAACATAAAAATATCTTGTTTTTCTCTAACTAGATACCTTACCAATAGGTGTTCCAATAGAAGGTGGAATATAAACGAGAGGGAATGCAAATCGTGATTCTTAAAATCAAAACTACGACCAATTCAAATTAATATATATCAAAATTTAGAGGAGAGAAAAACAATAACGCTATTTATTTTTACCGACTAATTTTAGATCTTTGATGTGCCAACACCCTAAATTTTTGCCAGACAATTCTTGTAACACATACACGAGAGGTGACTTTTTCTCAATAATCTTGGCTTTAATAAATTTTGGATCCAGCTTCTTTGAGAATCTGCTTTCTTTGTCATGAAAGTAGGCGCGTTTAAAAAAAAAAATCTTGTTCTTCTTTCTAATCTGAAAAGTTTAATTGAAATTTATAGAGTTTTTGATGATAGATATTTTTTTTTCTAAGCTGTAGAAAAAAGAAAAAAAAGCGATGTATGATTCTAAACTTCTACTCCGTTCACCTAAAATAACCATTTTTTTTGGAAAGTGATAAAAAATACATCCGGTTGTTAGCATGGAGATCGAACAAACGCCCAATAAAAACTTTCTCCCGCTTTCTCCGGGTAAAAAATGCATTGTAGGTACTAACTTGTTGATTTGTCAAACGGTTTCGAAGTCTATTGATATGATAACAGACAGATTTACCAACATTCTTATTTTGTATGGGTGTAGAAAGACCCTTAACGAAGTCGAAACGATGATAACGAATATTTTGCTGTTTCTGATTGTCATCTACTGCCAGGTATGCCTGGGAAAGTTCTTAGTTACTAATAGTTGATATTGTAGGTCAAGGTTCCAACAATTCAAGTGTAATGTAATAACACCATGTATATTAGCACTTAATTACTTTTTTCAGGAGCTCTCTGATAGTATTTGCAGTAATGGTGGTATTTCACATTGTATTTAATTACATGGCAGTAAGATCAGTTTGCCTGAGAACCTTCAATGCACCAAGATTTTTACAAGTTATTGAAATATATTTGAAAGAAGAAGTAATTGCAAGGCCATGTCTCATCAACAGAATTGAACCAATTATTGCGATGAAAATGGGCCGGCTCTATATGGGTAAGCCTTTTATTTAGAGACAAACCTTACTTTGCAGTTGAAAAAATCTTCATACTTTGGTGTGCTTAACGATCAGTGCTCCAATGTCAACTATGTGGCAACATTTATGTTTTTTTAGTTCCTTTGATACTGAACCTGCCCCTGACCTAGAGCATGAAACAATTGGAACTACGAACATTCAATTTGGCACAATGCTTTTTTGTCCAAATAAATTGGAATAAGGGCAAGAGAATGATGATGCTGTGTATAAAAAATAATTTAAAAAATTAAAAAACCTGACTGTGTATAAAATAACTTTAAATAAAAACTGAAAACAAAAAAAAAAACAAGATCAAATAAAAAATTCTAATACGGAACATATTCACTGCAACAGTCGGGACCCATTAAATAATCTAGACTGAAATCATGATGCAGTCGGGTTTTTGAATTTTTTATTTTACTTTATTTAGTTACTATATAATAAGATGGGGAATTTCACATTTGATTTATTTTGGTGTACATTATCACTTAAAAGTTCATAAACCTACTTATTCATCCGCGCGTATCATGTATAGATAAATAAATATTTTTTTTTTTTTTTAATTAAAATATGGTCATCCTATACCATTTGAAGGATTTTAAAATGGTAAATCATGACCATATTTGTTCATGATGAGCCCTTTAATTTGATACCCATATTGCAGTATCCAATTTTTTTTTTAATTGCAGTACCTTTCCTTTTTTTTTTTTTAATTTTCACCAGCCCATAGGCTGGTGAAAATTTAAAAAAAAATACCCCGGGTAACATATTACCCGGGGTAACACAAGGATTCTAACGAAACCATGTAAATTGAAATCGGCTTTGGCGTTTTGAAGTTACGGTGGACTAAAGAAACTCACAAACATACATGCGTACATACATGAACCCTGAAAACATAACACTCCTTTTTTTGGGCAGTCGTGTAAAAAAGCATTTATTTTGTTTTCAGATAAAAATCTATGTGGATTCAATATTATAATTGGAGAGTCTATGAGTAAATTAGTGCACAGGAAACCAAAAGCAGCATATATGAATAATTTAAAAGGACTTTACAACTGTAAGGACTACATACTACTTCCATGTATGGAAACAAGAGAGATATATGTGTTTTTACGGGAATCTGCCAAGTCTGAGAACATACTGTGCGCTTACTTTCATTCTATATTACTTGGCATTATCATCTGCGCCATAAATAGTTATTATTTGGTATGTTAGTTATAAATACGTTTAATATTATTTTATCCTATAACTATTTTGATGAAAATTATCACTTTTCATCCTAAATTTTGTCGCCGACGAGGTAAGGGTAAAAAAAAACCGTGAAAATCGTTGAGCTGTACGCGAAACGACACAAATATCTGACAAAATGGTAGGTGAATTTGTGGCTTGGTGTGGAGGGCATGCGCTTGCGTTCATCCTGTGGCGGTCAAAAGTTTAAGGGAGTTACAAAAGATTGTAAGACCCGTGTGAGTAAAAGAGATAAACTACAGTTTTAATTATCGTTGATCGCAGAGTGTCCACGCCGCCGCGCTCTTGAGGGAACTGTCGTACATACAGCCAGGCGCGGATACAGGGGAGGGGCAATGGGTGCAGTGGCCCCCCCCCTGAACCGGACCGAATACGTTTTTAGCCAAGCTTGAACTAGTTTGATGGAATTTAAAGTAAATATTCTAGTTGTATATCTTGTCATGGGCGTCGCCAGGAGGAGGCAGTTGCCCCTAGAGGCTCAGTATTTTTAAAAGTTATAGCTTTTCCTGCCTGATGCCATAGAAATTAGAATGATATTTTACGTAATAAATTGTAGCGTAAAATGGAATCACTCATATTAAAATATTATTTAACCCTGCGGAAAAACATTTGCCAAAAAGGCTCCTTTTTTCTACCTTTGGATTGGCACTCCTATTGGATTTTTGCATGATTGACCTATATAAACAAAGCCTGAAATAAATTAGGAGCCCTTTGCCCCGAGGCCTTATATGCAATTATAGCATAATTATCTTAGGCAATAATGAAAAAAAATTGCGAGCTCGCTTCGCTCGCTCTTGCAGCCTAGTTTTTCTTGATTGACTTTGTTTATAAGAGGCCCAGGTATAACTCCAGTACGTCGATACAATCGTTAGCTCGTGGCTAAATAATAACAGCCGCTCGGGTCGATCGTTAGGTTAAGCCGTGCTTGCCTAGGTTGGTCTGTGGATGGGTGACCGCCCATTACATACCGAGTTTCCTCCGTGCCTCGGAAAGCACGTTAAGCCGTTGGTCCCGGCTGTCATTTGTAGATCTTTGACAGTCGTTAGGTAGTCAGAGGCCCAAAAAGTCTGACAACCAGTCTTACCAAGGGGTATCGTATAACCCGGTACTAACTGGGTTGTGGAGGTCAGATAGGCAGTCGCTCCATGTAAAATACTGGTATTCAGCTGCATCCGGTAAAACTGGAAGCCGACCCCAACAAAGTTGGGAAAAGGCTAGGCAGATGATGACGTCGAAACAATTCTAACCTGTTCAAGGTAGGTAAAGTGTTAAAATTTTCGAGCTCGTTTCGCTCGTTCTTGGAGCCTTAGTTCATTATGTTGTTAAAATTGACGCCATAAGCCGATTAAATATAAACAATTTTTTTATGAATTTTCCGGAAGATAGGTAAAATCAAACAAAAACTGCCTGAAAACAAAAAATCCTGTATCCGCGCCTGCTGATACAGCTCGTTGCAGTTGCTAGCTGTACTCGCTAACCGCCGTCTGTGGAACAAGTGCTTAAAGGGATTTCAGCAGATGATTGGCTGAATTTAGAACATTCTAAATTTGTTTCTAACTTACTTTTTGACGAAAGTTAAGGTTTTAAAAACCTAAAACCTAGTACTTTTCGTGAGGCTACTACTAACTATATTTGATTGTTTTTCTAAAGAAGAAAATACAAATCTAAGAAACAATAAATTAACATTTTGTTCCATTTGTTTAACTTTTGCACCCGAATGTACATGATGTAGTTTATGAACTTGTTTTTTTTTTACACCGGTCCGTTCAGACGTAGACATTTTTTGTCTACGTCTGAATGGACGACCGCGGTCCATTCATTTTGGTCCGTTCAGACTAAACACCTTGAAAAACATCTTTGAGGTGTTTTAAAATTAGAATTTCAGTTTTGTATATTCAAATAATCAATATCAAATGGAAGCGTTCATTCTGCAAGTGGGCTGCACAAACTTTACATCAAATACCTTTTTGAACATACTTAGTATTTATTATAACTTTGTTTGTGGCATATTTTTTTAAACGTAGTAATTTTGATTACAGCCAATTTACAAGAATCCTGAAATTGTGTCGAAACCATTTCCGACCATTTGCGAGAGTTTACAAAATGCTGAATGGACAAAGGAATCAATGGAAATCCCATGTGAACCATTTACATTTGAACCTTCCATTGAACTCATAGAGTTTCTTAACAGAGTTGTACACAAAGAATGGATTACAATTAAATCAGGGCTCACAAAAATTGGTAAGTAATGTATGTTTCGTGCTAACAAAATATAGTGCGCTCACCGTTTTACCACCGAAAACAAAACTCTACTTAAAAAAAAATGTAGAAACCAGCTTAAGCTAAATTCATCGATCAGTAGCGTCTACTCATTACTATACGTAAATGTTGTTACAGGCTGGGACCTCAAAAAAAATCTCCTGTTGATTGATGAATGGCGAATATGCAACGCTAAATTCGTACCCAAGCAGACGTCTTCCCGCGGAGTCGATGCACAAAAAGCGTACTCTGCTTATGACTTACTGACTTTCAGTCAAAACCACAACACTCATGAGGAAAATTTTATTGAGAATTATACAATTGAACCCGACACGAGTTATTTAAATCGTGATAAAGTAACAACGAGTCAAGCAACGACTACTAGCAATATCACCGTAAAAAATGCTGCAGAAGAGGGCAGCTCGACTGAAAACCAAGCAGCCTTGGAACCACCAAACATTAACACTCAAGCGAACCCGTCGCGGTCTAGCAGCCCATCAGGGTTTACATCGGCTTTCAACGCATTGAATGAGAAAAGAAAAGCTCCAAATGCCAAGGATTGAGCATACATCTTCCATTATAACCATATATTTATAATGGGCGTAAAAAAGGACGTCATTGCGATTTCTTTTTTATTACCTATGACTACACCTGGGAACCTTCTAGTTACGGAGATATTAGAGGTCAAAGTTCCACTTTTTCACAAGTTTAAGTACGACTTAATTTTATACATTACCTGCTTGTCCAGATCATTCAGAAACATTTTTTACTTTATTAAAGTTTATTGTTTACATACATTTAAACCAGACAACATAATAATTATGCGCTTCGATAGTCTATATGTGTCCGAACTATCACGCACACCGCTCCCTAGCAAGAACGCAGTTTTTATTTTTTTTATTGGAATTTCATCTTTAACATATGATATTATTATGTGCATACAAATAAATAGGCAAAAACTTTGATTGTTGTAACAGCTGTGTTAGATCTCATCATCGCGTGTTCATAATTCCGAAGGACTAGAATGATTGCTGAAGCGACACTTTTCTTTGCAGTTTTTTATTTTGTTATAATGCAATTTATATGTTAATGTTTAATTCTGGGTCGTCCCCAATTAGCCCCCAAAACCCAAATAGCCCAGTTTCGGCAATCAATTTATTATGCTCTCATGCACCAACGACAGATAAATAATAATTATTATGACTACAGTTCAGCTAGAGTGCATTGACCTTGCATTTCATGTTCCTAAGATTGTTTTTGGAAAAAAAGGTAACAGAAAAAACTTACATCTGAAGTTCAGTCTACGTTAAAATGAAATAATTATTATGACTCTTTATGAAATTGATATTTGGAAGTGGAAATAACATGAATTGGAAACTGATTTCAATATGGAATTTAGTCTGTCTCAGTTACCTACTATAATGCCGTTGAGTTGTAATGAGAGCTGGTGGAATAAATCACGAAATAATAATCTGAATGTCTCTTTTTCTGTGGATAAGTAGGTACGGTATGTAATTTTTCTGGACGACACGTGCAATCATTGTACATTCCTATTCATTGTGTAACTATTCTACTATTAGATGTTTAGAATTAGAATAATTCTAAGTGGGTAATTGTGTGTATGGTTATGAATACATTTTTTAAAAATAATGGCAACTAATTATTAACTATCATTAACCTCACCCTTCTTATCCTTAACCTGCAATTTTGAATGAAGATGGGGCAGAATGCCCCAGTAGGTACTGTAGCAGTAATCACACAAAATGTAGATCTGATCAATCCTAACATTTCATTCTATGACAGCATGTCGTTAATTAATCAAATATAAAAGTTAGGTACAGCAGTCGAACATTCAAATTATTATTGTAGTAGGTACCTAATGCGTTAATTTAATTGTAACCAACTTTCGCATTTTGGTAAGGGTCGCGACACATCTGCAGAACGTACGGCGGCGGCGGGCGCAGTGGTCTGGAAATCGAGCTCCATACTCATAGAAACTCAAAGTCAGGAATTCAAAAATTAAAAATTGCAATGGCTCTGGTATACCTCCCTTTACGTCATATTAACGTATGGGTTGGTATTAGTAGCTCCACGGGTGAGAAAAAAAAGTTTTGTGTTTTTTTTGTATGGGATAAAACACTTAAAGTGCATTTTTTCGAAACTGAATGGAACTGAAGGGCTGGTACTCATACGAGCTATTGTACCATACACGGCGATCAAGATGACATCAAATTTAAATGCCTTTGGTTGCCGCTTTGCACGTAGCAATTTTTTGTAAATTTTGAATTTTTGGTATGAGATTTTTCAAATCTTTGACGTGGTTAAATGTTGACTTGTTGCCGATCGATTTACTTATACTAACGTTAGTTTATATCCTGCTAATGACTTTTATGATGATGCTAGGACTTTTCTCCAACTTATTCATTTCCGAAGGAGTAGCTTTACATACATTGCAAGCCTGCGATGAGGTATTTGATAGCTATGAAGTGATTTTGCCATCTATCATGGTCAGAAGCATCGAGTGCTTAACAGCATAGCTTTTCATAAAAGAAGGCTGCAGTTCTGCAATCTCAGCTTGAATCAGAGCCTGTACTCCCACGATGTTTAACTTGTTTTCGTTCGAAAACTTAAAATAAATTGGTCTGCAGAACAAAACTTTTTTTTTCTCACCCGTGGAGCTACTAATACCACCCATACGTTAATATGACGTAAAGGGAGGTATACCAGAGCCATTGCAATTTTTAATTTTTGAATTCCTGACTTTGAGTTTCTATGAGTATGGAGCTCGATTTCCAGACCACTGTGCGGCGGCGGCGGCGATGGCTTATTATAAGGGGTTTAAGAGCCACTGAATGTTCAACTAAGCGCGCCATGCCTAAGAAACATTTTGTTTTATGTATGGACATTCGTAAGTAATAATAATTATGACCACTGCTAATACAGCAACTGCAAAAATAAAGCATCTCAGATCGCCTCCACATGAAACACTTCTCAATGTTCAATAGCCACGACTTGCCAGTTGGTATTAACGGTCATAGCTCATAAAACATTATGTAAAACGTACGATTTGGTGCTGCAACCAGGATCGCCTTCTTACGAAGAAACTCCTCAACGGTTAATAGCACTGAGTTGTCGTTCTGTACACCTACAGATTTGGTAAAGAACATATTATTGTTTTGCCTAGGGAAATCGTCATAGATGTCCAAGGAAGGTTGGTACAGTATCACGCGGGGTTGCGATATTCGTGGAGAGGATCCGGCAACTGGGTCTCGAGGTGGCATTGCACAAGTCCGAGGCCATGTGCTTTCATGGGCCTCGGAATGCGCCACCTCCGGGATCCTCACTGACGGTAGGAGGGGTATACATCGGCGTCGAGTCGACTTTGAAGTACCTAGGACTCGTCCTCGACAGCCGGTGGAACTTCGTGGAGCACTTCCGACGTTTGGCCCCCAAACTGGAACGCACCGGGGCTGCCTTCAGGCGGCTCCTGCCCAACCTGGGGGGGGCAAACGCCTCCTGCCAGAGGCTTTACGCGGGACTCGTGCGGTCCATGGCCCTTTACGGGGCCCCGGTGTGGGCGCATTCCTCGAGGCGGCGTGCCGCCCACTACCTGAACGCGCCCCAAAAGGTGGTAGCCAGGCTGACCCGGTACCATCTCCCGCGAGGCGGCGAGCCTCCTTGCCGGATTGCCGCCATGGGATCTGGAGGCGATAGTCTTTGCGCGCCTACATGAACGGCGCGTGCTACGCCGGGGGGGGGAACTCTTCTGCCGCAGCAAATTATCGCTCAGCGGACAGACTTCCGGCGGGATCTCATGGCGACATGGAGAGAGCGACTGTCGCAACCCCGTGCAGGGCACGCCACAATAATGGCGATAAGTCCCCTCTTTGAGGAGTGGCTAGAGAGACGCCACGGCGACCTAACCTTCCGCCTGACGCAGGTCCTCACCGGACACGGTTATTTCGGGAGGTTCCTGCACCGAATCGGGCGGCCGGACGACACGGTGGTGTGCCCCGCGTGGGCGGAGCACCGCCGTGTCCTACGAAGCGGTGATTGGCGGCAGCCAAACTCTCGCGTCCGGCCATGGTGCAAGCCATGGTCCGGAGCGAGATGGAATGGGACGCCGTCACCTCCTTCTGCGAAGCAGTAATGCTAGCGGAGGTGCGGAACGGGGGAGGGAGAGAACCTCTCAGCGTCTCGGCCGCCGCGGGAGACGGCCCGGGCGTCGGGGGCCACCACGGGGCCCCCGGTCACCGCAGGCGCGGGCCTGTGGGCTATGGGCTAGCTCGCCGTCCGTCCGTCTCATGACGACAGGCCGTGTCGACGCACAGTGGAACGAATGTATGGGAGAGGTTGGACATTGACATCTCCGAAAAAAAAGAGTTAAATTATGCCAAACGAATGATGCCATCTTATTCGATTACCTAATGCCTTCAAAACTTGTTCTGATCAATTTCTTCATAGCTCTCATATTTCGGGAGTAATTTGAGGAAATGTGATATTTTACTATGAAAATGAGTGTATCGAGCTCTCTCTCTCCTGATTCCGGCCTTGTTTCAAGTAGCAGTCTCTAATATCATAATGCTAATACTAAAAGCTATATTTAATACTAAGACACATGGTGCGCCAAATGTGCACTTTCTGGGATAAAAGGAAATGAAAATTTAAAAAAAAAAAGTTTTTTCCCCATTTGTATTTACTTTAAACTGCAGACAGACGTATTTAGAGGTCATATATAAATATATTAAACATGTATATATATTGTTTTTTTTTTTAATCTTGGGTATTATTTACAAAAGAACAGATGAGAGTATGACTTTTTTCACATAATATTTTATTTATATGTATGTTTTACAATAACGATAAAAACACTTGTTTTAGATATAAGTTGATAAGAAAATAATAAATTACCTAGGTTAATTAATAGTACAATACTTAAATAATTAAGATGTAAACTCTAATTTACTAAGTTACACATTTTAAAACAATATCAACATTTAATTATCATCGTCATCATCATCATCAATTAATTCCAATTCAGAACCGATATCCGCTAAATCATTTATGTTAACAATTTCGATATCACTTTTCTCAGAATCCGTAAGCACATAAAATTCCTTAAAAGAAGATTTTTTTACAAACTTATTTACTTTTGGACGAATGCTTGTAACAAGTGGATCAGAAGACAGTAAAAGATTGTGCATAATAAAAAAATCTTCTTTTAAGGAATTTTATGAGCTTACGGATTCTGAGAAAAGTGATATCGAATTTGTTAACATAGATGATTTAGCGGATATCGATTCTGAATTGGAATTAATTGATGATGATGATGATGATGACGATGATAATTAAATGTTGATATTGTTTTAAAATGTGTAACTTAGTAAATTAGAGCTTACATCTTACTTATTTATTGTACTATTAATTAAACTAGGTAATTTATTATTTTCTTATCAACTTATATCTAAAACACAGTGTTTTTATCGTTATTGTAAAACATACATATAAATAAAATATTATGTGAAAAAAGTCATACTCTCATCTGTTCTTTTGTAAATAATACCCAAGATTTAAAAAAAAACAATATATATACATGTTTAATATATTTATAATATGACCTCTAAATACGTCTGTCTGCACTAGTAAATACAAATGGGGAAAAAACATTTTTTTTTTTAATTTTCATTTCCTTTTATCCCAGAAAGTGCACATTTGGCGCACCATGTGTCTTAGTATTAAATATAGCTTTTAGTATTAGCATTATGATATTAGAGACCGCTACTTGAAACAAGGCCGGAATCAGGAGAGAGAGAGCTCGATACACTCATTTTCATAGTAAAATATCACATTTTCTCAAATTACTCCCAAAATATGAGAGTTATGAAGAAATTGACCAGAACAAGTTTTAAAGGCATTAGGTAATCGAATAAGATGGCATCATTCGTTAGGCATAATTTAACTTTTTTTTTTCGGAGATGTCAATGTCCAACCTCTCCCATACATTCGTTCCACTGTGCGACGGTGCGTTCGTGTTGCAAGGGCCGATGCCTGCCGGGGTTGCGGGACTATTCGAAAGAGATACCGTGGCCCCGGAACACAAAGGGCGATGAAGGAATATGGATGGGTTTTAGTCAGCAAAAGTCTGACACTCCCTCCTGCTCCGCCCAGAGGAGGCGGGAGGAGTCATTTGATGATTTCCCAGTGTGGCTGACTCTGGCAGAGCCACCATCAGGGATTTTAATTTTGATAACACAAAAATTTAGTCGAAATTAGTCGCCAAATATCAGATTTGGTCGGTCACTGGTTCAAAAGATATAAGGGCTTATTGTTGGCCCTGCTGGAGAGAGCCTACCCCAGCAGAGCCACATTAATAACTCAAAAATTAGGGCACCTAGCGAAGATCTGTTTTCTCCCATATTTACTCGCTAATTAGTCGAAATTAGTCGCCAAATATCAGATTTGGTTGGTCACTGGTTCAAAAGATATAAGGGCTTATTGGTGGCCCTGCTGGAGAGAGCCTACCCCAGCAGAGCCATATTAATAAATCAGAAACTAGGGCACCTAGCTAAGATCTGTTTTCTCCCATATTTACTCGCTAATTAGTCGAAATTAGTCGCCAAGTTACAGATTCAGTCGGTGTGTCATTAAAAAGATATTAAAGAATTCAATTTCCCCATACAGTGGTACAACCAAGTACAAAATACTTAAAGTAGTTTTTAGACAGGTGTATCTATACGACGTCTGGAGGAATTCTATAACTTCAACCCACCAAAGGAAAGCAGTATTCATTACCTAAAAACAAGATCTACAATAAATATATGTAATTATTTAGGTATCGAACAAAATGTGTGCATTTAGTCGCTGGCAGATAGATCGCTGCGCTCCGTTACATTTACACGGTAAGTAAGAAAGAGATAGATGCGCGTGTACAGACGAGCTACTTAGAACGAGTTGCCCGTGACGTACCTAAGTTAAAGTCGGCCAGTTTAAAGTGGAACTAATTAATAATTTTATCTACACCCATGCTATAAATCCTCTATAAAGGTATCTGAAACAGTTAGCTTATGGCCAACATTAAAACAGCCAACTGGTGCCGATTCTCTTGTCACAAATATCTCTAAACTAGACTAAAAATCACTAAAATTTAGTTTGTTCCTGTCAAACGACGTTTCCCATTCTGAAATTGATTAAAGTGACATGACTTAAACAGATTATAGTTTGACAGCACTAAGTTATTCAATTTGGTGTAAAATTAAGATTGTCAAACTAAATCAGACTATTTTTAATCGCGATTAAAAAGGTGTGGAATAAAATTAGTTGTCATGAACTAAAATTTTCAAAGTACATTTCTCTCGTATTTCTTGAGAGTTTGGATAATTTTGAGGTCAATAAGGAAGCACAACGTGATTGCAGTTGTTGTCGATTCGGTAGAAAGGTAAATGTAGTGTTATTTTATTATATAGGATACAAACAAAATTTATGAAAATTTACCAAGGGATTTTTGTACTGAACATGTATTGCACTTGTTATTAGTTGGAAAAGAAGTAGTAAATTCATTTCTCATACTCAAAGCCACTTCCAGGTTCTGTGTAATATGAAATAACTATTTTTTAGAAACTTTCAAGAAAGAATAAAAATATTTTAGGTTAGATTATTTTGTGTTCTTTGGCTAAGTAATTATCTTGTTTTAATTTATAGATTAGAAGCGTATGATCGAAACCAGAACTTTGGTGCCGACTGCATGGGCCAAAACGACATCGTATACCAGTGTCCACCCTGTGATACATTCAGTGATATAAATGCGGATTCTCCACTTCCCATCACCAGACAGGCAATCCAAGAATATGTTCATAGGTGAATGAATACATTTGTTGGTCAAATTTTTAGAAAGCTCTCCATACTAACAGTGATTATAAAGAAAATACTATTTCATCTGATCACAGTATAATAAATAAAGCTTCTGAATATAATTTTTTGTTATTTGTTTTCAGCTGTAACACTCAGCGTAAAGGACAGCATTTATTTGAATATCGCCATCTTTTGACCACCCGCTTTACCTCTGATGGCATTTACACTTATTTACGAGACCAGTGTAAAGCAATCAATCAAGGACAGCTATATTACTCCAGCTAACAATACTGTAATTTTGTCATTTACGCTTCTAAGGAAAGAACAGGAAAAATTACAAAAGGACATGAAGGCGAGATGATTCATATTTTAATGAAATGTTAACTCATTTAATTAACTTTTATGTACATCATTTAGAACCTGCAATTCTAAATAAATATATGTATAAACACTATTTGAAAATAGTAAAAAAGCAGAATTAAAAGTACTCTTTTATTTAATATTTTTCATAATACACTCTCCACAATTAGATTCTTCATTACACTTAGAATTGAGTAAACTAACTGATTTTTTTTATAGGATTCAAAACCTGTGTAAAACTTTATGGATTTATCATCCTCTTTGTATCTAGTAATAGACCCGTAGACATACTCGTGGTCAATTTGAATACTTTTAGATAAACACTTAGGTGCACTGTGTATACATTCGTCTTCACTGTTGTTTAATGTGTTAACTTCTTCTTCGACACCTTTTCTTGCTGTTGTATACATGGAAGTAAAACTACTGGTTGAAGGTTGCGGTTCTATTTCAAAACTTTCCTGAAATAGTTTTTTCTGCCTTCTTTTCTAATAACGATGCTGTCGGATTTTCTGGTTTAGCTTCAGTGAAACAGAATATCGATGGTACCGCTGTCTTTCTGAAATGATTAAGAAACCACTTAGGTTAACTTATTGTTACTTACCTACCAAGAATGACACAAATTAGTAAGTAATGCAAAGTATGCTATGTTACTGTATTAACTCACCTGTATACTATGAAATACACTCCACACAAACGTGCGGTAAAAACTTTACTTGAATTTTTTTATTGCGTAAGGCAGACTCCCATTGTTTTTTGAGTTTGCTTTCCTTAGGAAACTAATGAACTCCCCTATTTTTACAATTTAACTCGCTACATTAAGGCATTATTACAATAATTGCGGCAATTAAAACGATAAACAAAAACGATTGAAGAAATCCATACGATTTGACAGCTCATAATTCAAAGTAACAAGGTATGGTCGTATTAAGTCCCCATGGCAAAGGAGTTTAATTTTTTATTATTTTTAAAAACCTATCGGTTGATTGATTATTATTTATAAATTTGGGTTGATTTTTTGTTTGTTTGAGATTTCAAGCAAACAGAAATTCAATCATATGGACATGATGTCCAAAAATGGTTATCTAAAATCAAACATTTTAACCAGGATAATATAATTATGTGGATAGACAAAAACGAACTGTACTAATTATAAAATACATTTTTAAAGACCTCCAATTTTGAGAAAAGTCGTTTTTTATTTATGTGTGAATTTACACTTATTACTAGTTAAAACGAACAAACCTTTTCCAAACATCATGGCTAATAAAGCGAACACACCGAAAAAAGCACTGACGTATAAATCATATGGACTTGAAATGTTTGACTATAGAAAATACAGTTATACAAATATGAGGCATATCGACACCGAAATCATAAAAATACTGTTATCTCTTTTTAACTTTTAGAATTTTGCATAAGTGAAAAAGGATAACAGTGTTTTTGACAGTTACTATAATAGCAAACCTTCATTCCTAGCGTCTTTGAAATACCTATTTGCGGCCAGGCCGCCATTTTATTTTCCTGCTGTTTGGCTATTGCTATCTTTTTCTCTCTAATAAAACGGGAAAGAGACGGACGTAAATTAGAGCTGTCACATTTAATTGAACTAATATTGTCGATGTCGACTAAAAACACGATGAAGCGCAAGGCATAAACACATACACTGCCCTTTTAGTAAAAAATGTCGATTCTCTAATTTTAGATTAGTTACTGAACCAGAGAATCGGCAGCAATATCATCCAAACTAAACATGCAAAATGTTAGCTTAATCAAAAACCGGGAAGTCGGTGAAAAATAACTTTTAAGATTTGCTTACATAGTTATTTTGTTAGTTCTAAACAAGTGAAGCTAAGAAAAGTGTGATAAAAATACTTACCCGTTGATATTGGACCGTGACAACGTGAAAACATTCTCACAATCTTTTATCTAACATCGATTGTAGAGAAATATCGATATGGGCTACCCTATTAGCCGCCATTTTATTTTCCCTCTTTAATGTAGGTATGTCCACGTTTTTCTTGTAGGTATGCCAAGTCCATAGGATTTATACGTCAGTGGAAAAAAGTAACTTGACAATGTCACTGTCAGATATTGACTGAAAGTGTCAGTCATTAGTGTCATTACTCAGGTTTTTTTTTGAAATTCAGATCATTTTCGTTCACTTTCATTCATTTTCGTTTAAGCTCTAGTGCAATCTTAGTCTATGGTTTACTCAACTTGGTGACTGTCAAACTCGAATTTAAGTGTGTCAAAACTTTATTTAAGTTTAGAGAATCTTGTTTTCAGAATAACTTAACAAAACCAACTAACTAAAAATAAGAAATTTTAGTTTTAGTTTAGGTTAGTTCGGTGTACAAGAGAATCGGCACCAGTGTCTTAATAACCATTATAACACCCAAACGGGTGTTATAATGTTGTACTGAATTTCATTATGCAACTCGTTTTAAAAAAAGAACATCGAATGTGGTAGTGAATCGAACGTCTAGCACGTGCGATTCACTACCACAGCGCCGTAATTAAAAAAAAAAACTTATAGGTTAATTCGAATTCACGTCGTATCCCGCCATTTTTGTTCGACATTTGGATATTAGTCAGTGATGCCAGATCTACTGATTTAGCAGTAGATCTACCTGATTTATAAAAAATCTACTGATCTACTGCCTTGATTGGAAATCTACCTGCTTTTTTTAAAATCAGATCGTATCATCAAGTTATTGGCGACGTGACGTGTCATCTGGCTTATAGGCCTTAAAAACATGACATTTGTTCAACAACCGTAGTAAGTATCGAAAAATATTGCAGTCTTCTTTGTTTAATCAAATTAATAAAAATGTACGAAGATAAAACGTGTCAAAGATCATGAGTTTGACTTGTGACGTCACATTTGAGTAAAAAATGTACTCAAATGTGACATGTGACGTCACACGAGTTTGCGACGCACTGTATCGTCTTCATTTTTGTTTACGTGAAAATGAAAAAATACGTGTCCAATATTTTTAGGAAATCAATCTGACGGACTAATTAGATTTTTTTTTGTCATGTAGGTACCCTATTCAAGCTCAAGTCCTTTTTACTTCATGTGGTTATGACTTTTTTAATCTACTGATTTTTCCATCGATCTACTGCTAAAACTTTAATTTTTCTACTGATTTCTTCAGATTCCATCTGGCAACACTGATATTAGTATTGCATTATGTACTTTGTTGTTTACAAAAATGAGTGATACAAGCTTTGTGAATTTTGATAATTGAACAATACAAAATGTAAATAATTATATTACTACCTATACACGGTTTGTTTGTAGTAAATACAAGCAATTAAACTTTCCATGGATTTACATAGACTTCTTAGAACACTGCAACACCCTATGGTTTCAGAACCTTTTATGGAGGATTCATATCATGGATGTAGATAAAGTCTTGTATGCAACTGTACATAATTAGGTATTAAAACACTCATGTGATACTATTATCACACTCGGCTTCGCCTCGTGTGATAAACCCACATTCGTGTTTTAATACCCCTCATTATACAACAGTTGCATAAATAACTATTATATTTCGACAATTAAGTTTTATTATTCTAACCTAAATTAAGATAAAAACTCAACCCTTCCATACAAACTCTACAGCCTACCACGACACAATACACACACACCCACAACGCAACACTGACAATCACCTCAAAATACACATCAAACCAACTTTTTGGAAATTCATTTTTATAATTTGATTTAGATTTATATATTATTTCCGGCATTTAGATACAGTTCAATTTGTTGTATTTATAAGGAACAATAAATAAACTTACCTATTAAACCTTAATTAGAGCCGTTAAAATGCTCATATTAGGTATAGTTAAGTATTTACATCTTTGATTTATTATGTATGTATTTTTAGTACTTACCGAGACTTGGCTATTGGATGGCGTTTTGAGTTCAGAGTTTTTTGATGATCGGTACATTGTTTGGCGCCGCGACCGAGACTATGTTTTAACCGGGCAGTCGCGTGGTGGGGGGGTACTCATTGCTACTCGTAGAGAATTATCTGTTATTTGCATCGATCACTAATAAAAAACTAGATACACAATCAGCGGCAAAAAGTGTCCTCACCAAATAAGCGCCCACTCGAACATTTGGGTGCGCTTTTAATCTAGTAGCATTTGAACGCTCCGACGGTAAACATGCCTCAGTGCTCGTTTAAAAAGTGTAAAAATCACACATCCAGGACGCTAAAAAAGGATGAAATTTAATATTTTCGGTAAGTATTAAATTATCATTATTTAATTGTTATCACTGTATTGTAAATACTGATATTTTGTCAAGAAATCATCGTAAAATCATTTTTTAGATTAAGTCGTAATAAATAGCAGAAGTTATAAGGCATCTCAATAGTAAAGACCCTTACTAAACGCATTTAATCATACTATCGCATGCCCACTTAAATTGTTCGAGTTATGTGCGTTGATTCTGTTCCATTTGTTGGAGACGCTATTGTTCTTTTTTTATTTTTATTATTATAGTATGATTGTTTTTTTTTTTGGTCTAATGAGACTTCTTTACTGTTTCTCTAAATATTATAGTAACATTTTATAGATTTAATTTTGAATATGTGCATGTAATAAAATTTAAGACGTGAGTTTTTTTTTAGCTTTCCTCGAGATCCAGTCAGGTGTGAAGAATGGATATCAGTTATAGCACTTCAAAGATCCGAAAAATTCTTCAAGCCGATCCAAGGAAGCGTTTTATGTTCGAAGCATTTTTTTAAAAGTGATGAATATGTGACTACGAAAGGAATCACCAGGCCTATTACATATCTCTGTTGACAGCTCGATATGATAGTAACTGGGCTCAGTGTCCATTAAATGACTGTCAAAAGGTTAGTTTCGTATTATGTATAACCAGTCGCTATCAAATATGACGTCATAGGTGCCTATCGTGGCTGATAGTCACCGTAACTCATTTTGACAAGACGCTTTCGTATCGATTCTTCTAATATTGCAAATATGTAAGCATAGTGGACATCAAATTCAAGACAACTGAGTTTGAAGTGGCTTTCGTGAAAGACGTTACACCGTACCCGGGCTGTTAGTCACCGTAAAGTGATATCCACTCTGTGTAATACGTAATACCAATATTTTGACATTCACGGTTGTCATCAAAGTTCGGTGTAGAACCGAAGCTTGATAGTCACTGGATATCAGAAAGATACGTAATAGGCCTGCAGAAGTCTACGCAAAACAGTTGCACCTCGATATTCTCGATATTCTTTCCGAACTTTCTGTACTTACTTTTTATATCTTGAATTTAGATTTAAGTTGTTTGTCAAGCAATATCTTTAAATTTTTGACACAAAATAGAGATTAAATAAATAATTAAGACTGTTTCAATTACTTTCATTACTAAATGAATGTGGTGCCCTATCCAAAAACATATTTACATTCGGTTAAATTATAACCTTTACACTTACCATTACAGTTATACACCATAGAATAGAATAGAATTTGCTTCATTACACCATTTTTTTAAAACAAGTGTAGCATTTAAAAAAATATATAATTACAGTAAGAAAAAATATTCAGTTCGACTCCATTCATTCCTTGTCCAACCGCCGAGCCTCGGTCGTAAAATTTTATTGCTTTATAAAAAGCAATAAAATTTTACACCACCACGCATGTACCTTACGCACCTTACACGCATGTTTTAACCCTTTACCAGGCCTCGGACAAATCCTGCAGTAATAATGTTTTTTTGGTAGATTTAGATGAGTGATAAAATTTGGTATGAGATTTTATCAATTATATTTAGAAAATTAGCTGAAAACCTGAAAAAAAACATGTGGGAAAACATAATCCCATTGCCTGTCTAGACGACGACTTTTTATCTATATATATAAAATAAAAAACGATTGTCATTTTGGTATCATTTTTTACTATTTGTTGTCTAAATGTAATGTACATAAGTAAGCACAAATTCTTAATTAAAAAAAAAAAAAAAAAAACATACCTACACATAATAAACTATGGGATTGAGTATGAACTAAAAAGTTTTTATTCTTCGTCTGAATTTTGAAATCTTGCATCAAATGGTTTTGGGACATAATCTAAATATATCATCTTCATCACTTTCTTCCTCTGATGAAAACATTTGATTTAGTATATTTTCGAGCTGTTGATCGTTTTTTACCTGAATAACAAAAAATACACTAGACTGACAAATAATGACGACAAAAGTTTACCACTACCCACATTTTATATTCTGTTAAGTAAATGAGATGTGTGAGTAAATCCTAAATAAAACCCGTGGCAAAAACCTAGTATAAAATAAAGATTTCAATTTAGCGGGCAATGGTCATAATAACTCCCGCAATAATTAGGCATTCACAGGCTTAGGTCATATGGTTCCCCACATGTTTTATTTAGTTATATCATGATATTTTAGAAGTTTTTACCTAAATTTAATGCATAAATCACTAGAAAAACTCAAATTCTACAACATATCAAAAAATTGTACGACTTACCTTTCTCCGATTCGCCATAATTATTAAAACTACGGTGCACTTGTTACAAAACTGTTCGTCTATCGGCCGACCACAGATGAAATGGCTGCAAAAGTGACATTTGCGTTCTGTTCCACTTTATTTTTTGTTTTACCATAAAATAATATTTCTATGTTGGCGTTTTTGACAGATTGTGGTAGATTCTTTACCAAAACCTGGTAAAAACTCTTAAAAATCTAGGTGGGAAATGCTCAATCCATAGCCTGGTTAAGGGTTAAAGTCAGAATTACAAAGTGCCAATAATGGCACTTTGTAATTCTGACTTTAAAACATGCGTGTAAGGATGATTTTGTTTTGAAATGGGTTGACCAGCGAGTATCGGTTGTAAAAGGTTATTACTTTTTGTCCGTACCTTTGTGAATACAACTTTAGGTAATGTGTCTAAGGTTGAATTTACATTAATGTAAGTATATTTATTTCAACTACAAGTAGGTAGGTACGTAAAAACATTTGGCGACAGTTTTTAGGGAACTTTTGCATGGGATTGTGTATCTAGTTTTTTATTAGTGATCGATGGTTATTTGCCAACCTAATTTTCAATCTACAGCAGAGGACCTCTGGCTATCCATATACTTAAAAAATCGTATCACGAGGAACAATATAACCTTGCATATCTGTGATATTTACTTATGCCAACAAAACTTAGGCCATTCTTTTTCCTCGCAACTTTCTAATTTTCTTGCTAAACTAAACCAAACAGTTATTAATAATGCTTCTGATACCTTTCTCGTAATAGGAGATTTTAATATGAGCGGTATTAGCTGGGTTCCATCTGATAACCTATCGCTTGTTCCATTGAACCCTAAAAGTAACGACGAAGTTTTGCTTTGTGATGAATTATGCACTCTTGATCTGGGCCAGTATAACACGGTAACTAATAAATATGGTAGAATCTTAGACCTTGTCCTTTCCAATGAAAAAGTGAGTGTGAGTGAATGTTCCAGCCCATTAGTGCCTATTGATGCCTATCACCCAGCGTTATCAATTAATTTGGACCTATCTGTAACACCTCTGCTTGAGTGTGCGCCTCGTACTCAATTCTTGTACGATAAAGGTGACTATGATTCTATCAGCAGAGACATCTGTAATACTGACTGGGAAACCGAGTTCTCCGCGCGGTCAATTGATGATGCAGTTAACTTCTTTAATCAGTTTATTGCTGATCTACAAATAAAATATATCCCACAAAAACTGTTTCGGAATAAAAAGTATCCAACATGGTATAGTTCGTCACTTATTAAAACTATTAAAGAAAAATATAAATTCTTAAAAAGATTTAAAACCTATGGTAATTTATCTGACGAATCAACATTCAAACTTCTTCGTGAAAGGGTGAAAACTATGGAATCCCAATGCTACCGCAACTATTTGGATCTTACAGAAAATTCAATTAAAAATAACCCAAAATACTTTTGGACTTTTGTAAAAAAACGTCATAACTCAAACGCAGTCCCAAGCACTTTGAACTATAACAACGATACCTTGCGGACGGGGGAATCTATTTGTGAGGCTTTTTCGGATTACTTCCATTCTACTTTCCTCAATCCCAGTGTTAGTCATCCAATGTCTTTTCCTTCTCTGTTTAACGATTCGTCGAACCTAACATCTGATATCTGCAGTATCATTGTTGAAACTGATGAAATTACTAACTTGCTTCGTAACTTGGATACATGCAAATCGGCAGGTCCTGATAACATCCCATCCAAACTTCTTGTTCGGTGTGCACCTTCGATAGCGCAACCTATTTCAATTTTATTTAAAAAATCTTTGAACAGCTGTGTTGTACCACAAATATGGAAATCTGCGTTTATAACGCCTATTCATAAAAAAGGTGTCAAAACCGATATAGCAAATTACAGACCGATATCTAAATTGTGTATCATAGCAAAAGTTTTTGAGAGGATAATATATAATCAGGTTTATTCTGCACTAAAAAATTCATTTAGCTCGTTCCAACACGGCTTCCTAAAAGGGAGGTCTACTACCACGAACCTGATTCTCCTTAATGAATTTATAACTGATGCCATGTGCAACGGTAAGCAGATTGACGTCGTTTATACGGACTATAGCAAAGCTTTTGATCGAATCGATCATAGCATTCTGATATCCAAGTTGAATAGCATGGGAATTCGTGGCGATCTACTCAGATGGTTTTCTTCCTACCTTGTCAACAGGTCTCAAGCAGTCGTACTTAATAATTATAAATCTAGCTGGGTCCCTGTTCCTAGTGGCGTCCCGCAAGGTTCATTACTCGGTCCTTTGCTTTTTATAATCTACATTAATGACATCGACTCTTGCTTGACTTCATCCAAACTTTTGTGTTTTGCCGATGACATGAAAATTTATGCCACAATATCATCCCAGATGGACGTAACGGCATTCCAAAATGACTTACGTAGCCTGGAGGACTATTGCCTAAGGAACAAGCTGGATCTTAATCCCGCTAAATGCTCGGTTATTACGTATTCTCGGAAGCGCTCAATCATCGCTACATCGTATACCTTAGGCGATCAAATTCTACCTAGATCAAACTCTATCCGTGATCTGGGGGTCTATCATGATTCCAAGCTTAGTTTTGAAGTACACGTAGATGCAATAGTCGCTAAGGCATCAAAATCTCTGGGTTTCATAATGCGGTTATCTAAGTGCTTCACTCAAGCCAAAACTTTAAAAATTACTATACTGTACTTTTGTTAGAAGCCACTTTGAATATGCATCTGAAATATGGAACCCATGTTACCACAAATACATTGACCGCATTGAGAGCATCCAAAGAAGGTTCATAAGGTATCTATGTTACCATCAAAAAGTACCGTATCATTCGGAAAACTACCATAACCTATGTAAAAAATATCATATATTACCTTTGATCAACCGCCGCGAGATTTCTGACTGTGTGTGTTTGTTGAAAATTTTTAACAACACCATAAACTGTAGTGACATTTTGTCAAAATTTTATTTTACCATTCCCTTGAAGTCTAAACGATACAATCCCCCTTTGTGTGTGCCATTTGCATCAACTAATTATAGGCAGAATTCCTACATTGTGCGTGCAAGCAGAAATTTAAACAAGCTTTGTAAACAGTTTGATATAGATCCATTCCAAACTAGTGTGTCGTCAGCCAGGAAGTGCTTAAGTCGAAGCTTTTTCAAGTAGTACATTTTGTTATTTTGTTATGTTGGTTGTTATGCAGTGTGAGCAACATAGTAATTATGCTGTGGTACGTAATATGTATAGTAACTTGGTGTGAATGTCCATAGAATTTACTTTTTTTTTTCTCTGTATTTTATAAGTGGAGACCTGTAATTGGCTTTCAGTCTATTGTACTGTTCTTGATCTGTTTGTTTTAGCTGTAAGTCTCCCATGTTATTTAAATAAATTAAATTAAATTAAAAAATGAACCAAATTGCACCATTAAGACGTGTCCCCGTATTAGTAATTATCTTCGTAGTAGGACTAGTAATATGTATAATGCTATTAGTCAAGCTGTTATGTAATAACGAAATCTTGACACAGACCAAACAAAAAAAATGCAAAAACTTTCACAAACGTTGCGTTGATTACTTTTATTTTAAGTTCTCTCTCTATCCAACAACCGCTTGCCTACGATCCGCCTAAGAGCTCCATGGTTTGAGCCTATACTACCTCAGATTAGCAACTCTATTTGTGGTGGTTCAAACATCGTTTGTAATACTGTTAGATTAATGTTCTAATCAGCTTGCACTACAAAGCGGTTGTTACGTCAGTCACTGCGGCCGAATAGTGCGAAATGAGTGGTTTTTATTCTTTATAAAATCAAACTTTCGTCTTTTGGAAAAAATAAAAAAAACGTAAGACCTGCTTTATAGTTAGTTCAGTTAGTATGCAAAGGTTCATGATCTACTTTGAAGTACTTTTTGAATACCAGCGTTTTATTTTTATTTCAAAATTAATGCTGCATTATTAATTTAGGCATTTTAATTATTTTAGGCGTAACGGAGGATCATGCTAAGCCATTTGAGGTAGTATAGGCCCTATTACATTTATTGTAGTTTCGAGTTCATTTTTCTTATAAATTGTAAGGTATTATTTTTTATCGTCGGCAATGCTTCCGGTATTATCGCTCAATGATAAGAATCCCATCATACTATCTGGTGAGTCGAGGCAGTTCGCTAGATTGGTACATTTAGTCAAGCAACATCCGATGACTAATCTGATAAGGATCATAAACAGTCTAGTTTATCGTCAATTCGCGTTGATGATAACGAAATGTATCGCTGTTATCATTTCACATTAGAGACAGCGATCTTTATGGCTGAAAGAGTGGTTTGGGCAGCTGAAACTTAGTATTGTAAAAGAAGGAATGAGTATTCTTCTTTTAGTAGGTACCTAAGGCGTTACCTAACAGTATATAGCTATGTAGTTAGAGGACGCTTATATGATATCGTCTTATTTCACTAAAATAATTGATATCAATAAGACACATTATTTAAGTAAAAATGTACCTAAATCGCTATAAAATGTTTATTTAATAAAATTTTCACTGTAGGTAGGTACACCACAAACAAAATATTGGACATCTAGTGGATAGTTTTATCGCACAAGGCAATCTCAACCTTTGAATATAGGTACCTACTAAAAGAAAGGAATTCATGTTTATAAAATTAGTGGGGGCAATAGTTCAGCTCTAGGCGTCCTTGAATTTAATTACCAATGTTTGCCCGCGTTGCCAAGGCTTTTTAAGGGCCCGTGCACAAAATTAAGACATTTAGAACATTTTTGATCACTACTTGTGGGAAAGGCAAGAAGAATTTGAACCTTATTTATTTTTATTATAAGAGACAGGTTCTTCATCTTGTCGACTGCTTGAACAATTTTTTGAAATAATGTATATATTAATGGCAATCACCCATATTCAAAACCCCTTTTTCCGCAAAAGTAACGAGCGAGTGATGTTTGTGGTTCGGTGAACAAAGAACTACAAAATATTCTGAACATTAAAAAATTTGAATAACATCATTATATGGTCTACTCGTAACATAGCAAGAAACATTATTGATTTCAATACGAAATATAGCAGAAAAAAAATGTTGAATAAACGTAATTTGTGGAAAACGTCGGGACAAATAAGTATTTTTTTCTATACCTTAGAAACACTTTAAAGAAAAATTAAAAAATAATTCTTAATCTCAAGGTAGCTTTTTAATAGAATCTGAATTTTAATTTATAAATAAACAATAACTTCATTTCGTAAATTAAATGCAAAGTGAACTATATAATCGACCGCGCAAACCCGATCCCGCAGAATCCCGCTAATCCCGTCAGTAACGAAAGGGCTCTCCCAGCGTGAGCACGTATCACTTTGCTTCGCAAGCGCTCCCGAGTTATTACGTGAATATATTTCCGAGATATACGCAGACTACCACATTTCGATCCAGTATTAATATTAAAATTATTAAACTTCTTGATTGTATTAAGTTACGAGTTTTTTTGACGTTGGTGGTTTATTAAGATTTATATTATTTAAAGTTAAGTTTCTTTGTTTGTACTTATGTTGTATGTAAGGGTAATAATCTGCGGAACTACTGATCCGATTCCGAAAATTCTTTTATTTAGGGGATTTCACTACTTCATATTATTACGAGGGCGGCACTGAAAATTTCGGGAATCAAGGAAGTGACACAACATTACTATTTAAAAAATGTATTTATTGCTTTTCGAAGTATTCTCCGCGAAATTTGACACATTTTTCCATACGATAAAACCAATCATTGAAGCAACCATTCCATTCGGAAGTTGGGGTCTCCAAAATGGCCGTTTTGTAGGCGTCCACAGCTTCTTCGGTGATGAAAATCGCTGACGCAATTTATTCTTTATTTTAGGGTTTGTACGTGTATATCCAGGATTCGTCACCTGATACGATGTTGTATACAGCATTTGAGGATCCTGCGTGGAATCTTTCGAGAGTTCTGACGCACCAAGTAACGCGAGCCGCTTTTTGCTCTTCACAGAGCGAATGCGGTATCTGTAGAAATAATTGATAACTCTGAGTTCTTCATAACATTTTAATTAGGAATCCAAACACAAGAAATACAATACAAGGTTAGATCACCAAAACCTCTTTTGTCCCGGTCCCAATGGCCGGCTGTCAAAACTAGTGATGTGCTATAGGTAGTGATGTACCTCCTACCATAACATCCTCTCTCATAAGAAACAATATAAAATTATCCAATAATATAATCATCCATCCAATTCGGTTTCCGTCTTACGCGACTACTTCCCTGCCTAACCCCTCTGTCCCCATTATCAAAAGTTTCTCCCCCTTCAGTTACCTGGTCAGTCACAAGCTCAGCTACATCTTCATTCTCACCCTCAACCTCTATGGAATTACCTTCATTTCGTTCAAAGACACCTGCTCTTGACCAATTTTCATTTATTAGTTTAGACTGACTACTACTCTCTTCCTTATTACAATCCTCAATCTCCCCTATGCCTCCATGACTAACATCTATTTGATTCCTGCGCGATTGTAAGAAAGGCGCTGGTATTAGATGCCATCTATTTCTTCTATAATTAACTCCTTCCACTTCCACAAAATAAGATCTTGGTTCCTTTGCCTTTCTTACAATCATGCCATATTTTCTAAGATTAATTACCCAAACCATATCCCCCTCATTTAAATCACTTAAATCTATGGTTTTATGTTTCTTATTGTAATTTGCAGCCATTTTTTCTCTGAATTGCTGCCTTTTTGTTTGAAAGTGATTGTGAAAGTTAGCTATCTCATTTAATTTATCTGGAAACATGGGCAATATTTCTCTAATTTTTCGATTGAATAACAATTCGCTTGGACTATATCCACATTCCAATGGTGTGTTTCTATATACTAATAATGCTAATTGAACATCATCATTCTTTTTTAACAGATTCTTTGCTACCTTTACTCCGGCCTCCGCGCAACCATTGCTTTGAGCATAATAAGGACTGCTGGTTATGTGTTTGAAATTATATTTTTTTGAGAACTCCACAAATTTGCTTTTAAACTGTGTTCCACAGTCAGTCCGTACTACCTCAGGCACACCAAACCTAGAAAATGTTTCCTTACAATGTTTAATTATAGTGTTTTCTGACAAATCATGTAGTTGAAATATATCTAGATATCTAGAATAATAATCAATAATTACAACATACCATTTGCTATTATGCATAAACAAGTCAATGCCTACTTGTTGCCATGCCCTTTTTGGCATTTCCTCTACTTGAAGAGGCTCTTTACTGTTAATTCTTTCTTGAATACATTTGGGACAATTTTCTACTATATTCTTTATTTGAGTTGACAACCCTAACCACCATACAGATTGCTTCGCTCGTTCTCTGCATTTTGTCACCCCCAAATGACCCTCATGTATATCATACAATGTCTCTTTTTGTAAGGCCGCTGGAATAACTAATCGATTACTATACAACAAAAACCCATCCTGAACTGAAAAGTTAAATCTATACTGATAATACAGGAGCACTTCCTTCGGAAGTTTATTCTTATTTGGCCAACTATTCAAGGTATATATTTTCAATAGACTGCATATTTTACACTTGTTTTGTTCATCTCTTACTTTATTTAATTTACAATCCTGGTTGAATTCAGAATTAATGCTACCAATACTAAAATTGAGTGTTTCTGGCTCCGTTTCCTTTAGGGGGGCTCTGGATAGGGCATCGGCCACAACTAATTTTTTTCCTGGAACGTAAACAATTTTATATGAATATCTCATAATTTGTAACCTAAATCTTAACAATCTCGGCGTCAAATCATCTAATGGCTTAGTCTGTAGTATTTGGAGTAAAGGCTTATGGTCAGTTTCCAAAATCACCTCTATGCCAATAACAAAATCTTTAAATTTATGCAATGCCCATACCAGAGCCAATGCCTCCTTTTCTATCTGAGCATAGTTCCTTTCTGAACTATTCAGTGTCCTACTTGCATAAGACACAACAGACCTACTTCCATCTTGATTTTCTTGCAATAAAACTGCCCCCAAACCATAGGAACTACTATCTGCAGAAACTATTATTTGTTTATTTGGATCATAATGACTCAAGGTAGGAGCCTCTAATATCATTTCTTTAATTTTTTTAAATGCAAACTCTTGATGTAAACCCCACACAAATGGTATACCATCTTTTAACAATTCATTAAATGGTTCCAAAATGTTAGTTTTATCTTTAATAAACCTGCCCACATAATTTACCAACCCTAAGAACCGCATTAAATCTTTTTTACTCTGTGGCTGTTCAAATTTAACTATACTATTTACTCTCTTAGGATCCAATGATATACCTTTTGCATTGATTATGTGACCCAAATACCCTACTTCTGAGACGTTAAAAACACATTTCTCTTTGTTTATTGTTAGTCCTTCTTTTGTTAACCTATTTAGAACTTCCCTTAACAATCTATTATGACTCTGTTGGTCTTTAGTATACATCAATATATCATCAATATGAACGACAATACCTTCAAGGTCACTAAATAGGTTTGAGAATTTCATAGCAAAATACTCGGGTGCACAATTTAGTCCCATTGGTAATCTATTGTACATATACCTGCCAAATGGGGTCAAAATGGTTGTGAGCTTACGGGACTCTGGATCTAGCTTAATTTGATAAAAACCAGAAGTTGCATCAATTTTAGAAAACACTGTAGCTTCTTTTAACTTAGCTAAAGTATTTTCTACCTTCGAGATGGGAAAAATAGGTCTGAGCACATTTTTGTTTAAATGAGTGTAATCTCCGCATATTCTTACCCCTTTTTCCCCCTTTGGTACTACCACAATTGGAGACCCATACATAGTTGGCTCTTCAACAGGAACTAAAACTCCCCTTTCTACTAAAGTATTGAGTTCTTCCTTGACTTTAGGCAATAACGGAATTGAAACTCCTCGGGGAGTTGTCTGTACAAATGGCACAGGATTATCTATTAACTTAATAGTAAAACTGTCTTTGAAAACTCCTAAATCATCAAACACCTGAGGAAATTCTTTTTCTACATCAACTTGAACACAACTTTGTTTTAAATCTTCCCTTTCTACTTCCTGGTTTTGCTGCGTTTCCCCATTTACCATATAACACAGCTTTAATATTTGCATTTGCCTGATAGCAGGCTTTCCCAAAATAGGTATCTTTAATTTTTTTATAATATAAGCTTTGCCCTTATACATGACATACAAGTCTTATACTTCAACTCAACATAAATTGCCCCTAGAACTTTCAATGCTGTACCGTCAGGCCCTCTGATTATTTCTTCACACTCATAAATTTTCATATTTTTATTATCTTTTAATATTGAAGGTGGCAAGGCCACAATATCTGCCCCCGTATCTATTAAAAACTGTTCATTTGAACTAATATTGCCTAAACCCACCTCAATGTTGACTTTAAATTCCTCTCCAGTTTCCATTTGATTTACGTTCTTCCAGTCGCGGCAGCATCTAGCATAGTGACCCTTCTTGCCACACTTCAAACATTGAAGCTTCGCCGCTGGGCACTGACCCTCAAAATGAAATCTTGCGCATTGTCCACACTTCTTCTTACTTCTATCATTGTTCCATGGTTTCGTTCCTACTCTATTCAGTTCTAATTCTTCTTTCCACAGCAACTTCGACTCCTCCTTTTGTTCCTCCGCTTGGCGTGCCAGCCTTACTGCATCCTCCAATTTTAAATCTGACATTAGTTGAAGTCTCTCACTGGTCTTTCTGTCCTTTAAACCAACTACGATCCTGTCTCTAATGAACTCATCTTTCAACTCTCCATACTGACACGGCTCCGACAGACTGTGCAGGTCCTTTACAAAATCTACTACCGATTCTTGCTCCAGCTGTACTCTTGTGTTAAATTTAAAGCGATCGTAAATGATGTTCCTCTTAGGCTTAAAATACGCCTCAAATACCTGTACCACCTTGTCAAAATCGTTTATTTCGTCAACTTTAAGTTGCTTCGCCAGCTGTTCAGCATTTTTTCCCAGCGTGTATAAAAACAAATCTATTTTTACACTATCATCCTGATGTTCTAATCCCGATAATAAAAGGTATCTGAGGAATCTTTTCCGCCATGCTTCCCAATCTTCGGAGCGAAAGCTGAACTCTTCTGGTGCTTTAATTTGCACTGTCCTTTCCATGCTACTTTTCACTTTTTCCACTTTCGAATCTTCGACCTTCCCGTCGTTTCCCATTTTCGGAGACTATAGATAGCACCGCTGCCACCATGTAGAAATAATTATTAACTCTGAGTTCTTCATAACATTTTAATTAGGAATCCAAACGCAAGAAATACAATACAAGGTTAGATCACCAAAACCTCTTTTGTCCCGGTCCCAATGGCCGGCTGTCAAAACTAGTGATGTGCTATAGGTAGTGATGTACCTCCTACCATAACAGTATCCATCGGGAAAACAACTTTTTTACACCTAATTGTTCATGCAAGATTATTTGTATTTGACTCATGCCAATGTCTAAAGTTGCCTGAATTTCGCGGTATGTCACATGCCGATCTTCCTCAATCAGCTTACGCACAGTATTGCAACGTTTTCTTGGGTGACTGCAGTTTTTAGACGACCTTGACGGGGATCACCACTGAGCTTGACACGTCCACGTTGAAATTCAGCAAACCAGCGATAAATTGTGGTTTTGGATGGGGCTTCATCACCAAATGCAGAAATCATCCGGTCAACACACTGTTTTTGTGTTAAACCACTTCGAAAGTCATAATAAATCATCGCTCTTGAATTTTCTCGAGTCAATTCCATTTTCTCAACGACTAAACAAGTTTGACAAAACCTTGTGACAAGACCGAGAATCTTTTTTTAAAATAAATAAATGGTATTCGATTTTTAAAACCAAGGAGTTTTCAATTAAAAAGATTTTAATATGACAGGAACAGTGGAAATATTCCATTCCCGATACTTTTAGTGCAGCCCTCGTATTGGCTTTCATGGTAATCTATGGTACCTACATTTTGATTTTGAAATAAAGATAATTTTCTATTTTGGAAGTGCGATTTGGTAGAAATCGTCAAGTAAGAAAATACCGTATGTTGTTGTGTGTGTAGTAGGAGGTATACAAGAAGGGTATGGCGGGTTCGAGTGAGCGAGCGATATTTTTATTCATAGGTGTCGATTTCGTGGGTTTTGGGGTTGGTGATAACGAAAATGAGGTCAAAATGAAAATCCAAGATGGCGCCAACGAAAATTTTTCGATTTTTCCGTCATGGGTGTCGTTTTTATGGTTTTTGGGGTTGCTGGTTACGAAAATGAGGTCAAAATGAAAATCCAAGATGTCGCCGAGAAAAAATATTGTTTTTCCGTCATAGGTGTCGTCTTCATGGTTTTTGGGGTTCCTGGTTACGAAAATGAGGTCAAAATTAAAATCCAAGATGGCGCTGAGGAAAATTTTAGATTTTCCGTCATGGGTGTCGTTTTCATGGTTTTTGGGGTTGCTGGTTACGAAAATGAGGTCAAAATGAAAATCCAAGATGGCGCCGAGGAATTTTTTTTGATTTTCCGTCATGGGTGTCGTTTTCATGGTTTTTGGGGTTGCTGGTTACGAAAATGAGGTCAAAATGAAAATCCAAGAGTGCGCCGAGAAAAATTATTGTTTTTCCGACATGGGTGTCGTTTTCATGGTTTCTGGGGTTCCTGGTTACGAAAATGAGGTCAAAATGAAAATACAAGATGGCGCTGAGGAAAATTTTTGATTTTCCGTCATTGGTGTCGTTTTCATGGTTTTTGGGGTTGCTGGATACGAAAATAAGGTTAAAATGAAAATCCAAGATGTCGCCGAGAAAAATTATTGTTTTTCCGTCATAGGTGTCGTCTTCATGGTTTTTGGGGTTCCTGGTTACGAAAATGAGGTCAAAATGAAAATCCAAGATGGCGCTGAGGAAAATTTTAGATTTTCCGTCATGGGTGTCGTTTTCATGGTTTTTGGGGTTGCTGGTTACGAAAATGAGGTCAAAATGAAAATCCAAGATGGCGCCGAGGAAATTTTTTTGATTTTCCGTCATGGGTGTCGTTTTCATGGTTATTGGGGTTGCTGGTTACGAAAATGAGGGCAAAATGAAAATCCAAGATGGCGCTGAGGAAAATTTTAGTTTTTCCGTCATAGGTGTCGTCTTCATGGTTTTTGGGGTTCCTGGTTACGAAAATGAGGTCAAAATGAAAATCCAAGACGGCGCTGAGGAAAATTTTAGATTTTCCGTCATGGGTGTCGTTTTCATGGTTTTTGGGGTTGCTGGTTACGAAAATGAGGTCAAAATGAAAATCCAAGATGGCGCCGAGGAAATTTTTTTGATTTTCCGTCATGGGTGTCGTTTTCATGGTTTTTGGGGTTGCTGGTTACGAAAATGAGGTCAAAATGAAAATCCAAGAGTGCGCTGAGAAAATTTTAGATTTTCCGTCATGGGTGTCGTTTTCATGGTTTTTGGGGTTGCTGGTTACGAAAATGAGGTCAAAATGAAAATCCAAGATGGCACCGAGGAAATTTTTTTGATTTTCCGTCATGGGTGTCGTTTTCATGGTTTTTGGGGTTGCTGGTTACGAAAATGAGGTCAAAATGAAAATCCAAGAGTGGGCCGAGAAAAATTATTGTTTTTCCGACATGGGTGTCGTTTTCATGGTTTCTGGGGTTGCTGGTTACGAAAATGAGGTCAAAATGAAAATCCAAGATGGCGCCGAGGAAAATTTTTGATTTTCCGTCATGGGTGTCGTTTTCATGGTTTTTGGGGTTGCTGGTTACGAAAATGAGGTTTTTGAGGTCACTGATTATTTTAATTTTTTTGCTTCCTGGGTGCCATCTTGGATTTTCATTTTGACCTCATTTTCGTAACCAGCACCCCTATTAACCATGAAAACGACACCCATGACGGAAAATCAAAAATTTTCCTCTGCGCCATCTTGGATTTGCATTTCGACTTCATTTTCGTAACCAGCAACCCCAAAAACCACGAAAACGACACCCATGACGGAAAACAAAAAAAATTCCTCGGCGCCATCTTGGATTTGCATTTCGACTTCAGTTTCGTAACCAGCAACCCCAAAAACCATAAAAACGATACCCATGACGGAAAAACAAAAATTTTCCTCGGCGCCATCTTGGATTTGCATTTCGACTTCATTTTCGTAACCAGCAACTCCAAAAACCACGAAAACGACACCCATGACGGAAAACAAAAAAATTTCCTCGGCGCCATCTTGGATTTGCATTTCGACTTCAGTTTCGTAACCAGCAACCCCAAAAACCATGAAAACGACACCCATGACGGAAAATCAAAAATTTTCCTCGGCGCCATCTTGGATTTGCATTTCGACTTCATTTTCGTAACCAGCAACCCCAAAAACCACGAAAACGACACCCATGACGGAAAACAAAAAAAATTCCTCGGCGCCATCTTGGATTTGCATTTCGACTTCAGTTTCGTAACCAGTAACCCCAAAAACCATAAAAAACGACACCCATGATGGAAAAAACAGAAGTTTTCCTCGGCGCCATCTTGGATTTTCATTTTGATCTCATTTCGTCATGTCAAGTCCAATCGCGCAAAAGTCCATGCGCGCATTTGTCTTTTCGCGCAAGTGTCTTTCCATCTTGGATTTGCATTTCGACTTCAGTTTCGTAACCAGCAACCCCAAAAACCATAAAAAACGACACCCATGATGGAAAAAACAGAAGTTTTCCTCGGCGCCATCTTGAATTTTCATTTTGATCTCATTTCGTCATGTCAAGTCCAATCGCGCAAAAGTCCATGCGCGCATTTGTCTTTTCGCGCAAGTGTCTTTCGCGCAAAAGTCCCAGATCCAGAAAAAATAACTTGTCCTTTAAAAAGTTTGTACGGAACCCTCAGTGCGCGAGTCCAACTCGCACTTTTATTTATCATTTTGTAAAATGTTTATATGTATCTAATTTCTTCTAATACAAAATTAAACCATTTCTATTTTGATTGTGATAAATATACAGTAGACACACATTCTAGACTTTTATTTCTAAACCGTACTGACTTTATAATTATGTATCATAAAATAATATCGTCTACAGGCTACGCTCGATCTTCACCCGTGTGTGCGTGTATCTGCATGAACAATGCACACTAACATAGGATCGCAACGAATTTGCCTAAACTCTAGCGAGTGAACTTTGTGCACGGACTCTTAAGTAAGTATTCGATTTCTATAATTGAATTGAGGGTAGTTGGTAAATCATCACTGATCTTGGTCTCGGACTCTCGACACTCTCAACCGACGTCGTAGCGGCCATTTGCATCTATAACAAGCAGTACGATTTCATGCTCTAAGCTGGACGAACGTGTTTTTGTGTCTCTATTTGTGATCGTGTCTTCAAGCCATCGCTATAATATACCGTGTGGTGTGCGATCTTCATCACTTCTGAACCTAGTATACATCTAGACTGCCTGTGACGTTCAGTGCACCTGGCAGTTGAGTCAAGGTTAGTATTGTTCATTGCCGTCTTAGAGATAAACGAACGATTAATTCCGCCCACAACTACTCTACTTTCCTAAGTTCACAAGCTGCTAGTAAATATCAAAAAAAGGTTGTTAAAAAACCGAACAATCGGTAACCATTGCCCGCGGTTTCGCTCGGGTTCAGGTTAGAATTATCCCATTGGAATACCCACCCTACCGGAATGAATAGTATCCCATGTAAAGCATAGGAATCAGGCCATGGTCGGACAAACAAACTCACATTGAGTTAGAATATTGGATTTAACAAGCATTATAAACCTTTTACTTTCAAAATCACATGTGGTAAAAAATATTTTAGTTCCACGTCCCTCGCAATTGTCTGGATAGCGCAGATTCGCGATGATTGGCTTCCTTCCGCTTTGATGCGTTCGATGATTAAAAAAATGTACTTAAAATATACTATTTAGTACCTACCTAGCTCTAAAAAATCTGTACCTCCTTCAGAACGAAATTATTTTGAAATGTAAGGTACACCCGCTATATTGACGTCAAGATGGCGGGTGTTCTATAATATTTTATTATTTAACCTTTACTCATAGAATAGAATTGCACCAAAAAATTTTACCTAAAAAGTACCTCAATTAAAAAAACACACATGATCAGCTGGATAGTTCTTGAGAAATAAAACAACCGCGTCTGGTATATATTACAGTCAAAACTCATCAATCAAAACCACTTGTGACTGGTGTAAGTCAAAATCCTATGAAGTTAAAATGCGTTTTCTGCATTAAACATATGTTGATTTAGAACGCCTCGGTTGTAATTACCAGTTCTAGAATTACATGATGTTTTTCAAAGGGTCACATAAAACCTAATAAGTTTCTAATTAATGTTAGTAAAAAATCTGGTTGGAGTGTACAGTCAAAGGTCAAAATTCCACTTCCACCGCAATGCACATTATCGTTTGCGCTAAACGGGCTGCGGCGCCTATACACACATACGCATATTTATCCATGTGAGTGATGTTCCAACGCTAACAAATTAACATGTCGTGTAGCATCGCTACGAGTAATAATATAGATGTGGTCAATGTTAGACAAGGATGACAATATCAGTAACTTCTTTTTATCACCGTCTGATTATTTTTTTCATAGTAATGCAAAATTTTGACAAGTTTGCGTAAGTTAACATTAGCTAGATCGGTAACGAGGCTAGTGTGATCGGGATAGATGTGAGTTCGAATCCAAGATGGACCGGTTTTTTATGTTTTATTTAATTATGTTTAATAATTTATTTTTGTAAGTTATTTTGAACAAATAGATATTATAATAAATATATTATAAAGGTAATTTATTATTACAATAGTGATAATAAATGAAACAAACAAGTAATATTATTTATGTGAACTAGTAAAGTAGTTAAAATATGCAGGTAGATTTGAAACAAAGTGAACTTATCACTTTGTTTCAAATCTACCCTCATATTTTAATAACGACGCTAAGATTGAAAATTATTGTAAAACGACAGAATCTTCGTTTAGTTGTGGAATATATTTTAACATTATATTTTGTTAACAACTCGGCATTTATATTTCACATGTAATACTTAAAAAATGTTTTTCATGTTTGATGTGAGACTCGAACCCGAACACTCGCCATGCGAGGCGCAGTGCTAACCAATTTGGCCACCGTATCACTTACACAACTCATTGAAATTTGTAATAACAATCTTAAGCGGGCAACAAGTTGCTAATGTGTAAGTGTTGTCAAACGTTCTTATAGAAGAAGGTCATAAGTACAACTAATATTGCTTTGCCATTGTGTTGCGAGATTGGCAGTCGACTTCTGACTGTTATAGTACATAACGGGGCACTGAGGAAAAAACAAAAATTTTGATGAATTTTTCAAACATAATAATACTTACTTTTTATGGTTTTATCGTATGGAGGACATCAAAAGAAACAACTTTTTCCCGGGTTTTTTTTTTGTGAGGTCAATGACTGCTGAGCTAGGAGGCAAAATTTAACTCTCATTGTGAAGGCGTCTGGGACTTTGAAAAGTGCAACAAAATGCGTTTGCAAAAAATGTTACGAAAAACGTATTTGGATAAAATACCACAATTGTTAAGGGCCTATGGTGAAAACAAATTCATAGTTGGGGTGTTTATTGATGGGGCATAACTCTCGAATGCAGCGGCACGCGGGCGTCGGGAAACTCCGAAAAACTAATTAATTTTATAAAATACTAGCGGACGTCACGCGGTTTCACCCGCGTAGTTCCCGTTCCCGTTACGGGGATAAAATATAGCCTATGTTACTCAGGGTGAATGTAGCTTTCCAATGCTGAAAGAATTTTTGAAATCCGCGCAGTAGTTTTTGAGTTTATTCACTACAAACATAAATACAAATCTTTCCTCTTCATAATATTAGTGTAAGACTTATTTCGGGCTATATGTTTAATAATAAAAGAACAATCTCCAACATAGTTTTTATAGCAAATATTTTCTTCCTTAATCACATTTTTAATGTTGTATTCGTAGCGTCGTGGGTAAATAGTAACAGCCGCTTGGGGTCGATCTTCAGGTTAAGCTGCGCTTGCCTAGGTCGGTCCGTGGATGGGTGAACACCCATTACATACCGAGTTTCCTCCGTGCCTCGAAAAGCACGTTAAGGCTGCCTGTCCTCTGAAGCGGAGCGAGATCTATAAAAAATACTAAGTTATAATAAGCATTAGAAACTGCTGGTTAGACAGAGAGATCCGATACAGCGAATGACGTCATTCTCTGCATCGACGTACAAAATCTATATCTACTAAATTCCGTTTATCTAGAAAGAGATAGAAACAAAAGTTTAAATGGTTATAACTTTTGTGTTGTTTGGCCGATTTATGTCTTGTTTTCGCTTTTTATTATTTTTATAGTACTTTATCATTCCGTATCGAAATAAAAAAAAGAAAATTTATGCATATTCCCTATTGTACATCTTTGGCAGTCGTTAAGTAGTCAGTGGCCTAAAAGTCTGACAACCAGTCTTACCAAGGTATTACGTATTACCTGGTACTAACTGGGTTGTGGAGGTCAGATAAGCAGTCGCTCCATGTAATATTCTGGTATTCAGCTGCATCCGGTTAGACTGGAAACCGACATAACATAGTTTGGAAAAAAGCTAGGCAGATGATGATGTTGTATTCGTCGTGTGAAAGCTGCAACCACGCTGCTGCTTCCGTTTAAGGCAACAGCAATTTCGCGGGCTCCAGGGTAGCCCGCAAATTCAAATTTTCTTACGTTTTTTCCAATTTGCAGGCCAGTGCTAGGTTGTATGTTGATTAAAATATTATTCGCGGCTGTAAGACGTATGTAGTTACAGAATTCATCATCAGCCTATTAATGTTCCCACTGCTGGGACACAGGCCTCCTCTCTATGAGAGTGAATGGGCTATAATCCACCACGCGGGCCCAGTGCGGGTTGGTAGATGTCACATGTCTTTGAATTTTTGGTTCTAGGACATGCCGGTTTCCTCACGATGTTTTCCTTCACCGTTTTGAGAGCAGTGGTGATGAAATAAATTACACAAAGTAATGCGCCTGCCTGGGTTCGAACCCACGACTTACTGTTCGTAAGTCGGGGCCGCCACCACTGGGCCATCGCTGCTCTTTACAGAATTATATTCATCAAAATATTCAATACAACCCTCCAAGTTCATAAAGGTGTAGGAATGACTTTGAACTTGAAAAAGTCATTTTTCCTTTATGAACTGTCTTGTTTACAATGAATTTTAGATACATTTTTTTCAAAATTTTAAAGTAAAATTGTTGAAAAACCTCTTAGGGCCAAGTTCACCGAAAAGATAACAGTCTAATTATCTAAAACAGCTGTTTAAAACACATTTTCATGTTCAAAAATGTGTTTCCTTGAACTTGGCCCTTAGTTGTGTTACACCTCGACATCGAAAACTTTGCATTTTGAAATTTTATTGTATCGCGTTTACTTTTTTGTGAGAGACTAGCTAGACCATATTATATACACTGGCCTGCAAAACTAAGCACTACACTTTAATTTTTTTTTCTAAACTTTAGAAGTTTGAGATTAAAAATAAAAAAACGTTTCATATCAAGTTTAATTAGCTTTATTGGTTTTTATGTACGAAATTAAACTCTTTTTCGAATCCTTTTCGTTTCGAAAGTATATCTTGTGTACCTACTTAAAAAGTTATTGCAATTTTAAAAGTGTGATACTTATTTTTGCAGGCTAGTGTAGTTAAAAATCTTATTATGAAATGTTAAATCCCTATTCTACATACATTAAATAGCAAACCTGAAAAGAAAAACCACATTGCTTTCAATTCGTCACCTTAAGGTCTCTTAATCCAATTTCAAAACAATTCGTAATATAATTTGTATGAACAATGGTCCATTTTATACTGTTTAAGTATTTAATGTTTTATGGCAATCAGTGGACTGAGTTCATTTTACTTTGTATAAGTTATACAAATTAAAATTGTGTTTTGTTACACAATGTAGCACTGGAATACTTTGTTGAATCTGGATCAATCGAGTGACATCATTCTAAGTTCTTGATATATTTTTTTTTGAATGTGTGAACATTGTAGGCTTTGTAGATTCCCAGATGCTTGTTAACTTTTGTTATATTTATCTTGTTTTACATTTTTAGGGTTCCATAGTCCTGACAAAGAACCCTTATAGTTTCGTCATGTCCGTCTGTAGGTATGTCTATCTGTACGAGGTTTTGCTAAGATACCGTTAGTAGGTACTAGAAAGCTGTAATTTTGTAGAGGTGTAACGCCGACAAAGTGGTAAAATAAAATATTGAAAGAAAAAAATTTTTAGGGTAGCCCCTACATATGAAGTGGGGATGATTTTTTTTTCGTCGTCTAATCCATCGTGTGGGGTATCGTTGGATAAGTCTTTTAAAATGACTCCGGGCTTGTTAAAACTATTTTTCGATTTAATGCTCCATTTACGAAATATTAAACTTTAAAATGCAAATTTTTGTTCCAGTAGGGCGTTCCCTCCCCTCTAAAAGCTAAACTGCTGGCTTGAAAAATCTGGAAAAATTCATGATGATATTGCATTTCATGAACTTTCAAGGAAAACTATAGTAGTTAAGATAACTTCATTAGTTTAGCAGTAATAGTCGTTGAACTTGGGTGTTGGATAATTTTGTACCAAATACAAAACCCTTAGAATAAATCCTATAAAGTGACTAAGATGAAGTAGTTGCTTGTTTATAACGGGTAAATACTTGCATTGAAAAACAAAATCTAAAATAAATTATCATAACTTTCACAAAGCTGCCGCTAGATGGCGCTGTACCAACGGGTTCGTTCTATATTGTGATAACGGGCTACTACAGAACTCTACACTGCGCGTGGCCCGACACTCACCTGGGCAGGCAGTCTCGACATAGATAGCGACAAATGCGCTAACTTTCGATCGCTGATAACTAACGAATAAATTCGGTTGCAATAATGATGCTTGCGTGTAAAGCAAGTCTCTACATCCAAGATACGTTTCTCGCAAGCATCATCATTGCATCCGAATTAATTCGTTAGTAATTAGCAATCTAAAGTTAGCGATTTTGTCGTTAACTCTGTCGAGACTGCCGGCCGGCCCTGGCCGGTTTTTTTGTATAGTAAGCAACAAGCTATTGTCGGGCCTACACTGTCCCCCCTTACTTAAGTACTAATTGCTATAACATACTTATTAAATTAATTAAATAACCTACCGTAGGTACTTGAATTTAATTTTTTATGTATTTTATGTCTTAAAAAACATTTAAGGCAAGTAAATTAAAGTAAATATTATAAAATAACAAATTCTATCTATGAACTTCTTATTGCGTTTGGCTGTATGGCTTATTTTTTTTGCCTTAATATAGATACATTTATGAGTAGATACATTAATGCCCTTGTGCACAAAATTCGATTTTGTGCAGCCTATATCCTGCACAAACAAGCACTTTCAGAGCATGAGAAGTGAAATAGTATATTTCATTACAAGTGCGGAAAGGCTGTCATTGCAAAGAGTTCCAATGACGGTTCCGCAAGTGTACTGAACGACTATTTTTAATACAGTTGCGAAAAAATGAAGCAATTTAATAAAATAATAAAACACAATAAACTCGCAAAGAAAATTTCTGGAAAATGGCGCCAACCGTAGAATATAAGCAGAGTTTTTTTTTTCTTCACCCATTTTGGTAGGCAAAGGGAACTATCCATACAGCTTAGTCTTCAGTAGATTTTTTTATATTGATATGAACTGAAATTTAATGAGATGAAATAAAATGAAACCTAACCTAACTCATTCAATTAAATCATTAAATCTGATATTGAAATAAATTAGTAGCTTCTTTTTAGAAATATACGTATTTGTATGAATCACAAAAACTCTTTAGTAAAAACTTCATGGTTGGTTTTTCTTTTTAATAGACATTATTTTGACAGTTGGGAAAGAGAACGCACTAGTTCGGGAAAGGTAAAAAACAAGCACTAGTATGTAATAGCCCACTTCCCGAACGCTATACGTCCCTGCAATACACCACTTTTTGAGCAACTGTATTAAAAAAATATTTTTCATCCCATCTATTCGAAAAAGACGACTTGGTTCGCCTTTAAGTGCACCCAAAGGTGGTGTTTTCTATAAGAAACTTTTAGCGGGCAGTAATGACTTTTTAATCCTCTTTATAGATGTTGCAAATTCAAAAAGTGCGCCGCAAAAATAATTGCGGCGCACTTTTTGAATTTGGAACATCTTAGTGTTCAGCGCCGAAAGAAATCGAACGCAAATATTGTTTGAATAAAGACTGGCTGGTACGACGGCCCAGTCGCGCCGCCGGCCGCCGCGCTGACTGAATAAAAAAAAGAAATAAAATTAAAAACGCGCGAACTACAGACCGCGTTTTCGTCAATTTTCATGAATTGTTAGAAATTCATGGTTTTGTTTTGAAAAATGAGTTCTTCAAGTGACAGTGAATAAAAAACACAATAAAGTGAAAAATAACTTTAGATCTTCAGAAGTCGGTTACCTTTGTTTGATTCATTTATTTTTTTTTTTTCACCGACTTCTGAAGCTAAAGTTATTTTTAACGTTTTTGTGTTTTGTGAAGTCGGTTTTATTTTTCCATTTTTAGTTGTAATATCCTATCCAAATATTAGATATGCATTTATTTTTCATGTTGAAATTAGACTACACGACTGAAGTAAAAATGTTCATAAAATGAAAACTACTGGGCCAAACTATGTTACATTTTTATAGGACCAAATGGCAACTATTCCGCATCAAACTAAAGAATAATCACGTCAATCGGCTCATAAATATCAGCGTAATCGGTGTAAATACATAAAAAATCAGTCGAATTACCTCCTCCTTTTTGAAGTCGGTTAAAATTATGAGGCTCCTTTTATTTTCTCATAGTGGGTGATGAAAAGTAGAGTGTATCACTCGGGCGCAAAATATATTTTTGGCTCGGGCGACGTACTTTGAATCCCTCGCTACGTTCAGGATTCTATTAAAGAATCCCTCGCTACGCTCGGGATTCTACTCTAGAATCCCTCACTTCGCTCTGGATTCAAAAAAGCTCCCTCGCCGTAAAAATATTATTTTGCTCCCTTATGATACAATCTACTATTTCATCCCTTCTATTCGAAAAGTGTCGTTTTGTTCCCCTTTAAGCGGGAGCAAAGTAGCTCTTTTCTCCACTAGACTTTTTAGCGGGCGGTAATGAGATTTGAATTTGGAACATGAATCGTTCATTGAAATCGAACGAAAATTGTATAAATGACTGGCTGTAAGTGTTTGTTGTATGGTGCGGGGGTCAGCACCCGCATTGTACACCATTGTCGCCACGCCCTTCTACATCAAAGGAATCAGTGCCTTTTCCTGAGCACAGATTAGAAACACTCAAAATACCGGATGACTTTTTTATCACTTTCTAAAAAATGGGTATATAAGGTGAACAAATGGTGTTTTGTTTTTCTTTTTTCCACAGCTTAGAAAATAATTGATACATCATCAAAAACCGCTTCAAAGGACATTGACCACAATCAGAGTCGCTTTATAGTAAAAGAGCATGGCCTTATAAATAAACTCATAAATTATAAAATATTTTTTTAACTTCTCTTAATTCACTTGAACGAAATCGTATGTGGGGTTACTATTTTGTATTTTATTAGCTACAGTATTGGATTTTATTGCTTACTTTTTAAAATGGCGTATTTCGGTAAAATCAATGTTGCCAATTTATTAAAACCTGGGACATAATCCGTCACTCAGTTTTAAAAATAAATTCAACTATGATTCACTTGAACGAAATCGTATGTGGGGTTACTATTTTGTATTTTATTAGCTACAGTATTGGATTTTATTGCTTACTTTTTAAAATGGCGTATTACGGTAAAATCAATGTTGCCAATTTATTAAAACCTGGGACATAATCCGTCACTCAGTTTTAAAAATAAATTCAACTATGACTTTATCCTCGTTATTTATATTTTTAATTAGCACAATTGAAATAACATATTTTCTTAGTTCACATCCTATAGATAATATTACTTTGCTAATTAAAAATCTTTCTTTAGTTGACAAATCAGTTACAGTCAGAGTGATTTATATCGACTGTTGGTAACACTATCACAATGTGATATGTGAACTGTCTCTGTCAATTTGTCAAACAAACAAAACAACACCGAACTTTTGTTTTAACTTGTGCATCGATAGTTGTTGAGTTTGTTGTGCTTATAAATAACTTATCATTGCGTACTGTTCGTGTCTTATGTCAATTCAAGTCTTACTGTTGTAATGGGCTGCTGCTTTTAGTAGAAGGTTCGTTACAAAACTAACCTCAAAACTGAACAGAAAATCAAAGAACAACTAAAACCCCCACAAAATAAATGGATATTTTTTTTTCCTTAGAAAGTACGACATCACGGGCCTTTTATATTCAATTTAAATGCTATCATACAAAAAGTTTTGATGCGCAACGGCGGTCAGTAGAAAAATGGGCATTCTCCTTTCAAGTAAACTTTTCATATTAGAAAAAAGAAAGAGAAATTAAAAAACAAAAAATTTAAAATATCGAATTTCAAATCATGCGATTTTTTTTTATTTCGAAAACAAAAAAACTATGTAGGTATGCCATTTGCTTCTACTGCGTTCACCCATTTATTTTTTGTAAAGTGATAATAATGTCATCCTGTATAAATAAATCCACAACTATATCAATCCCAAATAAAACACACACACAGTGAAAACAAATTTTCAAAATTTCGCCATTGTAATAGATATAAATATAAATTTGTAATTGAGTTTTCTACATTCTTGTCATTTTTTAAATTAAACTTATTCATTAATTACTCTTTTTTCTCATAAAACGAGATGAAAAGTAGAGTATATGACTCGAGAGCAAACATATTTTTCTCTCAGGCGATGTACTTTAAATCCCTCGCTACGCTCAGGATTCAATTTTAGAATCCCTCGCTGTGCTCGGGATTCTATTCTAGAATCCTTCGCTTCGCTCTGGATTTAAAATAGCGCCCTCGCCGTAAAAATACTATTTTGCTCCCTTGTCATACAATCTACTATTGATTTTGAGCCACTATTATTAAAATACTTCTTCGTCTCGGGGACCTAGAAAGGGCAAAAAGTCATTTGGGTGCAGCAACTTTGGGACTTTCGAAAAGGGATTCTTGATCTTATTTCAACTAATGATGTTTGATGTTGAGTATCGTTTGTTCTATAAGGTGTCGGACGTAAAGAATAGCACCATCCCATCTTCCCGTGGGTGTCATAAGAGGCGACTATAGGGATTTACTAGACCCTACTAGCCAACCCGCCTGCCAAGCGTGGCGATTATGGCAAAAACCCCCCTTTGGAGGAGGCCCATGTCCAGCAGTGGACGTTTTTTGGCTGAAATGATGATGATGATCGTTTGTTCCAGCGGCTTGCATCCGATTCGGTCTGTCGTACAACGGAACGCGCTCGGAGGGCGGCACGGCCGTGAGCCAGTGGGACGGCTGCAACAACATCAAGCTGCTGCGCTTCGAGAGCGCCACGCGTTTCCAGCACTACATCGACAGCTTCAACTGCAACACCAACCACTTCGCCACCGAGTACGTGTACAAGCGCCTGCGCTTCCTCGGCAACCGCAACCTCAGCCAGCTCATCACGCTCACCTTCCTCGCGCTGTGGCACGGCACGCAGTCCGGCTACTACATGACTTTCCTCAACGAATTCCTCATAATGGTAATGGAGAAAGATTTAGAATCAATGCTAATCAAAACTGAATTCTACCATAAAATGTGGAACAACACTAGCATCAAGTACCTCCTCTACATTTTACTGAAAACTTACACAATAGTATTCATGGGGTGGAGTCTTGCGCCGTTCGACGTCAAGACCTTCTCAAAATGGTGGACTATTTATGTTAGTTTATATTTCTCAGGATTCATACTATTTGTGCCGTGGTCCTTTGTTTACAAGCCCCTAGTTAAAAAAGCCTTAAAAGCTTGTGGAGCCCATCCCAAAGCACAATAATTGTAATTAGATAATCTTGTATTGGTTAGGTAATCCTTACAATCGACGCATTTAGCATAATATGGTTATTACAAAGTTTAGTATTTGCATGTCGTACATATCCATACATAATTTAAAAAAAATCGCCTAAGTACAATTTGGAGCTATATCACGCGGTTAGACACGGACAAGTATTCAAAGAATGTCCCACGCTGGCAAGTCGCATATTGTGACTACCGGACGTGAATGAAATGGAGTTAGTATGTTTTGGTTCATTTTATATTATGTTCAACTTTAAAAATCATGGTTGCATGCTAATTATATGTACATTTAATTTTTGCAGTTGTGAACAATAATCTTCCTTATAATTATCGGATCGGATTACTGAGTCATAGTCATTAGTGACAAAGTTTTATTTAATGTGATTAATGATAACAAGAGCCTCACGGTTTACTTATAATGGATGTAGTCGTGTCAACTTATAATAAAGACCGGACTTCACTACTGACTAGACTTATTTATCCGATTAAAATGAGGCGTTTGCTGCCGAATACTGACGATTAATCGTCAGTATTCGGCAGCAAACGCCTCATTTTAAATATTATTTATGCCTCGACTGCTTGTTCTGACAAGGCACTGCTGAAAAATACTTTCAACAACATAGGTTAAAATATTTGCACAGGTATTCTTCATTTAATTGCATATTGCATGTCTCGTAGGCCAGTAATAAAACCCAGGTCGTCATTAAACCAACTTCAATCCATAAAAAGTATGTCCGATCGGTTCAGTAGGTAGGTGAATTTAGTTTTGAATTAAAATGTTTGCCCTATTACGCACATTATGTCGACTGCTATTTTCAATATTGATCCTTTAAAAGTTGTTTGTTGCAAGATAATAATTAATTGCATTTTGCAGCATTTATAAGTGGATTTTGATATTAGTTTCGTATTAGATAGTTTATTTACACACTATTAACATTATTGCGAAATTGTAAGTTGTTCCAATGCCCCCGTATAATTAATTAAATGATGGACGAACTTTCGTTTTGGCCGCGTAAAGTTATTTTTGCACACAGTATCTTTTTACATTACCTATAGCCTTTGTTCTAGCCAGTTCTAGCACTGTAAAGTTTGAACAATTAGCGTTCAATAGTTTTTGAGTGAAAGAGTAAAAACGATGTTTAAGAGAAAGAAATATTTAAAAGGCTTCCATTCACCCGACTGTCGAATAGCAAGTTGAGTGTACGCTAGATGGACCTCTTTCAACATTTAACTCATTTTTTACGTAATTATTTTATTAGACAGACCAGCGACTTCCATTTCTTATTTTTACTTGATTTTTGACAACTCATAATTTACGATTTTTGACAACTCATACTCATAATTATTGCTTAACCTTTCAATTTTGAATTCCTATCAATAATAAAAAAAAATCTATTTAACTTTCCCGTTTACCTCATTTATTGAGATGCTTATCAGTGAATGATCAAGGCGTCAACAATAATGAGTACCTACCTATCCTTAGAATTTCTATTTCATTTCCTATACTCAAAGTTTGCTCATTTCCAACACACTCTTGATCTTAAAGTGATCAAACTTTGAGTATGTGCAAGTTAAAGCTGTAGCCAAACAAAGGAGCGTCGCGTCGCGATTCGCTATAGTTTGACGATAACAGATTATCTTTAATCGTTCCATGGTTAAATATTTCGCAAAATGATAATCCCTGTCTCCCTGCTAGCAAGTCTCACCCGACAGATGCCTAGCTTACAGTTATTAATAACTTGTGCTCTTATTTATACGGTATGAAGCTAGTGTAGTACGTTAGGTTAGATATTAGTCTGATAATATAATTAATATAAATTTAAAGAATTCATCTAAATAGTGGAAAAGGGCTGTAATAGTTGTAGCCTTATTTTTACGATTGTTGCTTAGTTAGTAGTAAATAATAATCATACAAACCACTTCGCCAATTCAGCCTCGGAACGTGTGATATGTCCGTAGTGAATGTAGACCCAGTAACATCATTCTTATATTATACCCATAAATCTAAATGATCCAAGGACATACATTCTGAACTAACAACCGCAAGTGGACAAAATCCTCTTTAGAGGAAACCGAATAAATGTAACAAATAGTAGTGAAGTAAACCTAACTTTACAATTTTTCTGGCGATTCGTAGTTTGGTGAGTAGGTACGGTTTCATAAAAAGAATTCTAAAATTCAACCAATACGGCTTTGTCAACGCGCATCCTTTGAGTGACAAAGGCTACGCTATAAAGGGTGTAAAACACCTCTTAACGAAGCCGAAAGGCACTTGTTCTCCCCGTCATTGCGATCATTTTTTTGTTCCACACCATACCTGGGAACCTTCTAGTTACGGAGTTATGAGTCAAAGTTCCAACTTTTTGGCAATATTTTTTTAATACAAGTTTTTAATCTAAGATTTTATAATTAAACACCTCCACGACCCTCTTACTATTCAATCCATCCATCAGCACAATGTGTTGAGTGCGTTACATTGAGTTCTACCACAAAACATGATTTTTCACCCAAAAAAAGTCGTTTCCAGCAATAATTTTTGCGTAAAGTTACTTAGTTTGATGTACAGAATGCTAGGTTGACGGCTTCGTGATGAGGTCTTTTACACCCTGTATAAAGCCGCGCTCTTGCCGCTTATGACTGTAATTTTGCTATATTTGTGAACTACACAACGCTGTAAGTATACTACAACACGTTTGCTGAACTTTGCACTTTTGCAACCAGACAAAGTTAGAAACAAATTGTTTCTTAAGTTGTTATTTCGTGGCATTTTAGCAAAGTTATGGAAGTTGTAATTCTATCATATATGACAGCTTCTATTTCCTTACGCCTGTTTCGGACTACAGAATTATTATGTGGTACCTACCCATAAAAATGTCCTAATATAATATACCTAACCACATGATATAATACTTCACCTAACTAACTTATCTGCCTACGATATACTTATTATAGCTTCTAAAAGCCTGTGATTAGAATTACATAATTAAAAATAAAAACCGGCAAGTTCGAGTTTGACTCACGCACCGAGGTTTCCATAGAAACTTGTGAAAGGACAAACTTAACTTTGCCCTTCGATCCCCAAACACCTTATCATACTCATACCTGACTTTGTGAATGAGGCCTTATGACAACGAGAAGTATGGTAAATATAATATAATATGTAGCAAATATAAGCAATTATGTAGCAATTTTCGAATGAACTCTCATAAACCAACGCCACAGACAACCAGCCATTCTGACGCACACTTTTGTTTCTCTTGTGAAATCGCAAAATATGCGACATAAACTGTCATGTCTTGTGATCGCGTTGACTTTCAAGTTAGATTTTTTCCGACACCGATTAGACCGAAGCTTAGCAGAAAGGCGTCAACTTTCCAGAGATTGAGGAGCTAAAGTTAGTACATTGTTACTTAGACTGATGCCGTGTGAGACTCCCAAAACTACTACACTCTCAAAGCCAAATAAATACGTTTTCTTTCTTTCATTATTTGCGGTTGGTGCAATAACCGTGTCTAGAGATCGAACGACAAAGTTTATACGACCTTTAACAAGTTGGCTATTTATCTACATATTTACGGTTTTCAGATTTTTTACGGTTTGGAGCCCTAATTATATCTGTAGGTATTCGAGCGTGGAATATAAGTTATGGCAAACTAAGTAAAATAACTGTTCTTATACTCGGATAAAAATGACAACATAATATATATTTTTAATTATTTGTGATTTAATTGTACCGATATTATGTATTGAACTATGAACTTGTTTAGTTACAAACATAAGACATAAGTGTTAATCATAATTATTTAGACCAGCTTTTATCACGATATTATGAATACAAACTTGTTATTATTTACTATGAAAGAACTTGAGTTGTTATGATAATAGGTTTTCGTAAATTTTACAACATATTGTCACAAAATAAGGGGCCATCCATAAATTACGTCACACGTTGAGGGGGAGGGAGGGGGTCGACGAAGTATGACAAGGGGGTGGGAGGTGTTCTAAATTTAGTGACGTCACATTTCAAAATCTTTATAAGTCTGAATCTTTAATACCTAAAAATATAAGAATTTAAATCGAAATAAAACTTCTTCGGAACTGCTTTTTAATTCAAAAACTTGTAGATGTAAAATTGCAAAATATGTGACATCACACTAGGACGGGGGTCTCACAAATGTGACCAGCTGTGACAAATACGGAGGGGGTCAAAAATCATTAAATTCGTGTGACGTAATTTATGGATCGCCCTTAATCTAGCTACTACTGTTGTAAACTTTATAATGATGTATGGTGTTGTAATTGATTTTTTAAATGTTATAAACAGAAACACAGTACATAATCATACGTAACATCAGCCCAATTTATTTCGTTCAGTTCAAGAATACACGGAGACTGCAAGTTTTCCCTGTAATAAATGATAAATCTACTTAAAAAACAATTGTTAAGTTTATTACAACATTAAAGAGAATAAAACTGAAAAGGAAAATTTCATTTTATATTTCACTGTTCAGTCGATGTTATAATTATTTCTTTGTGAGGATCCTACGACAAAAACCTGGAATCGGCGAAGTGAAGTGGTGAACTAATTACGGGGTCGACTAAACATTATTCCATTGCCACAAATTGACTATACAGCAGAGCAAACTATCGATGGGTAAGCATAGTGGTCTGAAAATCCCTACAGCAATACAAAGTGTGCCCCGAATCCCAGTTGTCCAACTTTAAAATTGGACCACAGCAACTTTTGATAGTTTCGTGGTCCAACTCATTTAAAAAATAAATTGCCAACTCTAAAAACCTCAACTACATCTTTGTGTGTATGGTACCTACTGGTTTACGGTTATATTGAACGTATTTGCAGTAAATAGGCAGGTACTGGCTTAGCCGGGTGCAATGAGACAAAAAATACTCAAAAGGTGGAACGAAGTTTATAGTGGTCAGATTTTCATGGGACTTTTTTTATTGAGTTCCTAGAGGAGTGGGGAAGAAAGTTAAAAAAAAAATTCAAAAATACTTGAATTAAATCGACAACAATGAACAAAGAAACAGACCAAATTACTTAGCGTTTAATGGATGCACGTAGGTCACACTATTACGCTACAATATGAATTCGCCGAATTCGAAGTTATTCATAAACGAAAAAAAATATTTCAACGAAAATTAAAAAAAAAAAAGTTGCGAACGCCGAAATTTTTTTTTTAACTTTCTTTTCCACCCCTCTAGGAAAAGTCCCACGAAAATCCGTCCACGATAAACTGTGTTCCACCTTATTGTCTAATTGCACTCGACTAGCTGGTTGATATCAAATTATAGTAGGTACAATGGTGTGGCTGACTCTGGCAGAGCCACCATCAGGGATTTTAATTTTGATAACACAAAAATTTAGTCGCTATTTAGTCGAAATTAGTCGCCAAATATCAGATTTGGTCGGTCAAAAGATATAAGGGCTTATTGTTGGCCCTGCTGGAGAGAGCCTACCCCAGCAGAGCCACATTAATAACTCAAAAACTAGGGCACCTAGCGAAGATCTGTTTTCTCCCATATTTACTCGCTAATTAGTCGAAATTAGTCGCCAAATATCAGATTTGGTCGGTCACTGGTTCAAAAGATATAAGGGCTTATTGGTGGCCCTGCTGGAGAGAGCCTACCCCAGCAGAGCCACATTAATAACTCAAAAACTAGGGCACCTAGCGAAGGTCTGTTTTCTCCCATATTTACTCGCTAATTAGTCGAAATTAATCGCCAAGTTACAGATTCAGTCGGTGTGTCATTAAAAAGATATTAAAGAATTCAATTTCCCCATACAGTGGTACAACCAAGTACAAAATACAGTGGTTTTTAGACAGGTGTATCTATACGACGTCTGGAGGAATTCTATAACTTCAACCCACCAAAGGAAAGCAGTATTCATTACCTAAAAACAAGATCTACAATAAATATATGTAATTATTTAGGTATCGAACAAAATGTGTGCATTTAGTCGCTGGCAGATAGATCGCTGCGCTCCGTTACATTTACACGGTAAGTAAGAAAGAGATAGATGCGCGTGTACAGACCAGCTACTTAGAACGAGTTGCCCGTGACGTACCTAAGTTAAAGTCGGCCAGTTTAAAGTGGAACTTAAAGAATAGTTAGGAACTCGAATGTTGTTATCTTTATGTACCTATTCCGCAAATACAAAAACGGGGAACAGAGCGAGCACCGGCGCGTCGGCGGTGCTCGCGCCGCTAAAAGCAAACTTGCTCTAAACTCTATAGATTTTTTTCTTTAGTCATCCACCGGGAGTACAGCGAGAAGGTTTGTTTGTTTATTTTAACATCAAACCAACTTTTTGAAAATTCATTTTTATAATTTGATTTAGATACAGTTCAATTTGTTGTATAAAAAAGGAACAATAAATAAACTTACCTATTAAACCTTAATTAGAGCCGTTAATGCTCATATTAGGTATAGTAAGTATTTACATCTTTGATTTAAGTAGGTATGTATTTTTTGTAATGTATTTCAAGCAATGGGTTGATACTTACCTACATACTTACAATACGTTTTCAACGTTTAAGTATTACATTTTACTAAAGATAGGTACGATAATTTTAACGTATTTATTATGGTAAAGTAAATTAGAGCTCAACATTGTAAATTAGTAAAACAGTTGCATGCGACTGTACATCTTGACACTAAATAGACCAAGAGCAAGGTTTAATGGTTTCAAAGAAATTTAAGCCACTCTAAGGCTGCGTTCCGAATTAGGCTATAATCGCTCACAGCGCTCACATCGATATTTTGCGTTCCGATTTAGATATCACGATTATGACAGCTAAGAGCCGTCATCAATTCGGAACGCTCGTGAACGCGTTGACAGTAAACTTATCCCCAAACCAAAACATTTCACAAGACTTATTTTGAAAATGGAAGATAAGTTGGTTGACTCTATCTACTCTGATAACTCACATTTTTAGATAGAGAACGACGATTCGTCCAGTGATGAAAAGGATGACGAAAGCGTTTATATTAGGGTATTTTGCTCCCGGCAAAGATTTACCCCTTAAAAAAATCCTACGAATTACAAATTACATAGATGCAACGGTAATTAAAAATAATGTTCATGAGTTTGAAACTCATTTCAATTTTTTTCAATCAAATTAAACAACACAACCTGTGAAAAAAACTGTCATTTTTGACAGCGCTCACAGTGATATTTATTTGGGGCATGGTCAGTGTAATCGCAAAATGGCGCATGTCATGACGTCATCTATGACGATTCAAGGGACATCGATATCGCGCTCACGGTAATTCGGAACAGCTTTATGGACGCTCAAATCGATTACATCCTAATTCGGAACGCAGCCTAACTTAATAATTAAAAACATTTAACATGTATTTAATAGAGAATTTATCTCTCTCGGTCATTTCTAAGGACTTTAGACCGATAAAACTAGAAGTATATTACACATATTAATAGAAATATTTTTTCTTGGCAATTTTTCGTGAACTCTTCGATCTAGCTCTTGGACTATACCTTAATAATTGAACTCATTATATCTTCTGAACTAGGACCCGATTAAATCTGTAACTTGGCGACTAATTTCGACTAATTAGCGAGTAAATATGGGAGAAAACAGATCTTCGCTAGGTGCCCTAGTTTTTGAGTTATTAATGTGGCTCTGCTGGGGTAGGCTCTCTCCAGCAGGGCCAACAATAAGCCCTTATATCTTTTGAACCAGTGACCGACCAGTTCTGATATTTGGCGACTAATTTCGACTAATTAGCGAGTAAATATGGGAGAAAACAGATCTTCGCTAGGTGCCCTAGTTTTTGAGTTATTAATGTGGCTCTGCTGGGGTAGGCTCTCTCCAGCAGGGCCAACAATAAGTCCTTATATTTTTTGAACCAGTGACCGACCAAATCTGATATTTGGCGACTAATTTCGACTAAATAGCGACTAAATTTTTGTGTTATCAAAATTAAAATCCCTGATGGTGGCTCTGCCAGAGTCAGCCACACGATTTCCCAACCGAAAAAAAAAAAGGTTGTTACAGTACCAAAAAATGATTTTTTTTTTTCGTCTATTGGAAAGGCAAAAGAAACACTTAGGACGCTTTCGCCTCGCCTCTGCTTGTTAATGACGCCTAAAACTCCTTGAGGACTTCACATATTACAAAATATGTAGGAATGGAATGGGGGACAAAATTAAAACGCAAAGTACTACACCATACCACTTTATTTTAGTATTGTCAAATATTGTATCGTTCATGAAAGTTTGATATCCTGACATCCCAGCGTCATTCAAGTAAATGAACGTTCATACAATCGCGAAACACGTTCCGAACTAGTAAACTACTTTACATTAAGGTGTTCTCAAATACAACTCATATTGTGACAACAATAATCAGAGCCGTAAGAATGCGAGGCGTTGCTGCGAGCGACCACTACATTACTGTCTACAATATTAAGTAATGCATCGGATAACAAAATAAATTATCAATTGATTATTATTAAATATTGCTTCATTATTAGGCTGTTTATGAATAATGTGATCCCTTTAAAGCATCTACATCACAAGTAAATACTTTGGTAAATTGAAAATAATTACAATAAAACTAAAATAATTAAGAATGAAGAACGACCTAATTGCAATTTGCAAAAATAAGCTTACTCAGTACTTCTCTGAAGGCTGATTTACATTTCCATTCGCTTAATGGCGAGTTTTGTTTGTAAATTGCTATGATTAGACCGGCAAGGAAAATGTTCAAACATGCTAGAGTAGGTAGGCAGAGGAACTAGCCAAGTTCGCGAGTTCGCTCACTAATCAACAAATGCAAATGTAAATCAGCCTTTAGAACCAGTGATGACCAATCACACCTATACCTATAGACAAACCATGTTACAAAACCTTTCATAATTGACCTACCATTGAACCTAAGTACAATAAAAACAATACTGAGTTAGCTGCAAATTTTGAAATATAATGCAAATGAATTATAAATATTACGACAAAATGAATATCGCATTTGACCTATGAAAACAGTATGCACACATACTGCTCATTATTAAAGTTTCTACGTAAAACAACCTAAGTAGTGTCCGACCGAAACACGAGTATCAGCCGGATTCGGAACCTTGACTGAATATTCCGCTCATCCTATTAAAAGTTGTTTACATACACATTATTTTCTGACACACAGTATTTTTCGTAGGTTTGTCATAAATTATTCGATTGAGGGCTGGCCTTTCATCATCCGACTTTATAACAACTGTTTCGGTCGGGCTAAACCTACGACAACCGAAAACGAAACTTCGGTCGGACACTACAGCTAAGTGACCAACTAACATTTTCCTATTTACTTTAGTTCGTATTTCAGCAGCTACGTGGAATTCTCAGTTGAGTCACACCACCACTAAGTCAATTTGGTAAAATAAATGTCCTATACTCCGAAAATTTTATTCATACTAATATAAAAATATAAAGTACAAAATAATAAACAATATTTTCATAACAGAGATAAGTACACAATAGTATCATAGTATATAAATTAAAATATACTCAACAACAATAATAATAAAAAACAACGCAAATAAAAATGCATCAACAATAAATAAGCTTAAGAAAATGATTAATTTTGAAACATTATCTTGGTAAAACGTTTAAAATATCACTTCAAAAATTGACTATTGGTGTAATGTGAATCAAACTGTTAGTAGTTCCGTTCAGGGCATAACTGTGTGCATGACGATCTAGCCTGAACGAATTAACTTATATTTTTGGGTGTGATTACTTATTATACTGCTTCATGAGTGAATCAGTGGTTAATGACTTGGGTCGCTCGATGGGAAGGCCGAGCGCGCGCGACCAGATCAGCTGGGCGAGCACGCCGAGCGCGCGGGACACGCCGAACATCACCGTGTAGTAGTTCATCTCCTTCAGCCCGTAATACTGCAAGTGGACATTGCATATAAGTTACATGCGCACATATTATGACATACCAATATATCATTATTCTCCTCCCCAACAACATAATAATAAACAAAAGATTGTTGTAATACCTGTAAGAGGACACCAGAGTGGGAGTCCACATTGGGCCACGGGTTCTTGACCTTGCCGAGCTCTGTTAGGATCGGGGGCACGACTTTGTACACAGCGGCGACCAGTTTGAACATGGGGTCGTTGGGCAAATGTTTCAGGGCGAATTCACGCTGGCATGTGTACCTTTACAAACAATTTTTTTTTTTTTAAATAGCTATTTCAAATAAATACATAACTTATAGATCTCTTGCTACATTGTAGGTTGTTACCTGGGGTCAGTCTTCCTGAGGACAGCGTGTCCGTAGCCGGGGACGACCTGTCCGGACTTGAGGGTCTTCCAGATGAACTCCTTCAGTCCTTCTTCGGTGAAGTTATCGCCAACCTGCTTGCGCAGTTTCTCCAACCAGATGAGTACCTGCACGAAATAACCTTTATTAAAATACTCAAAAGTTTGAATTTAAAAACTTTTGAGCTCCTAATCGGACACACATGGGGGTGTTTCCGTATGCTCTAGAATAAGAGCTTCAAAATGGTGTTTCGAATGTCCATTTAGGGTGGCCTGAGTGTACCGGCCTGAATAATACAATTTATAAACCTAAAAATCAGTCACAATGTAATGTAAATTGATGAGTATTTAAATTAATTAGTATATTAATTAACAAATCAGTCTAAGAGTATCTTAACAAACGAGAATACTGAATGCAGCTGAACACCAGTATTTTGCATGGAGCAACTGCCTATCTGACCTCCATAACCCAGTTAGTACTGGGTAATACGATAAGACTTGGTGAGACTGGTTGTCAAGAGTTTCGGGCTACTGAATACTGTAATGACTGTCAAAGATCTACAAATGATAGCCGGGACGGGCTTAGCGTACTTTCAGAGGGCACGGAGAAAACTCTGTATGTAATTGGTGATAAATGAATGATAATTAATGATGTTTATTTTGCAAGTAGGTTTTTACAAACACGTTTACACGTCATTTTTAAAAACTAGAGCCGGTATTTCGTACCTGACTACTCCGAGAAGAAAAAGCCGAAACAAACAAACTCAGAGGTCATAGTGGTGGTCACCCATCCACGGACCAACCTACAAGCGCGGCTTAACCTTGTAGATCGACCCGTGCGGTTGTTATTATTTAACCATGACTCCTTTCTTCACAATATAGTGTGTCCGGTTTCGGACTGCACCTAATTGTTCCTAGTTGGTGCACCTTATCAGGGTCATATAAATTTGAAGTTTTAGCAAGTCATACCTCCAAATACTGAAACATTACTCAAAATGTAAGGGCTGCTTAACATTTGAGCAGCTTCTAAATTTTAAATTTCGTATGGCCAAACGTCACTTTTGAGTATCTGTTACCTAGAAGTACCTAATACTTATAAATTTTGAGTGACATTTCAGTTTTCGGGGGACAGCCTGTAAATGTATTTCCATTGTGCAATAAATCTGTATATCACAAACCTCCTGGTTAGCCAGACCGTGCAGGGGTCCAGCGAGGCCGTTGAGGCCGGCGGCGAACGAGAGGTAGGGGTCACTCAGAGCTGACGCCACCAAGTGCGTCGTGTGTGCAGACACGTTGCCACCCTCGTGGTCACTGCACAAATAGAAACAACATACGTCAGCATTCATCAAGCCTTTCAATTTCATTTCATCACTAGACTTTAGTCTTAGTTCTGTCATAATGAGCCAACCCACTTTTTAAGTAAATAAAAAAAAAACTAAATGTGTTGTTTCAGTGTGAGTGAGTGGTCAGTAAAATTACACCCATATTCATAAAAACATGATTAGAACAAACTAATCGGCACGAATTATCCAAAATCAGTACAAATACTCTCCTTTTGATGTGGGTACTCCGTGGGAACTCCGCTCAACTATAAATACCTACTTATAACAGTTTAGTTTCATTGGCCCAACTTAAGATATATCGAACAAATAATTTGCACGAACATTGTTATAAATAAACAAAATAAAACAGTATTTACACTCGACAAAAATTCATATAGCATGCATGAAAGGGTGAGCAAGCGTATAGTTATCGAAAGTATTTACATATAGGTGTGTTTATTTCATAGGATTTAGATAAATTGATAATTTACATTTTAAAATATCCTCAGGTTGTTTTCAGTATTTTACAACTGTGTATGCAGTGCAAACATAATTTTCATTGAACATTATGGACAATTAAACTTTATGTTATTGAGAAAATATTTGATGGTAAAATGGTGAGAATTTGTTACACTCACTCCTTTAGTGTGTGATTTAACCCACATAGGGTTTATTTACACTTTCATAAAATACTATTTAAACAGAGTAAAGCACTCAGCACTGCGGGTCTAAAATGGCCGCTTTAGCAGAATCTTAGCATGAATCACGTTAAAAATATTAAATTCTTAAAATGGACTTTATGTCAATGAGTATAAAGTCCATTTTAAGAATTTTAAATTTTTAACGTGATTCACAAAACGATTCTACTAAAGCGGCCATTTTAGACCCCCTGAACCTGCCAATTGTAGCTGTTACAATACAGACACTTGAACCAGACAATCAATTATCTATATTTGATTGAACACGCTGTGGTTTTGGTATTCCACAATTACTTTTTTTTAAACATTTAAGGCACTTGAGATAACAAAGATATCGCAAAGTTTCACCGTAACTTCTATCCAAATTGCCCAATCTAAAAATACTAGTTGGAAGCAATAACTATGTTTTAGTTCAAAGAAATAAAGAAAGGAGAGGAATAGTAATCTTTGTTATCCCAAAGAACAGGAATATTATTAAAGAAAAAGTAGTGTTAGCAAAAAAGGAATTATAGAAAAAAAAACCAAAAGCACAGCACTAAAAACTACATGCTGTAGTTGTAATTACTGAAAGCAGGAAGTATGTTCGCTGTAGGCTGTAAATATGACAAGTGCGAGCGAAGGTCATAGACGATAGAACATAATGAGGGCATCTCGCTTAGCTAATTGATTGGAGACAAACATGCAATGATAAACAACTTAAATGGATGCGAGAATACAAACACTATATTCAATTTTGGTATTATGGTTTCTAGGGATGCGTACCTCAATAGAAAAAAACGGAACCCTCACCCCTATAACTTTGTTATCAGTCTGTCAAAAATATCGTTATATCAAAAGTCTAGCTAGATACCTCCCTATCCTGTGCGATCTCAGTTTAAAGACTTATTACATTACACTGAATCAGGGTCCCTAAACCCTTAATAAGAGAGGTGTAATAAGAGTAAGGCAGTAAGGGTCCCAATTAGGGCGTCAGAGTGGACCCTGCCCGCCTTACTCCCTTAGTGCGCTTACCACCGTGCAGTGTAATAATACTTAGGACATTTAGATCACTTATTAGATGCGCGACGAGCGCGGAGAGCGGTCGTTTGTTATGTCTTCGTGTTTTTGTTTTCGCGCGCAACCATGTCATAAGTAACAAATAAAAAGAAGTCTGTAATAGACGTATACAAAGATATGCCTTATTTGTGGAAGAAGGACCACAAGGACTACATGAGAAGTGAAGATTGTAAAGTTTTGGTAGAAATATATAAAACATTTGACGATAATGCTACAATAAAAACAGCCATAGCAATAGCGACTTTTTTTTGTTTCGTTAATAATATAGGTGGCATGACGTCCAGCCTCCAAGATTCGCTCTCTGACTAAGGGCGTAAAATCGGTGTAGTGTAATAACGGACCACTCTAATTAGGGGCCACGCCCACCCTTATTTCAGGGCCCTGATTCAGTGTAGTGTAATACCCACTTAAATAAGAAGACATAATAGTACAATAGTGTTGTTTGAGTTTTCGTTCATATGTGGAGTGCACAAATAATTTACGCAGCATTTGAGCTAAACGTAGTTACGTAGCGTGTTAACTAAAGCGCTTATTACACTTCACTGAATTTGGTCGTCTTAATTCAGTCGTTACTGAATTTAGTCGTTACTGAATTTAGTCGTCTTAATTCAGTCGTTACTGAATTTAGTCGTCTTAATTCAGTCGTTACTGAATTTAGTCAATATATACATATATAATCGCATTCAGCAAGCTATTTTAATTGATTATACTTGACTAAATTCAATAACTACTGAACTAGGACAACTAAATTCAGTGAAGTGTAATAAGCGCTTCAACATGCACTAAAATTCGCATCAGGCAACATAATAACATTCGCAATATTGCTAAGTGGGATTATTTACATACTATTAGAACCATGCCAATATAAAACTGTTATCTAGGATAAGTTAACACAACTAATATTTAATTAAAAGGCTTTTTATTTATTTATTAAAATCATAACATAACCAAGTTTTTGAAGCATCTTCCAACAATGTCACTGCTAAGACAGTGACCTTCAAATTAACGCAAGACAATTACATACTTTGTGAAGTTATGCGTATTGTGCTAAGAAGCACGTAATTATGTGCATTCAGTGTGCACTTGTGTTATGCTCAATGAAAACACAGAATTGGAAGAGGCTTCTTTCATTGAGTTGCGCAATCAGGCACATTAATAAGCTCGACACAATGCACACATTACAGAACAAGGGAAGTCAAGATCAATAACACAGTTCATGCAAATTATTGTTCGATATTCATTCTTCGTGTGTGGTCTGACCCTACATGGGAGGCTATTGGGGATAATATTGTTATGCCGTTCAAAATAATGATATAGGTACTTGGAGCTCACAATTAGTGTCTTTATTATCAGACAAGTTTACTGACATTAATAATTTGGGTAGTTATTTAAAATGTGGGTTTCTTGTGGCTTATTAATACGAGCCTTATTTCGTTACGGATTTTTAAGGTCTTACCCGGCCTGTTACCCGCACAGTAAATAACTTAGTTACAAGTTTTGAGTGTTACCTGTGAATGGTGAGGTAGAGACGCATGAGCTCTGTGAACTGAGGGTCGTCGAAGCCGAGCATGCTGCAGTAGTTGGCAGACAAATCCTTGTTCTCATCGATGGCGCCGACACCCTTGCCGTCACGGTAGGTGTTACGGAAGATGGTTGCAGCCACCACGGGCAGTTTGGCGATCAAGTTCATTGAGTCCTCGTATGCGAACTGGTAAAGAAAAGTTACAGTGTATTCTACCTGGTACAATTTATTGGTTTTCCCCATGGGGGGTAAAAAAAATATTTATGGCGTTTTATCTAAAATGGTATGTCAAGTATCATGACGCATAATTTCCGATATGTTATGACCGAAATTGATAAACTAATTTACAACTTTTAATATCTTGTATCGGCGTATATCAGTTGCTGTATCTATGCCGTTACCCACTTTAATGACAAATGTTGATATTAAGCGTGATTAAGGTCTACATACCTCCCAGTACTTAGTTTTGGGTACTCCGTCGGAGTAGGCCTTGGCGAACACCGACTCGCTGTTGAGGGCAGTGACGGCGGCCGAGAACTGTGACATGGGGTGCAGCTTGCTCGGCATGTTGTTGAGCATGGTGACGACGTGCGCTGGCAGCTCAGCCCTAAAACAGACATTGTTGAGGGGTTCCTTTAAAAATGTTAATGCCGCAATACCAAAGACATGGCAGATCAGTTGCCATCTCAGGGACTTAGAAAGTTGAAATTTGCATGTAATGTGCATTTAATGATAGCCTGTGGAGGAACTCCTGGCTAAATAATGGCAGCCGCTCGGGTCCATCTTCAGGTTTAGGTGAAAGCGTAAGGGTAGCCAGCAAAGTTCAATTTTTCTTACGTTTGATTTAATTTACAGGTCAGTGTGCGCTTCCCCAAGTCTGACCACCAGTCTTACCAAGAGATATCGTATTACCCAGTATAATAAACTGGGTTGTGGAGGTCAGATAGGTAGTAGCTCCATGTAAAATACTGGTATTCAGCTGCATCCGGTAAAACTCGAAGCCGACCCCAACATAGTTGGAAACAGGGTCGGGAGATAGTGAGCATGTAAATTATACGTCATCATTGAACAACATTGCTGTATTAACAGCAATGCTGTTCAATGGAATTGTGAAAAGACTCAATTCACATTTGTATAATACATGAGTATTTTTGTAGGTACTAAGTGCGACCTGTGCGACACTATAAACGTAGTCTTTAAATTACCTTTTGGGCAAAATTTACAGAAGGTCGTACATTCGCTTTATCGACGCGTTATACTGAACTGTACGATTTGGTGTCCAAATATTGACATGATAAAATTATATTTATTCGGGAATATTTACTAATATAAAATAAATTTGACTAACCTGCGTGCCCATTCCTTGGAGAGGGCCGTTGTTTGTGCCTCCGTGGGGACTTCTCCTGTCACGAGGAGCCAGAACAGACCTTCGGGCAGTGGTTCAGAGCCACCTTTAGCCTTCGGCAGTTTTTGCTGGCACTCAGGGATGGACAGGCCGCGGAAACGGATTCCCTCATCGGGGTCCAACAGGGAAACCTCCCACACTAGCCCCTTGATACCACGCATACCACCGTACATCTGTAGAAAACATAATAAGCATTCATTATAGACGCCTATAATGGTTCTCTATAAATGATTGGCTTTGACCTCGTAAACACGTTGTAGTGATTACTTGATCATAAGTGCAGACGACCCAGAAGATTGGTTAGACATGCACTTATATATCTACCATTTTTATTTAAATCAAATAATATGACCTTCGTATTGAGCCTTCAAACGTTTCTACACATAGATATGGTATGTTATACTTATAAAGATAAATCGCCAATACGTATATGCAATCTTGAACTGCGTCAGGGTTGAATTATAAATCAGTTCATTGACCGCCTGCTCAGTTACTCTTTATGCGACTTTGTTGCTCATCGTAGTGAATATATTAAGTATATATATATAAATACCCTCAAATATAGCTGCAATATAATTCTTTATTTTAGTACTAATGTAGTTTGAGTAATTGGCTTACTTTATTGTCAATCAAGCAAACGTTTTGATAAGAAGCGATGAACAACAGTCGAGGACTCTGTGGACTAGCATGTGGCTCTACAAATATTTGAATTACAAGTAACATATAACGTACAATAGGTAGCACGTGTCAACTGTCAACGTTATCGAAATTAGGACACTGAACACTAATTATAATATAATTTCTTACCATATCAATGGTGACATCGCCGACTTTCGTTCCGCCATATTTCTTACGGAACTCCTTAATCCTGGCCTGCTCTTTGGGGATTTTTTCCTGGAGTACGCTTTTGAGATCGGTCGACTCCGCGCTCAAACCTCGTACCAGAATCGATGCTGTCGGGCATAATTTCTGGATAGGACAAAACAAAAATAAAATCGTAAATTCTACGCAACAATTTTTTTTTTTTTTCAATTATATTGATGTTGCCTGCGACTTTGTTTACATGTGTATTTTATAATGGTTATAAAATTTAAGATTAGGTCTATGCAATTCTAAAAAAGTTTCTAGTGATTGATAATGAGGCGCGACCGAACATCGCGATACGACAAAGTGAAACCTTCATTATTACAAACGCACAATAATAGGTGCACTATGACACGCGACAATATACCTAGATGCTATCAAGCTACTACATTACTACAATCTGTCAACTTTAATTGATTCTCAACTTCACCGCTATCATCATCATCATCATCATCATTTCAGCCGAAAGACGTCCACTGCTGGACATAGGCCTCCCCCAAGTGTCGCCACATTGACCGGTCCCGTGCGACCGTGGTCACCGCTATAGCATTACGTTATAGGTTGAGTGTTTGATTGGGACAATTTGACAGTTTCGATGTGTTGGCATCTGTAAGCTCAGCCTCTGTAGGAGATACCTACTCCGTGCCTCGACGTTCGAGCTTACTTGGAAACACGAAGATTACCGTAGTGCAGTGTTTGTTTTTCAACCTGTGGTTTGTTTTTCACTATAGGGGGGGGGGGGGGGGGGTCGCAAGACGTCGCGAAAACTACCTCAATAAACAAAACAGCCCAGAAAGATAAAAACGTGTTAAATACCTGCATGTATTTATCCGAATCCTAATTACGCAAATGCATAAAAAAATGTACCTATGTAAAATAAATTGTGTAAAATAAATGAAAAAAAAACGAAGGGTCGCCGAATATTTTTTCATACTTAATGGGGGTCGTGTCATGAAAAAGGTTGAAAAACACTGCCGTAGTGCATACCTTTTCTGGTTGGACTATGTAATTTACAACAAGATTAACAAACAAGACGATTCAAGGCGATCTCGTGCATGTGAAATACCATTAACATCCATTAGAAGTCACGTTACACTTAAATGTGACTATTTATAAATACACAAATAGTACCTATATGTATATACATTATATAAGTACCTAACAATAAATTGTAGGTATGTGTTAGCTATTATGATACCATTTTTTTCTTTAGTTCGGGCTATGTTTACAGAGTACACAAGGCACATTCAAAAACGTGCTTAATATACGATAAGTAGGCAACAAAACTGGTTCGTTTTGCTACTAACAAAATCGTGAATAATTAATTAGGTACCTACTCACAGCACGTCTAGTGCCAAAAAAAAATACTTCGCCTATAATATGTATAAAAGGTAAAACGTCATTTTCGGAATTATAACCAATGCTACATACCGTTTTATGTAGGTTTGAAAGAATATTTTAACTTATAATAACCGTTTCTTTTGGTAACAACTTGTTCGCCCTATTTCGGGATATAGATAGTGTTTTTCGGGTACTTACTTTTTATATTTTTGTGGGTCACAAACAGTGTTGCCAGATTTTTTTTTGCTAATCGGAACTTTGGAACTTTTTAGTGAAAAAAGCGGGATTCTTTCGTCGAAAGCGGGACATAGTAATAAATCTTTTTAGTCAGATTACGTTTACGTGACAACAGATATCAAAAACAACCATAGAAAATGTTTTTTTTTTTTAAATATGATAATTTAAATCAGATTTACCCTATCGTTAAATATTATAGTCTTATTCGTCTTATGAATAATAATAAAAACAGAAATCACAATAAAAAAAAAGTCCTATTCATGATATTTCTGTGAAGATTTAACTTCTTATAAAATTTCAAACTCTTCAGAGGATAGCTGTAGATTAAACTGGATGAGTAATTCTGATTTAGCATTTATTTTTGGAATCCGACCATTTTAAATTCATCTGGGAAAAAACGCGTTCAGGAAAGCAGTTTGATGTTGGGATACTTAATATGAAAGACACTAGTTTTATAGTTTAAACATATTCCTGGTATTTTTTTTGGAAACTGTTCAAAGAGCTGGTGCCATTTCTGTGCGGTAGTGGCAGTGGTGTCTTGCAATTTCCCACTAATACGTCCAAGGGTGATTTATCCCCGAAAAGCGGGACGGAGCCTGTCCCGCGCGGGACATTTAATTTTGATTAAAAAAGCGGGACGTCTGGCGACGCTGGTCACAAAGCAAATAAGGATTTGGCCAAAAGTTCATAGACAAAAACCCAGAATCGCCAGCAACGAAATTTCACTATAGTAAACCCATTACGTTTTCAAAAAATGTAGTATAGAAGTTATTATACTGTATGCGAATCGTACTGACTTGATTTTTCTTGACTTTTTGTTTTCACTATAAATAAATAATAAATATAATATAATATATTTAATAATATATTGTAAAAAATAATGAATAATCTTTAAATACGAGTATAAGTACTTATGTTATTTTTGTGTAGTGGTAAAACTATACTACTATTTGGGTTGGGACTATTTGGGTTTTTGGGGGCTATTTGGTGCCATACAATATATTATTAGTTTTCAGTCAATTCTGACTTACTGCATCACTTCATGGGGTGGGGCGAGTAAAACTCTGTTATTGCCCATTGAAAGAGCTCAAAGAGCTATTCTCAAGGTGGCTACTTGCCACCCTTTCCTTTTCCCCACCAACCTCCTGTATAAATCTTGTGAAGTACTAACAGTTCGACAGTTATTTATTATGAGCACTGTACTAAAACAACACGCAGCACTTCCATAAAGCACTGATTTCACTAAAAAAAGACGGAAAGATATAGTTTGCCCTCAAAAAAGTACAAAACATGCTTTCACAGCCAAGTTTTATATGTACCTCGGACCGCTACTCTATAACAGGCTGAATGAAAAAGGAAGCATCTACCCTTTACATCACAATAACTGCAAGAAAATCCTTAAGGAAGCTCTTCAAACTATGTCCTATGAAGATACAGAGAAGTTATTACTTGTGCTAAAGTAAATATAGTCCATATTATTGTTAGTTTTAAATTAGCTAAGTTAAAATAGTATAATTTTATATACCTTTTTACATTGGTACCAATAATATAATATAATGATATATGATTATTTAATCAATTAATGTTGCCTCAAATCGCCTGAAACACAGGATTACCTAGTTCAGGCTCAAAGCATGGGTGAACTTGACATAGATTTAAGAAAAACTGTAAACTTTTACCATACGTTTTTTGAAGAAAATTTTCATTTATTATTAGGTTTTTCTAACAGGGATTTCTCAGTAGCAGCCAATCAAAGTGTTGCTAGCGTTTGCAAAATGACTTCTCACCAACCGACATTTATCGATATTTTTGTTCGAAATTCTGGGTCGTCCCAAATAGCACCCAAAACCCAAATAGTCCCGTTTTACGTATACCTACAATGTGTATTGTGACTGAACTAAACGGCTAACCCCACTATTTTTTTTTTGTGAGCTTTAGAGTGAATCCTTGGACGGTTTAGATTTTAGATGCACAATCGGATGCGGTAGGTGGCACTGTTAAATCTGCCAGATCATGTTATTTCTGATAGAACTGATAGATCGTGGCTACAATAGATTTTTATGAATTTAAAAAATGTTCTAAAAATTGTTTCATTGATCAATAAATATCTAGTATACCACATCGTTTTTGCAGTAAATTATTATATATTTTTGTATTCCAAGCATTTATTTTGAATAAAACTTTTGTTCTTGTTGACGCCATGGATATGGCTGAAGAGTTTGATGTCTTTGCCACGTATAGTACTTACACGAATAACTCGTCTTAATTCGGCGTTTATTGTAGAAACTCTCAACTTGATTCCTAGTCAAGTACACAGAAAGTAGCCTCAAACAGCCCATACTGGGGCGTCATTTGGAAGTGAAATGAACGTCAAGTGGTTTAAAGTATCTTTGTTAAAATAAACGCCATCTCAATCAATTGTGAAGCATTCAAAATAGCAAAATAAGGTTTAGAAACCTAAAATCTCGAAATGGTTTCGGAATCAGCATTGCTTGATTTTTACTTTACATACCGAATTGTCATGCCTTTGAAGTAGTTCTTTTAACACAATCCAGTTCGATGAACAAAAGAATCAAGCACTGACAAAACATCGTAACAGGAAGAGCTTGTTTGTAAATAATTCGATGAGCGCAATCATAGCAGCGGCGATTCAATCAATAAGACGTGAACATAGTGGGGTCAGCGCGGGCCAGAGTTTAATCTGATTGACATTATAAATCACATTCATGTTTAATAAACCCTTCAAAACGTTGATAGAGACGAGATGATCAAATTATGTAATTATAATATTCTTCCGTAAACGAAAAAGCAACATATTCGATACAAGTAGCTTATAAATAACGCTTATTACCTAATTAAATTGTAAATTGCAATTCAGTCTAAATCGGTGGTTCCTTAACTTTTTTTTTCTGATAGACTACTCTCAAAATTTTCTGGTTTCGGTGGACCCCTCCTGCATTTTTTTCAAGCCCGTAGACCGAAAACTGAAGCAAGAGATTTGCAATACAAATTTTTCGCACTATCTGTTAGGATTGCATGAGGACCGACCGTAGCTCCTAAGACTTTTTTTGTCAAAAAAAACTGAAAATTAGAATCTTATAGCTTCAAAATGCTTTTTTAAAGTGTCAATACGACCATTTTCACTGAAATACAACCTGTCGTCACCGGAACATTTGTTTTTCTTACTTTGCCTACATTGATAGAAGTCAAGCCTACATTTTTGTTATTTAGTATCGAAACTAGATAAATCGTGGACCCACTTACAACTTGTGAACCCTTATTTTATTTTCACGCCATCGTAGACCCTCGACGGGTCTCTCCCCTGGGCACCTGGACCACTTTGAGAATCACTGGCTTAAATCGTAATTTTTCATGAAAGAAAAACAGGCCAAGCGAACTTAACACCTGACTATTGAAAGGAGATCATTCATTTTGGGATAGTTTTTGTTTTTCGCGGCCCTCAATAGTAATTAAATTATTTTTCACTATGGCGCATGGCGTCAAAGTCGAAAACTATTTGGGTTCGGAGATATACAGGTGAATTTTTCAAATGTGCGTGGATGGCCAAATCCGAAACTATGAGGAATAACGAAAAATTATCAAAGGAGACTCGAGCCTGAGTTTGATGAAAACTAAAACAGCATCATTAGTTTTTAGAAAAAATCGATATTCCTAGCCAGGAATAGAACCCCTTGATTTTGGAAAAATGGAAAAAAAACACTGTATTATTACACCATTCGAAAGTGTCGCTAATAAAAATCAAATTCTGGGAAGTAATGACATACGGGAAATTAAAGGAATGAGTTCAATTTTGATAAAATACATGACGTGAAATAATTTATATTATGGGTTTTAAGAATTAGGTATATCTTTGTACTTTTAATCTTTGTTCCCATATTCATTACAGCAGTGTTTATCAACCTATGGGTCGCGACCCCTGGGGGGTCCTGGGGGGCCCTGGGGGGTGAAAAACACTGCATTACAGCATTCTCGCCATTCAAAAAGTGTTTCCACTCCTGCCACCATTTAAATAAAATATAATTCATTCGTGGCCGCCGACTTTTTTATCCCAAATCATCAAACAAAGTGATCTCCTTTTGAAAATAATATCTAATTACAAAGTATTGATGACCAATACATTTTATATTCGGCTTTATTCTTACTTATTTTCTACAATTGTCAGATTTTGGAGGTAGGTAGGTACTTACTGAAGAACATTAACCAGACCGTTTTGAAATATCTCATTCGTAGACATAGCCACTTTGCTTCTTCTAAATCTTAATAACAATTTTTCGTTATACGGTTATAATATGGCGCTCAACCTCGCGCGCGTGTTAGTTTTACTCTTGAAACTGATAACGAGATAAAATGATAACGTTAATGTGATGGGTTGTTTCAGTGACAAAATTAAGTACAACAAAAGTACATTTTTCTGGTAAACCTTTATACAGGTAAATACGCTAGTTAGCAAGAAATGGAAAGCGATAAATGAACGCTCCTGCAGCATAGCAACTATGGCCAGCGGGTCTAAAATGGCCGCTATAGCAGATCCTACGCAGAATCTTAGCATGAATCACGTTAAAAAAATTAAATTCTTAAAATGGACTTTATGTCAATAACAATAAAGTTCATTTTAACAATTTTAAATTTTTAACGTGATTCACAAAACTATTCTGCTAAAGCGGCCATTTTAGACCCCCAGTACTCGTAAAGTAGCATCAGTTTCAAGTGCTTCAACGGCGCGGCGAACAAGACACCAGAATGCGGGCATCCCCATTGTCGCGCTTGTAATCTACAGCCTACAACGAACGAGGACATGGCGCATGCTCAGTAAGGTCACTGGAAATAAGGCCGAACAATTACGTAAATGAAACCAAATGGATACTTAGGTTTTTTCCTCGAAGAACCTGACAAATCCAACTTCTGAATAGTGGAGACCGACAAGGAAAATTTTAACGTTTAATGTAAAAAGGGGACTTACCGAGGCCAGCTCGGTACAATTTAATTGTCTGCCTTGCAATTTGGTCACGGATATTAAAGTGGAAGGCTTTACTATGACTTCCTTCTAGATACTTCACCTACGACATTGATGATCAAATTTGGCGTGGCGTCCAGCCTAAAAATGTCTCAATATCAAGTAGGAAAATTTTTAACTACCCAACGTGTCTTTAGAAAAAACGTCCTAACTATCGGACTACAGTCTACAGGGCATACTCAGAGGCAGCAAATTTGGCCGAAGCCCTAAATGCGAATTTATGAACATAAAATTATGGGGCTTCTTTTTGGTGAGCAAATGTGACATCAGTCAGTCACGATTAACGAGTTATAAATCTGAGATTTGCTCACCAACTCAAAAATTGCCCAAAAATACGCTTATAATGATTTTTGACAACAGTGCGTGTTCGAGCGAGTGAATATATGAATGTACATTATGTACAACCTTCATTGTTAGATAATTTAGCAGAACGTGCCTCGCTACATAAGATTGACGATTGGGTGACATCAGAGAAGAAAATAACCTTCTGGCGGCAAAAAATGACTACCTAACATATCAAGTAATACATTCTTGTCTAGTGGATGGCATCGCGGTAGCGGCTAGATTGTGAATAATAAAAGAGCTGCGGGTTGTTATATGTCTTCTAGGAAATTAACGATTGGTTAGTTAGGTACTAGGTACCGTAATAAAAGATTACCTAGCAATGATTTTAGAAGTGTCGTACGTTAGTGCTACATTAAAATTTAGATAACATCAGTGATCATGACAGTACCTACAAGGTTGTATCTGTGTAGATGAAAATACACGGTGGAAACTGGAAGGGACATCATGCGCAATACAAGCCATTTTCGTGAGTTTACTACGTTCCCCAACGCTGACATTTTTCAGCCAAAAATACACAGACTGTCAGGGTTGCCAGATTTTTTTGTCAAGTCGGGACTTTGGAACTTTTTGAGTGAAAAAAAGCGGGATTCTTTCGTCGAAAGCGGGACATAGTAAAAAACCTATACAATCAGAAGTTTTAAAATATTACTCTTTTTATTTGAGTTCAAATTACGTTTACGTGACAATAGATAGCAAAAATAGCCATAGAAAATGTATTTAAAAAGAAATGATATTTAAATCAGATCGTTAAATAGTTGAGTCAGTCTACCTAAGAATAAAAAAAACAAAACAAAATCAAAAAAGTTATATTCATGATATTTCTGTGAAGATTTAACTTCTTTTAAAGTTTATTTTTTCTCTTTAATAAAGATGAAGAACTCTTCACAGGATGGCAGTAGATTAAACTGGATGAGTAATTCTGATTTAATAAAATTTACGGAGCATTTATTTCTGGCATCTCACCATTTTAAATTCATCTGGGAAAAAACGCGTTCATGAAAGCAGTTTGATGTTGGGATACTTAATATGAAAGAAACTAGTTTAAACATATTCCTGGTATCTTTTTCTTGAAACTTTTGAGAGAGCTGGTGCCATTTCTGTGCGGTGGTGGCAGTGGTGTCTGCAATTTCCCACTAATACGTCCAAGGATGATTTATCCCCAAAAAGCGGGACTGAGCCTGTCCCTCGCGGGACATTTAATTTTGATTGAAAAAGCGGGACGTATGGCAACGCTGCTCTCTGTTCCAAACTTAAGAAAAATTAATAAGTAGGTGGATAATACGGATGCTGTTCCGTTCCGGGGGCCTGAGCTCGTTTATAGAATCAGGTTTTAGCCATCAAAATTCAAAACGCGTCGAACCTACACGATGAGTTTTACATAAAGTTAAGAGAAGAAACTAAAATATTGTTTAATTAATTCAGCCTCCTTGAAGTAGGTACGTGGTAGATGATGTCATAGAATTGTAGAGTGGAAATTCGGCGGTTAAATTAACTTAACCTTCATTTGTATGAAAAAGAAAATCTACTTTTAGGATTCCTCTTCTTCGTGTCGATGATTCCCATTGTTAGGCTATAGATTATGACGCTTCATACTTTTGTTTGGTATGCAAATTGTCTACCTATTAACCAAACTAGTGAAATGTTTAAAAAAAAAATACCTAGTTTTGAAATTGTTAATTACTTAATCATATTTTGGAATCTGGACTGATTTTTTTTTGTCAATCCTTTCGCAATATACTTAATTTATTGAGATATTTAATTTGATATTAAATACTTTTCATCCATTAAACAGCTTGGTGAAGGTCGTTCTCTAGGGGATCCTATACTATAACTGACTATAAGGTCAAACGGTTATCTCAATATTTTAATAAACTTCCGCGTTGTTGGCTGGACGCTATGCTATAATTAATAATAAGTTACCTACTTTAAAATATTTTAAGTACAAGTGTTAATGTTATAAAATAACGCATAATACTCATTAGTGACAATTTTGCACTAAAGACGTTTATTTATAGAAAATATATAATACTCACGATGAGCAGCGGTGGCCCAGTGGTGGCGGCCCCAACTTACGAACAGTAAGTCGTGGGTTCGTACCCAGACAGGCGCATTACTTTGTGTAATTTATTTCATCACCACTGCTCTCAAAACGGTGAAGGAAAACATCGTGAGGAAACCGGCATGTCTTAGAACCAAAAATTCGAAGATATGTGACATCTACCAATCCGCACTGGGTCCGTGTGGTGGATATGGCCCATACGGAAAATACGCGCTTTGACGTGGAGTTGCGGACACCAGCCCGTTATACAATGAATACTCACGATGCACACAAAGAACTATTAGTGGCATGCATTGAAATATTTTCGTCATCATAATTAATTCATTACCTACCTACCTAATTAGGAACCTATTTATTAATATTGTGATTCGCAATGAATTTGTATCGCCATTGAAATAATCGCAAACGTGTTCTGCTGGTATTGCTAAATACAATTATTCACTAGACTTTACGATAAACCTATAATAGCGTTTTACATAAAGTAAGTTCACACCCTCGTCACCAAGGTTTTCGATTGCTAATTACTCACGAATAAATTCGGTTGCAATAATGATGCTTGCGAGAATGGCAACTTGGATGTAGAGACTTGCATTTCCCGCAAGCATCGTTATTGCAACATTTGCAACCGAATTCTTTCGTGAGTAATTAGCATTCGAAAGTTAGCGATTTTGTCGTTATCTTTGTCGAGACTAGGTACCTATCAGGTCTTGCGAATGCAATTAAACATATTATTTGATTTGAAAGAGGCCAAAGATCACCAATTAAAAGTAATAGCTACCTACTTTAAACTGATGTCTTATTGATAAGATTGTATTGATAGCAGATAGCAGTGGCAATTTATACATTTTATCAGAAAAGGCTTTTAATTTTGTAACAATTTACTTGAATAGTTAAGTGCGTATGTACAGATAGATGCCATCATACAAAAATCTTTGTAGATTAATCAGATCTATCTTCTCGTTAATATTAAGTACCTATACTTACTTACAGTTTTTTTTTTACATGAAAAAGTGTAATCACCCTAAGCTTGAGGATTTTTATTTGCCAATGTTCATATTTTTTTACTAACGTTTTATCACTTAGTCGTTCCTTATCACGTCGACTTTAATACAATAAATCTATGTTGTAACCTATATGTATCACAGACTTACAACTCACGCATAATAATAGGTACATAGGTAGGTATCTACCGACCTATGTGATTTCGTAAAAATAGCGATTTTTCTATCAATTAAAGGTGCCTAACATTTTACACAATTTATTGATATTGAGTTCGTAAAACATTATTTCCTAGTGGGCAGTCGCAGCAATAGTTTTTGTTATTTACCACTAGAAGCCATAGCTCAACGCAACCTTGAACATTTGCGTCATAGGTACATAACCAATGTTCTTAGCTTGTTTTTTTTTTATTTTAACTCCGGCGCGGCGCGCGGCTTTACTCCCATGTTTTGTTTTCGTTCATTTCCAGTTCGACAGTAGGTATAGTCTTTATAATGTAGTGGATATGTGAACTACATGTAACATGTGCCTATAATAATCGTGAGCATTTGGGCGTGTGCCCGCTGCGAGCGCGGGTTGACCTGCATGGTTATCTTTAGAGTTGGGGCATAGCAGAGGACACGCATCGTGAATGTCATTGCGGGGATTTCTGTTACATAGTTTACTGATAACGATATCGCGTCACGACGCCATCGATAAATACGAGCATAATTTGTTTCGGGCTCAGAATGGCAGTCGTCCGTACGAACTTACAACTACGTAAGTAATTATGTAAATCACATTCGCGTAGAACAATAGTTAGTAGTCACCTGACATTGTAAAGTCAAGCAAGTGTTACTCCTGATTATGTCATGAGGAGGTACGAATAGTGCTATCTCGTACGAGTTGACGTGTGCCGCGTGTGCTCGCTCAATGGGCGGCTCGTGATAACACGGTTACGTTAAAATTCTCGTATGAAGTAATAATTATGATGGTGTTAGTTGGTCCACGTGACAGCCGAGGCAGAGCGCACTGCACGCTGCACAGTGACAGCGGTCATCACGCCAACTAGCGCCACCGTGCATGACACTGACACAGATTGCCCAAGGCCATTGCCACATACTTTGTGCAAATCTCACGTGACTACACTACATATTTCCATAACAGATCAATCATTGCAGTTTAACTTTAATCCTTTGCTAAAAACTGTCATATTGTTTCTGTGATACTGATAACTTGATACGGATAAGATTACGATAAACTTAGTTGTGCTAGAGCGTAATTATCTTGACACTGCATGACACAAGACTTCCAGAAAACAAGAACAAATTATGTAACCATAGAGACAACTTAGCAGGTGATAATATTCTGTTGTTACATACATTTTAGTTATGATTATGTTAATTTGAACAAGATGCAATTGATAAGAGAGAACAAGGGGTGGTCACAGTCTAACAAGGAATGAATGTATAGAATCTGTTGAATATGTTGCCTTGCCACAAGGTTTTATAAAAACTTAATCAAATAAATTGATGAGAATAATTTATTTTGGAACCCTAACAAATTAAGCCAGGTAGCTGTATATCAAGGAAAATAAGTATGTACATGTAATTATATGTTGGTAAATGTATGATTAACAAATAATGGTCCAATATTATTGACCTTTGCATTATGGATCGTTATAATCTGAATTGAATAAATTAAATTAAATTAAATTACCATAACAAGCAAGATATTTTCAAGTAAACATTATAGGTCTAACAATAAATGAAACAAATTATGCAATCATTTAAGAAAAAATCAAAATGTTTCTCTGGAATCTGGAGCCATGAATAATATCAATAACAAATAGGAACAATAGAAGACACAACAAAATCAGTACCTAATATTCCAATATTTTTATAAAATACAGATTGTAATATTGTATTATGTAGAAAAAATGTTGGGGATAAAGCAAAACGTGTGGTTCATTTTTTTTTTTACTAGGTATCAGATAATTCCAGCTTAACCATTTTTTGTTTCAAAGTAAATTCTGACTCATCAAAAAACGCTTCTGTCACAATAAATCCAATTATTACACACATTCACATAATTAATAAAAAGTATTATAAGATACATTTAGCTGAATTAATTTGCACACTAGATAATTTGGCATCCTGTGTCAAGCAAACAGAAATGCGCGAAAATGTGTAAATAATTATAAAAATCGGTACATATTCAGACTATATATTGAATGTAATTTTAAATAACTTCGAATACAAAAGAACATCCTCTTGATAAAAAACATCTTGACTGGAATTTCCCGCTGGAAATCTGCATGCTCTGATACGATTTATACCGACCGGTCGTGTCGTAAATAACGAATATTAAATAAACTGCGATAATTTGTTCATAATAAAGATACCGGAACTCACAGACTACCGGGATGCATTACATTTATAGTTATTCCCAAAATAGTTTTTATTCCCATTACATAACTTCGAACCCAAAATGTGGGCAACAAGGTTATAAAAGTTCACAAAAAATACATCGTGCATGATTATTATGTTACACTTTGAATTATAAGGAAGAGTTTATTAATAAATGATGTATTTACCTGCACCTCTGGCAATTTAGACAATGTATATCTGAAAAGAGCCATTTTCAAACCCACCGAGCGCTTGCCACCAGAGATAACTACACCTTGCTTGCGATCGATCGCATTCGCAAGTGATGGAAATGGAAATTGGAATTTGGAATGTTGACTCTAGGCTGACTTGGCTACAGTGTTGCCAACGTAATAACTGAGATCGTACCATAGACGTAATATAAATGTGCGTAATCTGTGCGTTTGCATGGCGAAACATTCGTGTTCGTGTTGTCCAATCCAACGAAATGAAATTAATATTATTTTTTTACCCACAACAAAAGAGAGGGAAGTAGGGATTTCAACAGGTTTTGTATTTACGTGAATGTTTCACCTGTGTGAACGCACACTAGGGAATAAGGGCCATAACCTTGAATAAAAAAATAATATAATGATTTTATGATAACATCAGGGTGGAATCGCCAGGGTAGCCCGCGAAATTATTTACCCCATTTACCACAGTCTTCTAAAATCACAGGAACTTCCAAATCTTCAGGTTCTACATCACTGCAACTCTCATCAAGGGTATCCTCCAAATCCGACAGTTCCTCCTCTAACCATCTCACAACATTGTCGTTGTTTACCTCCATTTTTACGCTAAAACAATAAACACGAATGTAATACACAATAATCACTTATGGGTTAATTACATTAAATGTTGTTGCCTTACTATCAATGTTGTTAAGTCGGGCTATAACCACAACGGTATTTGTTTATCTTAGCATAACCTCAAAAATCGTGGACAACTAATTTGTAAATACTACTAAGATCGAAAATTTTGTTCCCTGAATGTATTAATCGTTTGTAATTAACGTTTACTGCAACTTTCAATAGTTACTTACAAGTAAAATCTGCTGTACGATGGCAAACATCTTCGAAGTAGGATAGTAGCTTCCCAGCTTGTGTAATTCGGTCAAACACCGTATGAAAACTTGATAAATTATTTCACGGACACCTCCACGAATTATCTTATTCATGATATGTTATGTATTATGTTTTCCTGTTCACACTAAAAAATAACGCACAAAAACCAAAATTCTATTGAAAAACGAAACCGATTGAGAAGAATTGACAGCTCAAGTACTCATTTTAGATGTTGCCAGAAAATGAAAAATGTTAGTTCCCAAATATTTAATTTCTACTCTTTTATGTCGCACTGTAATAACTATTTCATGAAAAAGTCATTCAATGGGGGCTATCGCGCGTGAATTTGCCACTAGAGGCGCTAGTGTAGACTGAGGTCCTCCAAAATGTCAGATGTCATACAGTGTTCGCGCGTTGCGTGCTTTTTTATCACGTATTTATACTAATACTCACGATTGTGTTCTAGATTGAGCCCATTCCTGATTAATTATGACTTGAAGATTTTAAGTCAACTTAAGATAATAATATTGTTAGTACTTGGAGGTAGAATGATTTTTAAATGTTTCGTGCTTGCTGATTTTAGGAAGAATATTGTAAATATAATATACCTAGCTTACACTGTGTTGTTATACGTATTAAAATAAACTTTTTTACGAAGTTATCGGTGCTTTAAAGTATTAAACAGAATTACTGACAGGACCTTACTCGACAGTGCGCCATCTGGTGAGCTCAAAAACGATACCCCCCATTGGATTAATAGATCAACAGAGATTTGTGTCATTCGTTTGGATGTTAGGAATTTATCAGCTTGGCAAAAAAGTCTAGAAACGGAACTAATTTTTTTGTTTGTTGGCAACATTTAAAAACTTATGACGTTTGATGTAAACAAAGTCAACACAAGTTTTTAAAATTTATAATTGTGCCATACAGGCGTGATTAAACTAACGTAAAGTGATAAAAAATGAATAAAACCATCCGAAGTGCTGGCAGAGAGATTATTTTTAAGGTTCTTAAGCGATGTTTGGCAGAAAAAGAGGCCAAAACCATTCTTACCGATCTCAACGATGTTTACCAAAGAACCGCTGATATGACAGGTGTGTAACTGTTTGTTTTGTTGTTTTTAGATGAATTAAGTGTTAATTGATGAATCTCATTCTGTTTTTAATTGCTTGCATACGAATTAAGTGGAATTTTGAACAATAATCATCGAGTACATAGGTTATGTTTACATTTTGTCTGACATAACTTTGATAATGCGCGCTAGATTAATCTTGATACTTGAGTGGCGTACTTTGCTATAATATATGTAAATTTAAATTCGATTTCTGTATAAAATGCAGCCCAAAATGTAAGCTCGATCGACATAAAGGTACAGTTTGACTTATCGAAGTATGATATTGAGAGAGGTTATATTGATGTTTTACTTTTAATATTGATAGAGGTTTAATCAAATGTTTCGACTTTATAGGAAGCAGCTGAGCGCGCATTCCAATCAATTACGGAGATGGATTGGAAGAATTCATGCCAGCATGTAATTAAAATTTAAAAAGATTATTATGAGCGGGAACTAACTATGTACGAAGACATGGAGCGAATAGTGATAAACCTCGAAGATGATAGTAGTTCCTCTGAATCGGAGAACGATTCAGAAGAATATGCGGCTAACTCTAGCCAAGACTCGGATGACAAGGACGGGGTGGAATATTTGGAGTAAATTAAATTAGAAATTATTACAATAACATTTTAACTACGTCTTCTTTTTTAATCCCAGAAAATTTTAAAAACACAGTACTAGCATATTTTTTTTTAGCAGTTACCTACATGAGAGTAAATTCTATTTCAATTAAATGATACTTACTGATTTTAATAAATAAATTATATGTATAAAAAAATAGTAACAAAAGTATCAAGACGATAGGTTGTTACGCTATACGGTCACAGCGGGTTGCCATATGAACAGCACAGTGGCGGCCTCCGGATTTTCTACTCTTTTTTGCCAAGCTTGTATGGTTGTACTTAGTACAACCACAGATTAGATATTAGTGGCAAGCTAAGTACAACAAAATTATATAGATACCCTTTTTTTACGGTTAAAAATCAACCACTCATTGTCAAACAGCTTGACTGACCTGTAAGAAAGTTTGAATTTCGCGGGCTATTCTGCCGCTTCCACGTTTTCCACCTTTTTCGTCGCATAGTTAAAAGGATTATAAATTTCAAAATCGTTGGTTGAAATCTTTCAACTCACCAGACAAGTTCAAAATAATGAGAGGTTTTCCTTTTGAGGTTTTAAAAAAAAACTTAGTTTCTAAGAACTCTATAGATGGCGTTGAACTTACTATGCCAAAGCCAAAACGCTTGAAAAAAAAACATTGTGTCACGTCACATACTCTCGTTGACTGACACTTTCATTTGCTTAACCTTCCGAATGTAACCAAAATTTCTCGCACTTTGCTATAATCAGTTTTTTTAGGTTCCATTCCTTGCATTATCATACTTACTCCTAGCGCCATCTATCCAGCGACTAGGGAAGAGCTAAAAAGAAAATCCCTCATTATGTTTGAAGAGGGTATTTCAATTTGTGTGGTACCGGCTTTAGAGGTTAGTCGAGTTGTGTGACCTTTTGAGTTAACCCCCCTCATTATCGATATCGTTTACCCGCGCGCCCCGCGCCTTCTTCCCCGGTGTTCTCTGATTACTGCTGATTACAGCTCATGTTTTACTGTGCTAGTGTAAAACGACATCGACAAAATACCACGCATTGACAAAATGCGGTCTCTTAGGTTAGCGTGTTTGCTGTTTTTATGCTTTGCGGCCCATGGTGCTAAACAGTTTCGGCTTGGGAGAGGCAATGGCGGTAATTTAGGAGCTCCAGGGGGATACAACGGCGAAAAGCTACCGCCAGCTCAATGGTTCAAGCAGAGGTTAGATCACTCAAGTCCATCTGATTTAAGAACTTGGAAACAGGTGGGTGCAAACCAAAGAAATTATTATTATTAAGGTGGAAAATGGAAGAAGTATATTTTTTTAATTAAGACAGAAAATCATTACTCTGACCAGTACAATAAATATAATGAATATTATACAATATTAACATTAACATACTGTCTATGGGTCACCCACAAAGATCAGCTAATTTATAGATACCCACAATAGTTTTTATTGAAATCACATTCATTTGTTTTCCATCATGGTGATAAGTCAAGACAGAAAGCAAGTCTTCAAACAAATAAATAAGTTTGTTTACGCACATATAGGTCAGAAATATAAAATGTTAAAAGACAATCGCACCCTATCATGCATAAATTGAATTGGTGCGCTCCTACGGCTTAATAATGTGGGGTGATGCGCAGATAACAATGAAGCATTTATTGCAAAAAAAATGTATTCGAGCTCTAAAGGCTTCAACTTGATTTGACGGTTCCTATAAGTAGGCTATCATTTAAAAAGCTTGGCTTGTTACCGCTACTGTCTCTTTACATAATACGAAACATGTATCTTTGTGAGGAAGCAAAAGCATTTATTTAGTTAATGCACACGATTTATACCCTCGTAACCTACGAGACCACCACAGGTTGTACTGGATATCCTTCAGAGACTAGCTAAATTTTATGAAGACTTCTTTTACTATAAATGATAAAATACGGTTTTGAAAAATTTGCTTTTGTTATTTTTTTCTATTTTACCATCTTTTCATTTCATGTTTTTAAGCAAATAAACATGAATATATTCTATTAAGTTGATATAGACACATCCTTATTGATCAAGTACATATAAAACCTATAACAATAGATATCCCAGCCCATCATGTCATCTGTTATAGTCATGACCATTTTGTTTCAGCGCTACTTTGTAAATGACAGTTACTATGACTTCAAAACACAAGGGCCTGTGTTCTTGATGATTGGTGGTGAAGGACCTGCAGATGCAAGATGGATGGTCAAAGGGGCCTGGATCGATTATGCAAAGAAGTTCAAAGCTCTTTGCATCAATTTAGAACATCGTTATTATGGGGCGAGTCACCCTACTGAGTAAGGATTTTATTAAATACAGATAAATGGCAGAAAATTAATTTAATTAACTACTTAAGATTACAATCGTTACTAACTAAATTAACATTGCATTGTCATCCATCTTACAGTGCGGCCCAGTGGTTGCGGCCTTGACTTACGAACTTGGGTTCGAACCCACGTCTTACACGTGGGTTCGAACCCAAGTTAAGACAGGCGCAATACTTTGTGTAATTTATTTCATCAACACTGCTCTCAAAATGGTGAAGGAAAACATCGTGAGGAAACCGGCATGTCCTAGAACCAAAAATTCGAAGACATGTGACATCTACCAATTCGCGAGGTGGATTATAGCCCATTCCCTCTCATTGAGAGGAGGTCGTGTCCCAGCAGTGGGAACATAATAGGCTGATGATGTCATATTATTATTATTGACAGAACATTTTAATCTTTTCCTAAATATTTTCATGTAAGACAGTTTCAATAAAATTAGAGAATTATATATTGCTAATTGATGTTAAATCATTACAGAGACATCAGTGTCAAGAACTTACAGTACTTGTCTTCATACCAAGCTCTGGCAGATTTGGCAAATTTTATTAGTGCTATGAATGATAAATATAAACTTCGGAGCAATGTCCGCTGGATAGCCTTTGGTGGATCATATCCTGGCTCTTTAGCAGCGTGGCTGAGGCTAAAGTATCCGCATCTTGTACATGCTGCAGTGTCGTCCAGTGGCCCATTGTTGGCTAAAGTTAACTTTATGGGTGAGTTTTCTTTTTTTCATTTCTCTAAGCACAAGTTGAAATTTAGTGTAATGAATGTTATGTTTTTTGCCACAAGGTCAAAAATGTAAATCTCTTTTCAAAAAAAAATTAATCAATGCACTTGTAGCTGGCCCAGATAATATCTCTATTTTTAGCATTTTTTTGTGTAAAATTCCAGAATATTATGAAGTTGTTGTTGCCGCATTGCGAGAAAAATCTGGTGGAGAAGCGTGTGTGACTGAACTCAAAACAGCACATAAAGAGATAACAAGCATAATGCAGACTCGTCCAGGTATTGTTGAGAAGGAATTTAGGTAGGTAATTTAAGTTTTAAACAAACTGCAATTAGGTATATTATTTTCACAATAAATATAATATTTCACTTAATACTTTTTGCAGAGTATGTAAGCCTTTTAAAGGTGCATCAGAAAATGATATAAAGAATTTCTACAACTCCATCGCCGATGACTTCGCTGACTTGGTCCAATATAATGAGGATAATAGGATTAGCGCAGATATTAAATACAAGAATCTTACAATCAATACGGTGAGGAATTTCAGTCTTTTCAAGATAGTGATTTTTTATGCTTGAGCAGTTTATGAAGAGAAGTGGAAATTAGTGTTTTCGAACACCTCCATTGTTTCTTGTCTGAATGGTTTTGTTATGGGTTTTATCCAATACAACTTATCATTTTGTTAAGACTTGTCAAGCTTCATTATCTTGGCCCTGGGAGATTTTGGCATACAATTGTTGCTAAGGTTGGGAGTTGTGTCACAAAGTATCTGGCAACATGCTGTTTGTTCTTCATCAGTATATTTAAATTTAAACATTGATTCTAGGTGTGTAATATGTTAACATCTCCTGGGTCTGAACCTGCGTACAAGAAGCTTGCAACTTTCAACTCTATCATTCTGGACAAATCCAATCAAACATGCCTGGACTACAGCTATGACAACATGATTAAAGATTTGAGGAATATGTCTTGGGGCTCAGAAGGAGGTATGCATGCACTATTTATTTAAACTAATTGGTTTCAGTTCAGACTGGAGTTTGTAAATACAGCAAAAATCTGAATGATGCCTTTTACTAATAATTAACTCCCTGTAATGTTATGGAACTGAGACAATTATGCAACTCATAAAACGCCTTGTGGCGGTCAGATGCTCCTTGACTACTACCAGTTCAGATGATGAATAACGATAGAACACATCTTACCACATCATCTATTTGTACTTATCCACATAACATAAAAAACCGGCCAACTGCGAGTCGGACTCGCGCACTAAGGGTTCCGTACCATTATCTATACAACATAAGACAAAACAGCAAAAACAATCACGTTTGTTGAATGGGAGCCCCCTTAAATATCTATTTTATTTTAATTATTTATTTTTAAAGTGAATATACTAGTATAGTGGAGGAGCTCGTGGCTAAATAATAACTCGGGTTGTTAGGTTAAGCCGTGCTTGCCTAGGTTGGTCTGTGGATGGGTGGCCAGCCATTACATACCGAGTTCCTCCGTGCCTCGGAAAGCACGTTAAGCCGTTGGTCCCGGCTGTCATTTGTAGATCTTTGACAGTCGCTAGGTAGTCAGAGGCCCAAAAAGTCTTACCAAGGGGTATCGTATTACCCAGTACTAACTAGGTTGTGGAGGTCAGACAGGCAGACGCTGCATGTAAAATACTGGTATTCAGCTGCATCCGGTAAAACTGGAAGCCGACCCCAACATAGTTGGGAAAAGCTAGGCAAATGATGGTTTTTAAAGTGAATATACAACTAAATATTCTGTGAATATTTCAAGCGTCTACCTGTTGGCGTTATTAATATCGAGCAAAAAACGGCAAAAAAAAAAACTTATGTTGTATGGGAGCCGGCCGGGGCCCCCCTAAATATTAATTCTATTCTGTTTTTAGTATTTTTTGTTATAGCGGCAACAGAAATACACATTCTGTGAAAATTTGATCTGTCTACTTATCACGGATCATGAGATGCAGCCCGGTGACAGACAGACGGACGGACAGCGGAGGCTTAGTAATAGGGTCCCGTTGGTTACTCTTCGGGTACGGTACCCTAAAAATTAATGGCATAATTATTATGTGTATTGTTTATTCCAGCTCGTCAATGGATGTATCAAACCTGCACCGAGTTTGGATTCTATCAGACTTCTTCAGGAGAGGTTGAAGTGTTCGGCGATCATTTCACACTTGATTTCTTTATCCAACAATGTGAAGATGTTTTCGGCAAAAAGTCAGTATTGTGAATTATATTATTTTGTTAAAATTTTAAGAGCTCATTTGGGTTTAAGTGATTGATAATCAGGCACGCATGGTTTAGTGAATGTGAACAGAAAGGCATGAGACCATGTTACAGTACCCCTAATGTACAAATTGAACACAAGAATTGGCACAGAAGAACAGAATTAAGCGTAAGCATATGATAAATAAGATTAATGTTTGCATCTCTGGCATATTTTTTTCCAAGAGACAATTTTAAACTACTTATTAAATTACTTATTATCTTTTATATTTAAACTACTTATTCACTTACTAAATTACCAATTAGTGAAGCTATTTGGCATCCATTCTTATAGAATAATAAAATTAGGGCTTCAACGATATTTGTCGCCGCTGAGTGAATATGAGTTCAAGACTATTAATCCATTCCATTTAATTATATTCCAGGTACAATGCTGATTTTGTAGATGCCGTTGCAGACTGGACCAATACCAACTACGGAGCCCTGGATATTGCAGTGTCTCGAGTGGTGTTTGTTCACGGTTCTGTAGATCCATGGCATGCCTTGGGAATCACTAAAACTAAAGACAATGATGCTCCTGCTATTTATATTAAAGGTAATTGGTTTATTTCGTCATTTTCTGGATTAATCATTGACTGGCCGACAGCATTTGTTTTTTTTTACCTTTAATGCTGTCAGCCCCTAATAAACTATGTTTTATAATTTTTTTATGTTCGGCATAATTGACATTGAGGGACACAGGCCTCCTCTGAGAGGGAATGGGCTATAATCCACCATGCTGGCCCAGTGCGGATTGGTAGATGTTACACGATGTCAAACGATAAGATACAAAAACATAATTATGTTTATAAGAAATAAACATACGACTCTTCGTTTTTAGGGTTCCGTACCCAAAGGGTAAAAACGGAACCCTATTACTAAGACTTCGCTGTCTGTCCGTCTGTCTGTCACCAGGCTGTATCTCATGAACCGTGACAGCTAGACAGTTGAAATTTTCACAGATGATGTATTTCTGTTGCCGCTATAACAACAAATACTAAAAACAGAATAAAATTAATATTTAAGGGGGGCTCCCATGCGGCGATCGGCGGCGGCGACCTCTCGCATCCGGCCCTGGTGCAAGCCATGGTCCGGAGCGAGACGGAATGGGACGCCGTCACCTCCTTCTGCGAAGCAGTAATGATAGAAAAGGAGGTGGCGGAACGTGAGAGGGAGAGAACCTCTCAACGTCCCGGCCGCCGCGGGAGACGCCCCGGGCGTCGGGGGCCACCACCACGTGGCCCCCGGCCACCGTAGGCGCGGGCCTGTGGACGGTGGGCTATGGGCTAGCTCGCCGTCCGTCCGTCTCATGACGACAGGCCGTGTCGACGGCGCGTTCGTGTTCCACGCGCGCCTCAAAGAGAGTCAGCAAAAAGGGAGGGGTCCGTAAGGACCGATGCCTGCCGGGGTTGCGGGACTGTTCGAAAGAGATACCGTGGCCCCGGAACACAAAGGGCGATGAAGGAACATGGATGGGTTTTAGTCAGTAAAAGTCTGACACTCCCTCCTGCTCCCCCCAGAGCGGGAGGAGTTATTTGATGATTTCCCATTCGAAAAAAAAAAAAAAAAAAAAAAAAAGGGGCGCTCCCATACAACAAACGTGATTTTTTTGCCGTTTTGTCTAATGTATAGATAATGGTACGGAACCCTTCGTGCGCGAGTCCGACTCGCACTTGGCCGGTATTTTTTATTTAATTTATGATCCTTGAGAAATAATTTCTAATACAATAGGTGGAATGTTTTCTGTAAGCAAAATAAGTCATGGTACCCTATCGAAACATTCAGAACGTTTCTAAGGTTATAAGCGATACCGTACTACCTAGGTTTATATTTCAGGAGCTGTCCTGAAATATAAACCTAGGATTGTTTTGTGTATTTTTGCAAGTTTTGACAAATTCAAATCTAAGTTTTACAAAAAAACTTCAGACCTCTGCGATGCTTCTTCAGCGAGATATCGGCGATAACGTTTTTTTCACCGTTTCAATGGCGCGGCCATGAGGTTTTAGTCTTACAGCTCCTAAAATATAAACCTAGGATTTTTTCTATATTTTTACAATTTTTTTACAAATTCAATCTGTTATTTGCCTAAATTTCAGGTCTCTGCAACGCTTAGTTTTAAAGATCTCCGTGGCCGCGCGGTTCTCCGCGTTTCGATGGCGCAGCCACGTTCAAACCCTTATAACTTTTTAACCATACCACCTTTGACAAATTTATCAGGAGGGAATCAACTTTTACAAATTTTCACAAAATTTTGGCATAGTATTTTAAAAAAAAAAACCCGGTGGCCGCGCGGTCGAAACGCACACTCCTGGAGATACATCAGCTCGCCGTATTATGGTACTGTTAACTTCAAGCTCTAAATAGTCGGATGCTCGTTGTTCTACTTTAAACGCTGCTAGTCTTATCTTCTGATTAGCCAGAATTACTTTTGTGTTAATTGACAGTTTTCTTTTTCATTTAATTTTTTTTTAAACAAACGCCCCACACCGAATCTCTCCTGCATCGTGTTTGCGTTTTCAAACATTTAAACTCACAAACAATCGGACCCGGAACAATTATCTATAATAGGCCATACAAATATTCGCTCCGTGCGGGGATCGAACCCGCGACACGCAGCGCAGCAGTTGATCACACAGCCACTGCGCCAACCGTGCTTTTTTGTTTTTACTATAGACACTTTTAACGTGCACATCTTACCACATCGTTATCGCACAAAGTAGGTACCAGCACATGAATGATGAAATCAAGATTTTTTTAAACAATATTTTGATTTAAAAGAGTGTCCATGGAGTTTCTTGCTCGTTCTTCTCTATAGAGATCTACGCCTTGGAATGGGGAACTACAGTACTTTCACAGTTGTTATGCCTTGTGACTGGGACTGTAGCTACATTTCATTGTTATCTTTGTTTTGACATTTCAAAAGTATAAATGCATTGATTTTGATTTTGAGATTTAACTGAGGAGGAGCTCATAGCTAATCGATAACAGTCACACGGGTGAATCCACAAGGCTATGCCGCGCCTGCTCAGAGCGGTCAATAGATGGGCGACCATTCATCACCCACCGTGCCTCAATGATGTTATATATAATACTGAGGTAGATACGTTTTACCGACGTCAGCGTGGCAATGCAAACACAAGCTGACCAGCTTGTGTGACTTCAGTCTGTCCTGCGCACGTCCTGCGTCTGGTCGCGACGCGAACTGACGTTTAACGGGAGTTTGCTATAGGAAATTAAACAAATAAGGCAGTTGTGTGTTCAAAAAGTGCAATACTTATACTGAGCCGGCTGTAAAAATCAAGAAGGATGTGTCTTTTCATTTGTAAGTACTGTTTATTCTATTTAAAATGGAAAATCATAAATTTAATCTTACTCAAAAATGACTGCCGCGCTGTTGCCGCTTTGTCACCTACACGAAAGAGACAAGTAGCGTGTTGCATTTATGAGTGATAGAGAAAACGAGATAATGGCGCGCGGTGTTGTCAGTTCGAACGACGCCAAAGGATGTTGGGGTGATATGGCCATATGGGGTCTGGCCTAATATATTATTCGAATATCACATATTATTTTTCACCACTGGTGTCCAATATTATCCATAGTAGACAATGATATTCTAATAAACAGATATGTTATACACCTACAAAACCACCGAAAAAAGTGTTTGGCGCAGCAGCGGCACCGCACTTTTTTATTCATTCTACATTTCACTACAAGTCAAAACGACACAAAAGGGATAGCTCGATAAAACCAATAAGAAAAAAAGAGACAGATAGTGTTGTTCTATGTCTGGACTCGAGAGTTTATGCGTCGTTGTCTTACTCACGACAAAAATGCATTTCTCATTTCTTTCTTTTTTATCCTCCAAATATCAGAATATTAAGAAAATAAATGAAAAATATTAATAAATCGAAGTATATTGCGTAGTTACATGTGGTATGAGATCCCTTGTGTTTTATTTACTTTGGTATCATAATTGGTACTCTTTCTGAACACGCACGATGGCATTTTTACAATTTTTATCGAAATTCGTAGCAGCGTATCGCTCGTCGCCATGCGTGTTGCAGACTAAAGGCTATACGGCCCAATTGGGCCGTTTTCGAGTCTTCACGATTGTGCGCACACAACATAACTGTTTACTAGAATATCATTGTTATTAGATAAATATAACATTTGCCTTTCTATTTTGTTTTAGATTTCATAAGACGGATTAATTAAAGAAAAATGGGTACAAGTAGTTAGAACCCAAAGACGAGAAGATGAATGGATGCCAAATGCCATCAACATACTCAACTATTTGTTCTCAACTTTAGTGATAGTGAAGTGATAGTGAAACAAAAAAAACATACATAATATTATTATTTGTAAATAAACATTTTTATATTGAAAATTTACTGTTTATTTTCTTCATGCTGCCTGATAGGTACCCATTTTTCCCCATTTCACTCTATCTAGTTGCTGTCATAGACTGACATTGGCCGTCACCCAGCTAGCCGCTCATGTAAAATATCGCCATGTTTTTATTTCTTTAGAATCAGTATGACGTCTCTATTGGTAAAATCTCATTGCCGTGCCTCGAAGAGCACGCCAAGGCTGCAGTTCCGACTGGCACTAGCTGATCCTCATTGAACTTCAATGTCTCGGCGCTTTTCTGGTGGTCGCCACTGTTGATTCTGATTTTCGGGAAATGCACCGGTTGGCGATTAGTGTGGTGGGCTTTTTAGCCGACTCCTGACAGTCGCCACCGGCAGTCAGTGGCCCGATAGTCCGACAAGCAGTCCCACCCAGGGGCACCGCAGCACTAAGCGGGCAGCGGTAGTCAGACAGGCTGCCACCCGATATAAAACAACAGCACTCAGGCGCACCTGGCCGGACCGGATTACGACCCCAACACAATTGGGAAAAAGCTAGACAGATGATGGCTTCTGAGTTTACACCTATTTTGATATCTTGCAATGTCGCATTTACGTCGTGTTTACAATGAGGAGTTGTTCGCTTTTATCGGAAAAGCACGTAAAACAAAACCAAATAAAACATCACGTCACACACAATGCCCAAATGGACATATCGAGGTGCCTGTACATTGTATTGTATAGCGGGCTGGTGTCCGCAACTCCACGTCAAAGCGCGTATTTTGCGTACGGGTGGGAATTTTATTCGATCCACCCTAACTCCCCGAGAAAGGCCAGCAGCGCCTTGGTGTTGCTGACAATCTCGTGGAGAGTACCTGGGTTACCGAAGTACTTTGCCCTGTATGTTGCAACCCCTGGGCAGTGCAGAAGCACGTGGGCTGCTGTCTCGTCTTCCTCCATGCAGGCACGGCACAGGGGGCTGTCCGTGACTCCTATGACAAAGAGGTGTTTATTAAAAGAGCCGTGTCCAGTAATGCCTGTACATACTGTCTTTCACTAAAACTATCAAAACAGCGTCTTGCTACCATAATTAACCGTAATTACCGAGTGATTGTAACGGTAAGGATATTCTCAATTTCAAGTACCTATGTTTCTGTTAATCTGTTTACATTTACCAGCTCGGTATTCATTGTTAAAATGACTTTCAGTTGGGATACTTGAACCAACATAAATCGCGCAAACACAAAATTAAATTATCCTATGACATCAATGAATTCATATTCGACTCGGGAATCGATCGATCCCAGAACTCCGTGCACAGCAACCGCGCCTACGGCCACGAGCCCAACGGGTAGCTCGTATTTAAGCATCATTATCAAAGCAACAAATTTGCATTATGACATCACACCTGCAAAAGCTAGGGCCAGGCAGAGTTGCATCCATAGAAATGTAAAAAAACAGGAGAAGTGGTAAGGGGGCGTGTCGGTGTCCGCGCAACATGTCCAGTCGGCCATGTCATAGGCAAATGGCCGTCTCCGCGAAATAGTGTACTTTCGACCGCGATCGTGACAAATTATAGCAATTCCGTGTTGTTCAGGGGTTTTTTTGTAAAAACCGAAGCATAAATTAGCCGTGTGGTATCCGGTAGAGTAGAATAGAACCAACCCATTACACTCACGGGTGTCGTATAAGGCGACTAATGTCTGAGGCAGAACACCTTGCACCTCCGTAGACCTGAGAATGGGCAGCAGCGTTTTCTGTTAGTCTTTTATCACTGCGATCTCCAATCCGCCTGCCAAGCGTGGAGATTACGGCAAATGCCTCCCATCATGGGAGAGGCTTATGTCCAGCAGTGGACGTTATGGGCTGTTGTTGTTGTTGTTGTTGAAGCATAAATCTAAACTTTGTTGATCACGGAATTACTTATCATGTGTAAGTACAAGTATTTTACTATATTTGCCTTTAAAATCATGAAAAACAACAAATCGTAAAATATTTGTTGCTTTTACTATGTTATGTTTGTTTTCAAACATCACAGCGACTGTACTATTTTTGCAATAAATACATTACTCCTTAACCACTACCTAAGTTTGTCGCTAAGTGACTGAACAAGCAATGTAAAAATCACAAAACGATATTTCATTAAGCGGATGAATCACGTAGTACGGCCGCTGCTTCTTGCGACGAGTTAGGGATGTGCTTGCAGATCCACTAATGTAGGCTATCGACAATGTCGATTCACGAATTAAATAAAACTATTTTAGTTTTATTTTTCAATTCGTCAACCGTTTTAACCCGGTTGGAAGATCGATGTCAAATAATGTTTTTTTTATGTATTTTGATAATTTTACAGCATAGTAGAGAAATGCGTAACCAACTTTCGTAAAGTAAGTTAATTAAATTTCAGGTTTAATCGGTGGAGTGTGGCTTTGAATTATCGTATATTATGCCTTATCATCGTGCTAATAACTACTGTTTCTATAGGCCATGACAGCCTAAACCAACGTAACCGGATATTTTATGGTTTTAATTTACTTCATAATATATTTTTAGCTACATATTGTTTATTTTTATTATTATGTTATATTCTGGACATTATTTTTATTTAATTATTTTCAAACCCCAAAAAAAAAATTACACAATAATAAATGAAAGATTCGATAACTTTCCGATTTAGTCAATCACTAGCGTACTTTTGCTTTTGCACAACACAACGATAGCGAGTGATGTTTTTGTGTGGGTAAGTTGTACGGTGCATGGTAAATACACGCTGTGTTAGATGTCATAAGGTTTATAATTGATTATGTAGTACGTTCAGTTTTAAGAAATGCGGGTGTGTGCGCGACTGCGTAACTATTACTTTTAGTGAACTGCATGTGTAGTAGTTGCCGCGTGGTAGGGCCAAAGTGAAGACACAGGGTTCCGATACATTTTCGTCTTGCGGGGCATATCTCCTTCTTTCTTAAATCAGTGGTTGCATCCAACAGTACACTCCGCCAAACCTGGGAATCGAACCCAGGACCGTCCAGCAGTCGCGGTCACGACCACGATAACCCAACGAGCTAACGGGGAGATCGGGAATAGGCATGATCAAAACAACAAAGTGAAGTAACCTGATTACTTTAAAAATTCAAAACCACCTTGCACGAAACCATGAAATAATGTTTCATCAAAGAAACACTCCTTCGTAGGTGTTTACAAAATGGTAACGACTCACCGGATAGAACACACCTTTACTCGTTCTCACTTCACGTCTTTTGCCAGACAGGCAGCATGACGGCGTAGAGTCACCTCATGCTATGAAAACCCTCATTATCACAGAACTGTGCATCGCACACGTCTGTTTATGGGAATCGAACCCAACAAAACGAAACAACAGCTCAGCCAGTTGTTTGACGTGCGAATAGGTATCAAAGCAACTATGTTGCAGCTCTGTTTTTCGAACAGTTCACGCCATTGTCTATTCGCACCGTTTTCACTTTCAGGAGATATCTCAGCCCACTCGTATCCCACTTCTGATGTCTCATCCAGGTACATAGCACCCTGGCCAGGACGTACTAAGTGACAGTCATAGTGTCAAACTGTTGCGAGCGTAGAATGGAATACGGGTAAACTAGAGAAATAGCTCCCTTAACTTGTACACAGTTTATTGTTACAGAGTCAATTACCAACACTACTGTACTAACTAAATACTCTGAACTTAAAAGGAAACACAGAGCAGTTACTAGACCAGTATGTGTCGCGACCACGCCCGAACGATCACTGCTCACTCAGCTCACTGCTGTAGGTGTAGATTCCTTCCTTGGGTGGGACTCAGGCCCGCACTCGGGCACCATACCTCTAGATTCTAGACTCCGCACAACGCCAAACAAAGGCGTTTGTGTTCAATTTTAAGTGCATACTCATCAGGATCCGACATATTTATGTTTGGTGTAGGTTTGCCTTATGCCATGCATCCTGTTGTTTATTCTTTGAGTAAAGGAGCTCCCCCATGGCACACTAGCGCCACTTTAGTAAAAAAACAGAACTCGTTAAATACACAATTAATATAAAATCTGATAGACAAAATCAATTGACGTCTATTTAATTCATTAAAATATACTTCACTGTAGTTACAGTCAGAAAAATTGCTAAAAACGGCCGTTTTTTTTCCATTTTGTATCTGTATAGCGAGCTATGTTTCAATGAGTTATGCAGACGTAAATAATTTAGAAGACCAAAAGATTGATTTTGTCAATCAGATTTTATATTAATTGTGTATTTAACGAGTTCTGATTTTTTTACTAAAGTGGCGCTAGTGTTCGTGGGGGAGCCCCTTAATGAATTTGATGGCAATACTGCGTAATATATTGTTTGTCGTTAAAAAGTATACACTTGTAAAAGTTGTTTGTTAAACGTAAAATTAAAATAAAAGTTTGTTTGTTACAGGTACTGCACATTGTGCAAACATGTATCCTCGAAGTGAGAATGATTCCAGTGATTTGATTGAAGCACGGCTCGAGATTGAACAGTATCTTGCCGGCTGGTTAGGACAACCTTAACATGCGTATTATTTTGGTCCTAAGCTGAACAGGATGTCCATTCATCTTTCACCAAAAGATATGCAGTCATTAAAATCTCATTTATTGTTCAAAATGTTCATTGAAATTGTTCTGTCACTCACTTTAATGAGGGCAGACTAATAGCCAAAAGTAGGTGCTATCCATTCTTCCCAAGTTCCAGTAGCATAGGTACTGTATATTATGGAATATTATTAGTATGAATTTACGTGTAACTGTTAGTCAGGTAGAGGCTAGAGTTTTGGGGCAATATTAAGCTCAATTTTATAGTAAACGAGAGGTTAAGACAAAATTAACGGTACATTTATTTAATAGGCGTGTCGTGATAGACTTTACCTAAGATTTTTAGGAATTGGGTTGTTCATTATTTATGAATAAGAATTTAGACACATGGTATACTACTGTTAAACCAAGTTATCCAAGATGACCGATATTAGATTTAACTTGATGTATATCATGTTATTTATTCTTTTTTTGGGTAAATAATATAGGATTATAGTTCATGTCATAGTAATAGTACATTTTGATACAAGTGAAGAAAGTTTATTGCATTCGAGGCCGAATTAAGCGAGGGTGTTATTGAGCCGAGAACTGCAATAACAAATGTCCACGTGTATCAAATGACGTTTTTCAATACAGTTTTGAAGAAATAAAATAAAAGGACGAAAAATATTTTTGTCATGATTTTAATTTTCTTTTTTTTCCGCGCTTTGCTTTCGACAGGTTGAAGGAGAAGCAAAGGTATGAAGCCGTTAAACAGCCTAATATAAAAAATAGTATTTTCAATACACTTCCTCGAAAACTGGTCCATAACGCACTACGATTATGTACAACATGCAATGTATTTCACACGCGTGCGACTTTTTCCACTTTCTCGCACGTGTGCGGGAATGAAAATTGACACAGATAACTATACCTATACTTAGTCCAAATTGGTTCAATGCCTATAGTCTGAGGTGAATGTTTTATTTTTATTTTTGCAAAGCACTACGCGTCTTTACGGCATAAATATTTTTTGAATATTCAAATTGTGTTTATAAATAGAATATCATAGATAAACATGATTATTTAAAACTAATAGTTACTTTTATACACAAATTAACATTTATTTGTGGTCTGAATTCAACAATATAAAATAAATATATTTTTTATATTAGGCTGTTTAACGGCTTCATACCATTGCCTCTCTTTCAACCTGGCGAGACCAAAGCGCGAAAAAAAAGAAGAAAATTTAAATCATAGTTTCTTAGTTCGTGACGAAAATATTATTCGTTATTTTATTTTCTTTCTTCAAAAGTGTATTGAAAAACGTCGTTTGATACACGTGGTCATTTGTTATTGCAATTCTCGGCTCAAAAAGGCCTCGCCTACGGCTCGAGTGTTATAATTCCGCCTCGATTGCAATAACAAACTCTCCACTTGTATCAAAATGTACTATTTTTTTTTAATATTTTTGAATTTAGAACAAAAAAATGTTAATTTGTTTATAAAAGTAACTTTTAGTTTTAAATAATCATGTTTATCTATGATATTCTATTTATAAACACAATTTGAATATTCAAAAAATATTTACGATCAATCTTTGCCGAAGTTAAAAAAGAAAACATTTACTTCCAAGTACCTGTGGATTTCTTTTCCCGCACACGGGTAAATGAAGAAAACGCACGTGTGTGAAATACTTTGCATGTTGACCCTAATCGTAGTGCGATAAGAACCCGTTTTCGAGGAATTGTATTGAAAAATATTAATCCGTTGTATCAGAACTGTTTTAGAATCTCGCGTTTTCAATAAACAATATACATACGCAAGCAGTAAAAATATTGGTGGTATCAACACTACTAGTGTAATATTCATGTTTAGAAGTACTTAAATAATCTGGCATTGTATTGCAAGTCATTAGGACCTAATTACGGTTAAAAATCTTTTTATACAACATTAGTTTTAGTATATGCGAAACCCGAAACACGTGTCTAGTATTTTTATGTAAAGCATCCATATACAAACTTTCAAAACTGTATCATGAAAAATCACAGATTTAAGTTTCGCCGCTGAGAGAATGCGTTCCTGGCGTCTGTCAGTTGGTACAAAAATTTAGCGCGAAATAATAACATTTATTGATAATTCATTTATTGATATCGTTTTTAATAATATTATTTGGTAAATGGGCAAAAAGGGTCATAACAGGTAAGTTATATAAGCAATAAGTTATCTACCATCACCAATAATACTAAAACTCTCGACCTGTCAGGAACGCATTCTCTCAGCGGCCGAACTTTTGGTACTTTGTGTCGCTCAGTGTCCAACTTGTATCCTTTTTAAATATTTTTGGGACAACAATGTTTCTTTCGCAAAAAGCATAATTATTATAGTATCTCCGAATTTCTAGCTGAAAAAGATTTTTCTGTTTGACTTAATTATCGTTTCTTGACACTAAATTTTATTATATTATATTTATTAAATATAATATTTTTATTTATTATTATATTTAAAGTGATAATTTTGACATTATCACTTCAGAATATTTTTTTTAAATTATAAAATTTGCATGTTCTAGTAAATTCATTCTAGGTAATTTTTAAATAATTTCTTATTTATTTTTTGGAATGGTAATATTTGTACGCCGATACTTAGGGCTAAACATTCTGGACTAAATAAATGTAATATCTTGCATGTTCTTGTATGTATACAATGTTTAAACAAATAAAGAAATCTTATCTTATCTAACATTTAACATAGTGTAAAAATTATTGGAATCGATTCAGTTACTTATTCTAAACAAACTAAATTCAGGTTTCGCATTATATTCTAAAAATAATGTTGTATATCTGTCAATTGTTGTAAGATGTCAAAAATAGAACGAAGCCTTTAAATAAAACAATCGAGATTTAAATGCTTACAGCATTTATTAGGGAACAATGAAATATCTCACATAAATAGGTTTACAACCTGCTTACAATTAACTAAAACAGTTTAGTGGAATTTGAATAAATATTTATTCGATATGCTGCTATAATCCATGATCCATATCCGAGTCCGTTACCCCAGCCAGATGTTGTCGAAAATGGTCATTTCAATCTTATAGATAATTAGTTATGCGGCTTCTGTAATTGTTGCGCATATTTTTAAATTTGTTGCGCTTATAGTTTTTTAATTATTTCACAAAAACATTTCCTGCTGGGGTAACGTTACCCCAGCCAGACCTTTTTCTTTCTAATGGGAATATTTAAATAATTACTAGCTATAAAATTAGTTGTCTAGATGAAGTAAATGTTGTGCCTTATTTTGTATTTGTTCTTTCTTCGGTTGCGAAGTTATTCGAGATTTTGCTGGGGTAACGTTTTTGGTTTTGCTAGATCTTTGAAATGGTTAAGCGGATTCTTACCATATTTTACACATGACTTCTTAGGAATTAGTTTAAATTAGTTCTGCAATCAAAAAACCAAAATAATGCATAGCTTAAAGGTTATTTCATTAAATAGAAAAACACTTCAATTGGTCCCAGCACTCTCAATAAGAGGTCTAAAGACTTACTTTAAACATTATTTTGAAGCTTGTAACGGCCTTCAAATGTATGTGAAGTTTCATTAGTATCCTGTAAGTATTTAACAACTTATGATGATATTCAGTTCTTCACGAGCACGGTCTTGATGCGCGCGGTGTTATTTGGCCACTGGATTGGATATATGAACTGAATGTTATGTCAATTATTAGTTGTTTAGTTCAGTTGTATATCAGTAAAATTTCAGCGTATTACATTGGATAATTAATGAGATAATACGATTAAAGTCATTAGGAAGTGAATGACCGTGGTAACCCGACCAAGTTTAGGTGGTTACGAAAAAGCGAAAACGCAGAACATTATGGTACCTTCTAAAATATGTAGGATAGTGTTACAAATTTAGTACAGACATGTACACAAGTTTAAAAAAAACTACATGATTATTAAAGAATTTTTATTGACAGGTAAAATAATCATTTCAATTGAACTTTTAAAGTATTAATAAACTTATACTTAAAAACAATCACAGATTAAAATTACAGATATTAATTCTGCTAAAAAAAGAAAATAATAAGTAAGTTCTTAAATTCAAATATTTAAGCCTTAAAAAAATACAGTTTTAGATAAGTACCTAACAACATGAACATATTAATAATAATTTTGCTTCTAAACGACATGTTATATCGGTGATTTTTAGGGTTCCGTACCCAAAGGGTAAAAACGGAACCCTATTACTAAGACTTCGCTGTCTGTCCGTCTGTCTGTCACCAGGCTGTATCTCATGAACCGTGACAGCTATACAGTTGAAATTTTCACAGATGATGTATTTCTGTTGCCGCTATAACAACAAATACTAAAAACAGAATAAAATTAATATTTAAGGGGGGCTCCCATACAACAAACGTGTTTTTTTTTTATAATAATTGGTACGGAACCCTTCGTGCGCGAGTCCGACTCGCACTTGGCCGGTTTTTGATAAGTTTGTGCAACTGGAAGATAATAATAATGTTTTCATAGTACAGATATTATTGTATTATTATGTATTTAACAGTGTACGCGTCTGTACCGAAATTGTAAGGTGTATTATACTAAACATTTCAAAAGATAGTATAATGTTCTGCGTTTTCGCTTTTTCGTAACCACCTAAACTTGGTCGGGTTACCACGGTCATTCACTTCCTAATGACTTTAATCGTATTATCTCATTAATTATCCAATGTACTACGCTGAAATTTTACTGATATACAACTGAACTAAACAACTAATAATTGACATAACATTCAGTTCATATATCCAATCCAGTGGCCAAATAACACCGCGCGCATCAAGACCGTGCTCGTGAAGAACTGAATATCATCATAACTTGTTAAATACTTACAGGATACTAATGAAACTTCACATACATTTGAAAGCCGTTACAAGCTTCAAAATAATGTTGAAAGTAAGTCTTTAGACCTCTTATTGAGAGTGCTGGGACCAATTGAAGTGTTTTTCTATTTAATGAAATAACCTTTAAGCTATGCATTATTTTGGTTTTTTTATTGCAGAACTAATTTAAACTAATTCCTAAGAAGTCATGTACAAAATATGGTGAGAATCCGCTTAACCATTTCAAAGATCTAGCAAAACCAAAAACGTTACCCCAGCAAAATCTCGAATAACTTCGCAACCGAAGAAAGAACAAATACAAAATAAGGCACAACATTTACTTCATCAAGACAACTAATTTTATAGCTAGTAATTATTTAAATATTCCCATTAGAAAGAAAAAGGTCTGGCTGGGGTAACGTTACCCCAGCAGGAAATGTTTTTGTGAAATAATTAAAAAACTATAAGCGCAACAAATTTAAAAATGTGCGCAACAATTACAGAAGCCGCATAACTAATTATCTATAAGATTGAAATGACCATTTTCGACAACATCTGGCTGGGGTAACGGACTCTCCATATCCATTCAATGGAACATCTGTGGCGATTTATTATGTATAAATATTATTTATTATTTATTATTAATTTATTTTCTAATATCATTAAATTATCACAAAGAGAAATGCATTGCTCTAACATTTTTGTCAAGTCATTTTTTTTTAATATAGATCGATAAAGCTCATATAAACATCTTTTTTTATCTTTATTATTGCACAATGTCAGTCTAAACGTTACTAGTGTATAATTGATTAAAAATAATATCTCCTTGAGCAATTATTGTATCTTAGTCTTAAATAAGAGGTTCCTCAATCGTGATTTTAATACCGACTTATTCATATCAATTAATCTTACATTATAAATGTTTTAAACATTAATAAAGTTGTTTTACTTTGGTGTTATGATGATGTTGATATTCTTCTTTCCTCTTCTTTATCGTACAGCGGTTCTAAAGGTCTGCCCTTCAACATCATCTCCATAGTACTGGAAACACATTGTATCATTGACTATAGAAGTAAACTTCATAATATAACTACACCACGCCTGTTTCCCCGAAAGGTTAAGCAGGGATGTACTATCAAGGACACTTCCGCCTGATCACCACTAAGCTAATTTTTGCTTGCATTTACAACAGAAACGCTCTCTAGCCCCGCCCCATTGACTTTGTATAGAAATAATGAATGAAAAAGATACCGATCGGCCGAGCGCACTGACGACTCACGCCAAACGAGAGTTATTGTTATTTTGCGCGCCAAATTTGACGGTTTCCTAATAGTAGGTGGCGGTTTTCTTGAAGGGGGCGTGTCTCGGCGCCTCCGCATGATTTAAGCGAAAAAAAAAATTAAATGATCAGGCGGAAAAGACCACGATTGTAGGTACTTATACTAAACCAAAATGGTTTCCAATTATTTGGCCTGCCTAACTTCCGCTTCCGCCGAAAATAAAATGGCGGAAGTTAGGCATGCGCTTTAAGTCCCATGCAATAGAGAGCGAATTGCTATCAACTGGGCACTTGCAGGACTCAAGGCTGCTACTAAGAAAATCGAGGTTTACTTTGAGAATTTACCCAATAGTTTGAGTTCACAACATGGTTATAATTGACTCCAACTGAGCACCCAAGCAACTTATAACCCGGAACAAACAGGAACAGGATTCATGTTACCCGAGTACGCACTTATACCTAGTAGTTTCCGTAGGCTACAACCAAATAAACCATTAAAAAGTATACTTACAATGTCAACGTGAACACGACGAGTTGCGTAGATATTGTGAGGTAGAATATAGAGTTGACGAATTCTGTGTCAAGCGTAGCTTTGTACAGTTGCGAGTATATGATCGATGCAAACATAGCGACGGCGTTTTCCATCACGGAAAGGAAGGCGTACGCCACACCTGTGGATAAAATACTCTGTTTAATTATATTGCGATAGTATTTTTTCTTCATCTAAGCGTGTCGATGGCAATATAATCTCTACTGAGTCGAACTAGAACACATTATGAGTTTGCGCTATTACTAGCGTCCATTAATTATCAGGGTGTACGTACCTCACCTCTTTTTTTGGGTTCCCTAACCATTTGTATAAAATTTTAAGACCTAATATAACTTGGCATACTTTTGTTACTACTATTTATATTTTCGCATAACATTATTTACGCATAACAGCTTAAGCATAATTTATCTAATCATAATAATGATTAAGCATAACATTGTTAGGCATAAGTAAATTGATTTACGCATAATGATACTAAAACATATTTTTTATAGGCAAAGAAGCATAATCCTAAAATGTTAGACATACCCTAATTGGATATACCAATTTATTTTTTGATTAGATTATTTATAGATTGGAAAAAAAACATCTCTCCGAAGCAGGTAATCATAACATATTTGTTTTGAACATAGTTGATTGTGAACATATGTGAGGTTTTTCCTGTAAGAAGCATGCAAACAAGCATACACCATGCATGCAGCAAACATGCAGCTTGCAAACATTTAAACAAGCAAACACCATGCATGCAGCAAGCATGCGTTCAGCAAGCATGCAGCATGCAAGCAAGCATGCAGCAAGCAAGTATGCAACATGCAGCAGGCAAGGTTTCTGTCACGGCTCCGGCGCTGCGGGGCTCCGGCGGTCCCACGCGAGCTTATCGTTGCAGATGTGTTTTACGCTCACCACCGCAGCTTCGGCTCGAGCGTTAAAACCACCTGCTCCTCATCTCGCAGGCCGCCTCGCCCCTCCGCGCCTACGCGGGCTTAGATTACACCCTAGGAGCAGGGCAGACAAGACTACGTGGAGTCGGTTTTGCAGCGATTCGTTTCTGTCACTAACTTTTGTAGCACAACTTAATGAATTTTTAATTCAAAATAAATACGTAAAAATAACTCAAATTTGATTCCGGTATTTATATGCCTAAATACCAATACCAATTTATTTGTATGCCTAAATACTATTATGCTAATAGTCATTATGCCTACTAACATTAAGTATGCAAAATTCAATTTATGCCAAAACAAATTAGCCTTCAAGATGATTATGCCAACATAAACAGTATGCCAAAAAAAAATTAGCCAAAGTATTATCATGGCAAAACAAATTATGCCAAAACAGTTATGCCAAAGTATATTAGGAAAAAGAAGATTATGCAAAAAAAGGGATCCCCTTTTTTTGCATGTATCTGTTCTTAGACATTCCCTCAGTTACTGCTAAGCATGCCAAAGACAGTTACCTGCTGGGTTTTGTTCACGAATAAATCTCTCAGATCAGCATCAATATTTGTAGAAGAATCCCGAACGTCTTGAGTTGTATTGTATTGTATAGCAGGCCGCAACTCCACGTCAAAGCGCGTATTTTGCGTACGTTACGTAGAGTTACTTAATTATGTACAGAATGCTTGGTTGACGGTTTCGTGAAGGGGCTTTACGCCTTGAGTTGAGCCGATACTGATCGGTGCCGTAAATGTTCTGCCATAGTGCGCCTACCAACAATCTTTTATTCATTCATTTAAATACTATGTCAAACTAATCCAACATTCTAAATGTCTGTTACATTACTATTTAGTAATATCAATCTAATATACGTCAAAAACTAATGACTAGAACAAGTTTAAAATTAATCAGAGCGAAGATCCCCGAAGTAATTGTAATGATTCTATATAAAATTATTACAATTACTTCGGAGAGTGGTATAAAATTTTGATGTGGGTTGGCACAGTTTAGCAGAACTATGCTTAAGTCATGTATGTCCTCTTACCTCTCTCAGAAGCAGGTAGCACCTTGGAAGTCATAGAGCGTATAAGGGGTGCTACACACGGTCCGAGAGCCGCGAAGGTTGCGCCGACGTACCACAGCTTGTCTGTCTTCGCATGAGCGTACACTAAGTGACCGCAAATGTGGGCTGTGGCACCCAGCATCACTATTACCTGGAAAAACAATGTATTTATAAGGTGTTATCGTAAGCAAGTTTAGCTTTTATATTTGACATGATTTTTATACAAGGCTTCGTATGATCAGACATCTATAATCTAACACGCTTGTCCAGTAAGGGTTGGAAGATGTCAAATGTCTTTAATTTTTTGGTTTTATGAGTTGTCGGTTTCCTGATAATGTTTTACTTCACTGTTTTGACACCAGTGGTGATGAAATAAACGAAATAATGCGTCTGTCTGGGTTTGAACCACGAGCTACCATTCGTAAGCTGGGGCACCACTGGGCCACCACCGCTCTCCACGGATATTCATAATTTGTATTATTTTAGAGCAAGGCTGCTCAACATCAACCCGTGGGCCACTGTGCGGCTCACCATCGCATTCGAAGTGCCAACAATGGTCATCTGACGACAGTCTTTTGATAACAGAATTTCATATCCAGTCGAAGCAATATTCTGCTTATGAACCCATTCTCAACAAGCCAATATCCAACTAGAAATTACTGAAATCTAAAACATACTTCATGGATACCTACAAATTGTCTACCACCCAGTATTTACTTGATACAAGCTCTTTTGGCCTGCCGACCAGCTTAATTTGATGAACAAAAAAAATCTAACATTTTCGATGCGGGTTGCTAGAAATTTAAAACCTCTTTAAAGTTTATCTAGATGGCCCCTCGGCGCCGCCGATTGGCTCGAAATCAAAATTGCGGCCCACCAGTATAATAAGTCGAGCAGCCTTGTTTTAGAGGTAAGTAGGTTTTATTTTTACATGTATTGTGTGTGTCTCGAAGTTTAGGCAAATATAAAGTAGGTTTATCTATTCGATCTCTTTTTATGAAGTAAGATTCTTTTAATAATTGGGGCAAAATACTAAGAACGCACTTATATGTACAAATTGAAACTTGGTATTTAATCTAAAGATGGTTGTGAAATAAACGTAAAATTGCTGCACGTTAGTCTAAACGCAAAAGCTAATAAGTTTTCGACCTGATTATCATTTCAAATATACTTAGTTGAAAGTGAAGATTTTTTTTTTAGGGTTAGGTAGTTTAGAACTATGACCAACCATGTGAGCTAGGGCACCCCTTAAAAATGGGTTGGTTAGGTTACAACTATGACAAAACCCGCGCGGGCCGAGTGATGAGTTAAGGCGCTGTGGTAGTTGGTCTCAGCAAATCGGCAGTAACAATAGGGAATATGCATGTAATTTTTTCTTGAATTAAATCTATAAAATACAGTACTATCAACCCAAGAAAAGTATTAAAAGTTAAGTTCAACTACTGCTTGTCGCACAAAAATAATATTAAACTCTTGCAATTTTCTACGACAGTTCTAACGTCCGTAGCTGTCGCGGCCATGATGTGACGTCATTATCCACAATCTGCCCTGTTTATATCTAATTTTTTTAAGCACTTTTCAAATAAAGCTGTTTTTTTGACACAATTAATTTTGACGTCAATACTGGCGTTATCACGCACGGGGCGGTGTGTTTAGACAGTGCGTTCCGTTTCACCAATAACATGCTACTTAGAACAGTAAATTGTAAAATAAGTTATGTATTAGAAACTTAAACAAGTGTACCACAGTTTTTATGCGCCAATACAAGGCATTTTTCATAAATAATAAAGAGTTTTGTATTTCATGCATATACCCTATTGTATTTTCAAGTCTACAGTACACAATAGTGGTGTGACCGTCGGATGGCAGTCCGACAGTTATAGGTCTCGAGTTCGAACCCAAAACACGCACCTCTTATTTTTCAGATTCAACAACAACAACAACAACAACAGCCCATAACGTCCACTGCTGGACATAAGCCGCTGCTGCTGGCATATTTTTCAGATTCATGTGTACTTAAATATTGGTGTCGATTCTGTTGTGCACAAACTAAATTTTTTTTTTTTTTTTCTCTCTAATATAACTAGAAAGAGACGGCGTAATTTAGAGCTGTCAAATTTAGTTGGAACTAATATTTCCATACAAATGAAGGGTGCACGTAAAAACATGTCGACTAAAAACACGGCAAGGCATAAATTAGTTTGACATCTCTAACTTGGTTCATAGCTATAGCCGTTCTTTTCTCGCACATTAGTAAAAGATAGCAATAGCCTAAATTAAGTTTAGTTTGTGCACAACAGAATTGACACCATTGAATAATTACTGCTTACTTATTATTATTAATTACTCCTGCTGACTTTTTTATTTTTCCTAAACTCAAATTACCACTTCGTGGGGTGCCACGAAGTGGTAATTTGAGTTTATTTTCAATCGATAGAAGACGTAAAGGAGAATTCGCGGCGAGAACTGAACTCAATTCCGGAAGCAGCGTTTAAAAAATGTTTTGATGAATGGATTATTCGTTGGCGCAAGTGTATCGTTTCTAAAGGAGCATACTTTGAAGGTGATAAAATAAATTTGGATGAATAACAGACGTTTTGTGTATTATTGATCTTTTCCCGGTACTTTCTTGACAGAGTAGTTTAACTCGCTTCGGTGAAGGAAGACATCGTGAGGAGACCAGCATGCCTGAGAGATATTTTTCGACGGCATGTAAAGCCAAGTCAGAGACCCATGGGCGGCATAAAAAATCTGACACCAGCCCGCTTAGCATGACCACCGTAGAAACGAAAGAGAATCGACAAAACTTTTGTTCATCTGTCATTTTGTCGATTCAAGGACAGCGAAATGACAGATGAACAAAAGATTTGTCGATTCTCTTTCGTTTCTACGGTGGTCATGCTAAGCGGGCAGGTTAGGTACTAACCGTACGAAAGGAGATCATTCGGTACTAACCGTGTCTCTCCAATGGAATACTTTAGTCATGAGTGGTATACCAAGCAGCATCGCGATCACGTACAGGGTGCTCAAATATGTCCTGAAGTTGCTGAATGACGTGGTGTCCCATTTGAACACCTTTATAGTGTAGAGATACATCACCGAACGCTCGTCTGCAACAAAAGATATCACACTAGTCAGCAGTGACTTTTAATTATTCTGCAAATTTTTTGATAGTATAATAATAATAATTCAATTCATTTATTCTCTCTTCACAATATTGGTACTTACATAAAAATTAACAATGTTTTTGACAAAATTATATTTCACCATTGGAAGAGACTGGTGCCTGAAGTAGGTTTTAGAAGAAGCCTGTGTTACAGGTCACCAGGGCCCCCCCACAGCAAACAAATAATATCGTTAAAGGCTAAAAGACGATCTTGTGTATTCATGATACTAAAAAGATCACAAATAATGAGTTTAAGGTTAACAATAGTACAAATACAAAAAAAAAAAACAATACGACCCGAATGGCGCAGCGGTGGTGAGGCTGCCTTACGTTCTTAGTAGAGATGCAACGGATATCCGGTAATTATTCGGTATCCGGCCTATCCGGCCCAAATTTTACTATCCGGCCGGATACCGGATAGTAACTCATTATCGCCGGAATCTTAATTTTAGCTAGCAATTATGATAAGTTCTATTAAAAGCTATATGTATGTACTCTAACGTCTCATCGCACTGCACTAAAACAAGTTTTTTTTAACAAGTTAAAAATTAATATTTATAATCAACAAGTAGCACGATCACTCCCGATGAGATCCGAAACCGCCCGAAATGATCTAATCGCGTTGCCCGCAGCTGTACGACGCTGAACATGTCACTACTTGCCTCAGAGAACTATTTACTCTTCGCCGGAGCTCCGGCGGCCGGATATCCGGCCATCCGGCCTCGCAGTTCGCCGAATATCCGTTATTCGGTATCCGGCCAAACAACTATCCGTTGCGTTGTTCTTAGGGTTCGAATCCCGGTTGGAGCAAATGTTTGTGTGATGAGCATGGACATTTGTTTCCAAGTCATGGATGTTTATATGTATAATAAGTATGTATTCACAAACAAAAAGTATCTATGTAGTATATCAACTATCTGGTGTCCACGACACAAGCCTCGTTGCTTAGTGTGGGACTAGATGGCGCTGTGTGTTCATGTCAATATTGCTCTTAATGACGCCTCATATGATCATTATTTCGAGTACATATTAATTAAAATCTAATCTAGCCTGTATTATCCCACGGTTGGGCAAATAACTAATCTTATACATACATCATGCATCAGTGGAAAATAACAAAATCCGTAATGACTGCAATTAGATTTCGATTATTTTGTCTATTTGATTCACTTTGTTTGCCACACACTTCCATTTGGTAACTAAGGGTGCTTACATAAAGAAGCAGGTTTCCGGTACGGGCGAGTCGGTACCGATCGGTGCAGGGTTCACTTGCATATAGTTTAAACCTGCTTCTTTATAAGCGAGCGCATAAGATAACATAGAAATGAATACCTGCACCGATCGGTACCGACTCGCCCGTACCGGTAACCTGCTTCTTTATGTAAGCACCTTATGGCTCCACTGTCCGTCTGTCTGTCACCAGGCTGTAACTCATGAACCGTGATAGCTAGACAGTTGAAATTTTCACAGATCATGTATTTCTGTTGCCGCTATAACAACAAATAATAAAAACAGAATATAATAAATATTTAAGGGTATTTAGTAGTTATTATGAAATCATTAACATCATAGACGAAGGAGAAGAAAAAAGCGCAATAAAGAAGCTGACGCATAAACTCCTCGAGGGGGCAGTGGGCACGGGCACCACGTGGTCCTTGTCTACCAAATAAAAAAAAGAATCACGTAAATCGGCCCAGTACTCACGGAGAAATCAGTGTACATACATGAAAAAAATATATATGCGCCGAATACATAACATCCTCCTTTTGAGAAGTCGGTTAAAAACAGGACTCACCTCTCTGGAAAGTGTAAAACGCCATCGATATTAATAGGAACCATAAAAATAACCTCCGATTGTTAGGTCTCTTCTGTGTGAGTATCGTTATAGTCTGCGCTATATTCTTGACATCAAAGAAGTCAGTGACGGGGTTCTTGACCCCTGCTTCTTTCAAAGACTTTTGCTCCGGCCTGGTCTGCCATTTGAGGAATATCACAGTGTACAATGTGGCTAGAACCATAAGGGACGTGTTGATCGCGAACATGATCGTAAAAGATCGGTTCACTACTTTATTCCATAGTAAATTACCTGCGAACAATAATGATTGAGATTTCAACTGTTTGATAAACTTTATAATCGTTGAATCGATGTTTTGTAAACGTTACATTGGCACTTTGGTAGTGAAACCATCTGTCATCGATAGAATAATTGTCGTATAAAAAGTTATGTTTTTAATGCGGACTAGACTTCGCCTGCGACTGCCTCCGCAAAAATGTGATCATCTATTATAGCACCCACGAATAATGTAGCTTTTTGCCAGCAAAAGTTTTTTTTGAGTTGGATGATTGGTTCCAGAGATTATCCCCAACATACACAACACAACCAAAGTTTACCTCTTCATATTAGTATAAAGGGTGTAAAAAACCTCTTCACGATGCCGAAAGACACTTGTTCTCCTCGTCATTACGACCATTTTTTTGTTCTACACCATACCTGGGAACCTTCTAATTACGGAGATATTAGGGGTCAAAGTTCCAAGTTTTTTTTTTAATACAAGTTTTTAATGTAAGAATTTTACTTTAAACACCTCCACGACCCCCGTACTATTCAATCCATCCATTAGCACAATATTTTGAGTGCGTTACATTGAGTTCTATCTACCACAAAACATGATTTTTCACCCCAAAAAAAAAAAGTCGTTTCCCAGCAATAATTTTTGCGTAAAGTTACTTAGTTTGATGTACAGAATCAGGCGCGGATACAGGGGGGGGGGCAATGGGTGCAATTGCCCCCCCCTGAACCGGACCAAATACGTCATTCATTAGCCAAGCTTGAACTAATTGGACGGAACTGAAACTAAATATTCTAGTTGTATATCTTGTCATGGGCGTCGCCACTAGGAGCCCCTTGCCCCGAGGCCCTATATATACGTATATATGCAATTATAGCATAATTATCTGAGGCGATGTTGTAAAAAATTTCGAAGGTAACTCCAGTAGGTCGGTAGGAAAAGTGTTAAAATTTTCGAGCTCGCTTCGCTCGCTCTGCGAATTACTTTCTCTTGAATTTATCTAAAATTCGACCAAGTAACTCCTATGTGTACGTTCGAAACCATATTATTATAACCTGTCCAAGGCAAGGTATCGTAAGAATTTCTAGCTACGCGTCCCCCCCCCTGGCCCAAAAGCTGACGGCCGCCTTGTATCTTGCATATCATGGATTTCTGTAAAGTAGGTAACACCCATTTATTATCAAAAGTACATCAATTTTTTTTTTTTAACGAATTTACCAAAATTTACCCCCCCTTAAAGGAAATCCTGTATCCGCTCCTGTACAGAATGTTTGGTTGACGGCTTCGTGGTGAGGTCTTTTACACCCTGTAGACTACAACAGGTAAATCTAAACCAAGATTACATTATACTATATAAAGCTCGATTACCACTGACTGACTGACTCACTCACTGACAGAATTGTTCTCCTAGATGGTGGATGGGGAGGGGGGTATATTTTGACAGATTCGTAAACAAGTAACTCCCGTGAGTATGGGAAAAGTCCCAAACCTCCCCTTTTCGCCCCCCTTTCTCCCCCTCCTAATCGTATCTCGGAAACCAAGAGACTTGGAACATTTTTTTTTCAGATTCGTATAGAGGAGGCTCGGAAAAGTAAAAACCAGTTTTCAAATTGGCTCCCCTCTCCCCCCTTTTCACCCCCTTAAGGCGGATCTCGGAAGTTAAGAGACTTGGAACATTTTTTTTTTCAGATTATACAAGGGGGCCCAGAGTTGCTCAAAATCATTTTTCAAAACTCACCCCTCTCACCCCCTTCACCCCCTCTTCACCCCTTTTTTAATTACTGAAAAAGCTTTTGATTTTTCCTAAGACTATTGAGGGGTCGTTGAAATTTTTATATTTTCCCCTCCCCTCCCCAACCTCCCCTAAAAATAAAGGGCTATAACTTCGTAACGGTCAGAGATAGCCATTGGGTGTTTGAAGAAATATGTTCTGTGGTGGTAGGTCCTGAGTGGAGCGAACCTGCGAGACCGAGTGGAGCGAAGGGGGGAGGTGGCGAGCGAAGCGAGCCGGCGACCTCCTTAGCGTAACGAAGGTTGAGTGGGTGACGCGTAACTCAGCTTTTAACGTTTCTAATGAATTCTTTTTTTTTTATTGAATTAGGTTTTATAATGTTTTAGGGGTTCTTAAGGGTTTTCATAGTGATTTAGGGGTAGTTGTAACGGATTTTCCAATTATTTTAAGGATTTCTATGGATTCTTAAAATTTTATGAGGATAAGGAATACTTCTCAAGAACACGACAACACGCGAGCTGCGCGCAGCTCGCGCACCCACGCAAATACTAAAGTTGGTGCCAGTTAACATCGGAATAGAGGTCATTGCTCCGACTTTCATCCCGATATCTAAATATAAGCGATACTGTCGCTCCATCCGTACAAACCTGTCGCAAAACTGATATCGCTTGAGTCTCATAATACATCCACAGTGTCCCACATACATAACACAGTGCACAACCCAAAAAAATAATAAATCGAGCAAACGTACCCTACGAAATTAATTGATTTAAATACTTTATTTTCGTTTTAAAATTGTCTCAGTAAGTTAAAATAGTGTTAACTATTTTAACTTACTGAGACAATTTTAATAAAGTAAATATATTATTATACATCTTAAAATTAGGATCTGAGACTTATGCGCGAAAGACATTTGCGCAAAGAACACTTGTTGCGCGCACCCACTTGCGCGAAAAGACATATGCGCACATGGACTTTTGCGCGAACGAACTTTTGCACGAATGGACTTATGCGCGAAAGGAATCTTGCGCGAATGGACACTTGCACGATTGGACTCTTGCGCGACTTAATGGCCACTGAGGTTTACTCTGTAGAGTAAACATAACATCACGCCTATTATTACTTGAAGGTGTTTTTTTTTTTGTTTTTCCGTCATGAGTGTTGTTTTCATGGATTTCGGGGTCGTTGATAATGAAAATGAAAATGATTTGTTGAAATCAGATTTAACCAAAGGCAAGGTAAATCATTGAATCCATTTCACTATTCGTCATTCAAAAGTGCCTTTGAATGACCTAATTGAAATAAATAATTATTGACCTCATTTTCTTTATCCTTTGACCATGAAAACGACAGCCATAACAGAAAAACCGAAATTTTTTCTCGGCGCCATCTTGGTTTTTCATTTTAACCTCATTTCGTTATCAACGACCTCGAAAATCATGAAAACAACACCCATGATTAAAAATCCAAAAAATTTCCTCGGCGTCATCTAGGATTTTCGTTTGGACCTCATTTTCATATTCAGGGACCCCTAAAACGTTGAAAACGACACCCATGACGGAAATACCAAAAAAATCCTGGACGCCATCTTGGATTTTCATTTTGACCTCATTTTCGTAATCAACGACCCCGAAAACCATGAAAACGACATCCATGACGGAAAAACCAAAAAAATCTTGGACGCCATCTTGGATTTTCATTTTGAGATCATTTTCGTAATCAACGACCCCGAAAACCATGAAAACGACATCCATGACGGAAAAACCAAAAAAATCTTAGACGCCATCTTGGATTTTAATTTTGAGCTCATTTTCGTAATCAACGACCCCGAAAACCATGAAAACGACATCCATGACGGAAAAACCAAAAAAATCTTGGACGCCATCTTGGATTTTCATTTTGAGCTCATTTTCGTAATCAACGACCCCGAAAACCATGAAAACGACATCCATGACGGAAAAACCAAAAAAGTCTTGGACGCCATCTTGGATTTTAATTTTGAGCTCATTTTCGTAATCAACGACCCCGAAAACCATGAAAACGACATCCATGACGGAAAAACCAAAAAAATCTTGGACGCCATCTTGGATTTTCATTTTGAGCTCATTTTCGTAATCAACGACCCCGAAAACCATGAAAACGACATCCATGACGGAAAAACCAAAAAAATCTTGGACGCCATCTTGGATTTTCATTTTGAGCTCATTTTCGTAATCAACGACCCCGAAAACCATGAAAACGACATCCATGACGGAAAAACCAAAAAAATCTTGGACGCCATCTTGGATTTTAATTTTGAGCTCATTTTCGTAATCAACGACCGCGAAAACCATGAAAACGACATCCATGACGGAAAAACCAAAAAAATCTTGGACGCCATCTTGGATTTTCATTTTGAGCTCATTTTCGTAATCAACGACCCCGAAAACCATGAAAACGACACCCATGACGGAAAAACCATAAGTATCTAAATATTATTATAATTATGACATCACAAAAACTATTTCATCACAAAAATTATAATTCTAATCTTATGCCGTTTTCGTTTTACGAGGTCATCGCGTCAGGTGTGCAGCACACAGTGATGCCAGATCTACTGATTTAGCAGTAGATCTACCTGATTTTTAAAAAATCTACTGATCTACTGCCTTGATAGGAAATCTACCTGCTTTTTTCAAATCAGATCGTATCATCTAGTTATTGTCGCCGTGTCGTGTCATCTGGGCATCTGGCCTAAATAACATGACATTTTTTCAACAAGTTTTGTGAATTCGCGGTATTTTTTATCTGTAGTATGTGCAAGACCGACCAATCACTGACGGTAGGTACTATATATTACCTGTGGTACTACTTACTGAGTCTGCCAATCTGGTCACAAGGCATAAAAACCCAGTAACAAGGCATAAAAACTGTGAAAGTACTGTACTCAGGTTCTTTTTACCTCATGTGGGTATGACTTTTTTAATCTACTGCTTTTTCCTTCGATCTACTGCTAAAACTTTAACTTTTCTACTGATTTCTTCAGATTCTGTCTGGCAACACTGGCAGCACATTATGGTCACGGTGCGGGGGCGTTTACGTCACGCGTAAATGTATGAGCATAAAATTAGTTTTCTAGCAAAAATAATAATAAATTCGAATTGGAACAACACAAGATTCTCAACCCCTGTATGTCTAGCCGACTGGTATTATGATACTCTAGCGATGTAGCAAAGTATCGCTTATTGGTCGATTTAGGTAACTAGTAAGTGTCGTTATCGCTTTGTGATCAAAAACTTGGTAGGTAGGTGTTAATGACCTCTATTCCGATGTTAACTGGCACCAACTATAGTTATACTATATAAAGCTCGATTACCACTCACTGACTGACATAATTGTTCTCCCAGATGGCGGATGGGGAGGTGGGTATATTTTGACAGATTCGTAAACAAATGACTCTCGCGAGTATGGGAAAAGTGCCAAACCTCCCCTTTTCGCCCCCCTTCTTACCCCCCCCTATCGTATCTCGGAAACCAAGGGATTTGAAACGTTTTTTTTTTTCAGATTCGTATAGAGGAGGCTCAGGAAAGTAAAAACCAGTTTTCAAAATTGCCCCCTTGCCCCCCTTTTCACCCCCTTTAGGCGGATCTCGGAAATTGAAAGACTTGGAACATTTTTTTTTTCAGATTCATATAAAGGGGCAACGCGTTAGTCAAGATCAGTTTTCAAAACTCCCCACTCTCCCCCTCTTCACCCCTCCCCCCATCGTATCTCGGAAACTAGGACAAGTGGTGGCTTTTTCATTTTTACTATAAATTATTATTGAGGAGCGTTTAAATTTGTATACGGAGGGTATCCTCACCTCCCCGACCTCCCCTAAAATTGAAAGGGCTGTAACTTCGTAACGGTTAGAGATAGCCATTGGGTGTTTGAACAAATATTATAGTAGGCGTCGAAACCTGTCTGGTGGTAGGTAGTTTCTGAGTGGAGCGAACCTGCGAGACCGAGTGGAGCGAAGGGGGGAGGTGGCGAGCGAAGTGAGCCGGCGACCTCCGCAGCGTAACGAAGGTTGAGTGGGTGAAGCGTAACTCAGGGGCGATGACAAGCAAACTTTAGGGTAGTGTTTTTTTAATCGGTCTGAGTTTTTAAATAAGGTTTTTATGTAATATTTTTTGAAATTGGTTTTTAGAATGTTTTAGGGGTTCTTAAGGGTTTTCATACTGATTTAGGGGTAGTTGTAACGGATTTTCCAATTATTTTAAGGATTCCTATGGATTCTCAAAATTTTATGATGGTAAGGAATACTTCTCAAGAACACGACAACACGCGAGCTGCGCGCAGCTCGCGCACCCAAGCAAATACTAGTCTTAGTATCTAATTGTGCTTACCTATAGCTACTCCAGAAGGCATTGTACTTAAATAAACTACATCTAGAATGCCAACTCTTAACGTTCTGTTTTTCAATGATGAAACGTCAGCAATGTAGGCGAAACAGCCGGCGAATATCGCCAAGTCAGCACCCGTTAAGGCACTCGGGAATGCAGCTGTGTATATCACGTACTCTACAGGCCATGCTGAAATATAACACATAATAAAGATTATTTCATGAAATAAAATGGCATATTATCGTAGGAGTTAGCCGCTCCCTGTAAAATGCCTCTGGTTAAACTGCAAGCCGACCCCAACATCATAATTTCACCCGAAAGCCGACCACTGCTGGACATAGGCCTCCCCTAAGTGTCGCCACATTAACCGGTCCCGTGCGACTCGCATCCAGCGGATCCCCGCAACCTTCACCAGGTTATCGGTCCACCTAGTGGGAGGCCTTCCAACGCAATGTCTTCAACACAACCCGACATGACACACCTTAATTCTGTACACATAAATAGGGTATTTATAATCCAAAAACAATGTATCCGTGCTCTTTGTGATTAACACATGATATCCCGATGAACATTAAGGCCATGGCACAGTATACCGACACCCCAACTGCACAGCTGCAGCACGGCGTCGGTGGCCTTGAATTTAGGCTACGGCAAGCCGTCAGCGCGCTAATTACGCGTCGTCCGCGAGGTGTAAGCTCGCGGTCCGTGCGCCGCCCGGCCGCGAGCTGTCGTGCTGTCACAGCGCGAACACAATTGTTATATAGCATTTTTGAGCGGTGCCGCCGTGCCGGTATGGTGTGCCATGACCTAGCTAGACTTTGTAGTCTAAGGAAATCGTAGGTGTACGTAGGTATCAAATTGTTTTGATACCTACGTACACCTACGATTTCCTTAATAACCTTTACAGGGAGGATGGGACACCGACGCACAAACGGTTACCACGTACAAAAATCTGCCGTTCCCTACAAAAGTGCAATACTTACACGGTCAAAATGTATGGAACAGTAGTTTTTTTTTTTACTATGTGGGGTTTCAGAATGATGTAAGTAGTAAAGACGTGGTAACTGTTTGTGCGTGGCTTTCCCTTCCCCCCTGTACTTATAGTTAGAAGTTTTAAAAGGAGCCATTTTTCAAGTCGTCATTCTAACAAATAACATTTTAACAAGGTGCCTTCCGCGTTCATGTGCCTATATTGTTTCAAAAGACCTTGGTTTTGTTATGCTTGTCAAACAATCAGCATGATAGACGTAATCACATCAGTATCTATTTGGTCATACATCTCGAGTAGGTACTATGTATTTGAGATACGAATATATGTCTCGGAGTCATCCTCAGTCATGGTATTGAGGATGACTCTGGATGTTTGTCTTTTCTCGACTGCGGCGAAGCCCAAAAAGAGGGTTATGAGTTTGACATGCATTTATGTATATATGTATTTGTCCGTTTCTTTGTTCCATCGCCTAGTAACTCTTAAACGGATGAACCTATTTGGATAAATTGTTTGAACACGCTAATCTCTGGCACTACCCGTCGGATTTGAATTTTTTTTTGCATTTGATAGCATAATTCTTAGCATTTTTCTCAGATTCTTTGGACACGTTACCCGCAACAATGATTCCATGGGGCGTTTGGTAATTCAGGGTAGAGTCGAAGGCACGAGACCACGTGGTCGATCACCAACCCGATGGACAGACTCCATTAAATCTATCACCAAGATCCCTCTGGCAGAATGTGCTCGCCATGCGACCAATAGAGACCGGTGGAAAAGGATCGCGAAGGCAGCGACCGCTGTTGTGGGCGATCCCTCATGACCACGACCACTCTGTCAAGAGTGAACGACTAAGAAGAAGCATAATTCTTAGGTTGCTACGACCTTTAAGAGCCACCCAAAAAAAAAAAAACAGAAATAGTAGTCGAAACTGCGGGGCACAGCTTATCTACTTGATAAAATATTATAAGCCGTATGGTGTGAGTCTATCTGGCGGGCCCCAACGAGATTTATCAAGAGGTGATAGCTTTTCATAAAGACATTATTTAGTACCTAAAATAAATAAATAAGATATATTTTGTACCTACCTCGAGAGATTTTGATTAAGGGGACTACAGGAGCTAAACGCGAGTTTTATAATGCAAAAAAGCATATGATTCACTGAATAAACAAAACCAAAAAAATATATTATACTCTTCAGGATATATGCTAGTATGATAGTGTTTTGAAAACTTAGTACAACAAATTTTACCCGATAAAAAATCACGAACTTATCTCTAAACATTTCTTTTAACGAGTATAAATCCATACTAAAATAGGTCCATGCGATCATTTTGATTTTTGACAATTCTACAAGATAGTGTTTTATTAGTCCTATTAATAGAATTTTTGTAAATCGCAAAAAAAACCACTCATTTCGCACTATTCGGCCCGCAGTGACTGACGTAACAACCACTTTGTAGTGCAAGCTGATTAGAACTTTATTCTAACAGTATTTCAAACGAAGTTTGAACCACCAGAAATAGAGTTGCTAATCTATCTCCTTTAGTCGCCTTAAATGACGTTTCTATGAAGTTTTTAGGTAGCGGGCCCCTTATGATTATTTTTATTATACTTTCAGATCGCCCAACAGTACTAGGAGATAGATCGGTATCCGGATTGAAATTCGATATATTTTTTTTTAATTTCTCTTTGTTCTAATATGAAAAGTTTACTTGAAATTTGTAGCGTTTTTTGATGATAGATCAATTTTTTTGTAAGCTGTGGGAAAAAAAACTGTAGTTGGTGCCAGTTAAGATGAGAATAGCGGTCATTGAACCACCTACATTTATTAAACTTCTTAACTTTGAAAACCAAAAATAAGTCTGTTCAAGTCTGGAATCGTCATCTATCTTCAACATTTTTGTAATGAAAAACGATACATGGTTTATTTGTTTTGGTTCGTACGAAGAGATATTAGAGAAAGGACCACTATTCTCATCTTAACTGGCACTAACTATAGCTATGCCATAAGCTTCTACTCCGTTCACCTAATATACTTACCCATTTTTTTTGGAAAGTCATAAAAAAGTCATACCTACGGTATAAAAACAAAAATATAAGTAACTAATTAATAAAACTACTAACAAATAAAACTAATTGCACCCTCCGACTTAATGAGGCAGACGACAGCTGCTGTCCAGGTCGCTAGGTACTGGTCGGACAAAACAGAGATATCGATTCGAGAAGAAGAAGTGTTACAGATAAAAACTACACCTTTCGTAAATAATACATTAGATTAGTGTGCCTAACAACTGGAGAATCACCTAACCAAGTTTTGTCTACTTTTTATACTTAAAGCGTTGTTGCGGGTAGCAACAACGCTCACGTGGTGGACGAAAATTATCCCACGACCCACTATCGGGATAACAGTGTCCAGCATAGCTATTCACAACCCTTCGATTCGAATTTCGATTCGGAAAGTCGTATGTCTATCTCCCTCGATTTCGTAATGTCAAAAAAAGATAGACATACGACTTTCCGAATCGAAAATCGAATCGAAGCGTTGTGAATATGGGGCATGGTCTAAGGTTGCGATAGATAACATTTTTATCTAAATCTCTTCAACCATCAAGGCGCCATCGCCAAAGCGTAACAGAGAGACAGTACCTTTTCAAATAAATAAAACTGAAGAGTCTGTTTGTGATTTCAAAATAACAGCTTTTTACTGAATTAATACGAAAGCATTATACGGAACGGTACAGATAACAAAAAAAAGTTTTTATTTTTTGTCTGACTCTGCCGCTCTGTCTGTCTGTACTCTGTATGTTCCAACTTCCAGCTAATCTCCCCGGCTCCGCGGAAATTTTGAAGGGACTTTTACTGGGAGTGGGACATAGATGATGTTATAAGGAGTAACATTGTCTTTTATTTAGAAAAAGGATTAGGGTTCCGTGAAAAAAAATGAAAACCCTTGAAATTGTTAACAATATTCGATTCAAATAGGGTAGAGTAATATTTTTATAATAATTTTACACGAACGAAGGTAGCGGGGCACAGCTACTTTACAATGTTGGTATGGATGTATTTTTGGCTCTTTGTGTGTGTGTGTGTTTTGTGTGACGCAAATTAGTCTAAGCCTATGCACAGTCTGAGATATGACAACAAAAGATAAGATTTTCTAAGAGTTATCTCAACGAGACAGCAGAATAAGATCTACCGCTCTAACGAGACTAATCTAAAACCATGACTTACCACTAATTCTAAATTAGGTACCATCAGCTCGAACGAAATCTTTCCATATTTTTAACAAAATCCTGTGGACACGATGACCACATCTGTTTACCACCCGTATTGTTTTGTATTTTTTTCTTTCGACCCTTTTTGTCATTAACAAAGACAAGGGATCAGATGCTGGAATGCTATTGGTTAATGAGCGTACATAAGCGCTTCAATAGCGGCCGGATGCTGCAAACAAAAAGAGCCGTATCGGTGGCAAGATTTCGTTCGTTGTCATAGTACCTATGGTACAATATCGAAGAGCTGTGTATCAATTTTGTACAACAGTAAAGTATATTGTATAGTCTAGCTACCTACATTGTTAGGACCGACATATCACGTGGAGTATGAGGAATAGGGAATATGCACGTAATTTTTTCTTCACTTAAATCAATAAAATACAGTACTAACAACCCAAGAAAAGTATTAAAAGTTAAGTTCAACTACTGCTTGTCGCACAAAAATAATATTAAACTCCTGCAATTTTCTACGACAGTTCAAACGTCCGTAGCTGTCGCGGCCATAATGTGACGTCATTATCCACAATCTGCCTTGTTTACATCTAATTATTTTGGCCATAATAAAATAAATTTACTAATTGTATGTGCTATAATCAAGTAAAAATTGCAATAACAATATTATAATAAAATTTTAGTGAAACTTTAAGCACTTTTCAAACAAAAGTGTTTTTTTGACACAATGAACTTTGACGTAAATACTGGCGTTATCGAGAACGATGCGTTTTAAGAGTGCGTTCCGTTTCACTAAAAACATACTACATAAAACAGTAAATTGTAAAATAAATGATGTATTAGAAACTTATACAAGTGTACCACAAGTCCACAATGTTTATACGCGCCAATACAAGGCATTTTTCATAAATGAAAAGAGTTTTGTATTTCATGCATATTTCTAAATTATAACACGCGCACGACGATAATTTCGCCGTGTTGATTTTTCATCACGAATTTCACAGTATTTGTTGGAGTCTGTAATTATTATTGATTTGTTAACTGTTGCAGTTAAATATTTTTTCTCTAACTTTGTAAAATTGGCTGCTGTGGCGTAATGTCCGTGTCAAATTAATCATTAGTACAGTTGGTCATCACCTACTGTCGGCGTTGTACGTACGGAGGTGGCATTCAGGGGCTGGGTTGACAGCTCTGTAAGATGTTCAACGGTTGGAATGCCCCAGAGTCAAAATGTACATATAATCATGGTCAGGGACTGGGTAGTTGACTGTATATGTTAATCTAAACTTAGAGGGGCCAAAATATTTTTTTTAAAGAGGATTTTACATAAAACAAACTGGATTTGTTTTAGAAATTACCATAAAGTAGGTACAACACAGAGAGAGGTGGAAGGAATGAGCAGGCCCTTCCCCAGGAGTGACCGAATGGGACAGTTAGGGCTAGCAAAAAAGCCTTATAGCTATGAATCCTAAACCATGACACCCAAGTATACTTATATGATACTGAGATTAGCCATATCATCGCCACACCGATAGCAATGGTAAACCCTAAGAAGACAGTGTCGATAACCCAAAATCGAGAAAATCTGTAGGCACCTTCATTCATTCCTATCTCGAAAACAATGCTCGGGGTCTGTACCGTCCTCCCTAGTAGAAGTTTTATTTTAAAGAGATAGAGCTTTAGCTCTCTCTATTTCCCACTGTAAATGCATGCTCACCTTTCGCGGTATTGATGGTGATCATCGCTGAGAAAAATAGTTTTCCAAGTAGGCCGGCGAGTAGAATTATTTTGCGACCTCGCTTATCGCTGTAGGAACCTAAGAAAAAAGCGAGCAGCAGCGGTACAACGTGGCTCGCCACGCCGTTCCATTGGTGGAATGTTGAGACGGTTAGCTGTAAACACAAGCACAAAATTATATTAGATTTGTTCATGTTTTTTGAACAAGGCGACGTCGGTCGCCTGCTTTGAGGTCAGAAAAAATCTTATTTTTATTTATTACTAGCTGATGCCCGCGGCTTCGCCCGCCCGCTTGACAAATTTTATACTATAACCTTTATCGAGAACCACTCTACCCATTGGTGAAAACAGCATGAAAATCGGTGCAGTAGTTTTTTAGTTTATCGCGGACAGACAGACAGACGCGGCGGAGGACTTTATTTTTATAATATGTAGTGATGAGCCTGATGTGCCATACTGCAGGGTCATGAGCTTTATCCGGGGGACCTGGGGACTCTACTTGGGGGATTGGCTTAACTGATCACGGTCAGTGACCGCTTGAGCCAATCCCCCAGGTAAGAGTCAATGCCATCACTCCATCTTCTTTTGAGCATACCGCATCGCCGGATTCTGTTATTCGGGGCCCAATCTGTTAATTGAACTTGTTCCCGTGTAAGCAAAAATGTAGCAAAACTGGTATACAGGACAAAAGAAAAGAAAACGTTACAGCGAGGACAAGAAAAACTGATGACAGAAATCTGTAGAGTCCTTTCATCCTTTGCCAATGATAGGTAGTCAAGGTGGTTAGGGCAAAAAAATTGTGGTACCTAATAAAAAAAGGTGTATAAATAATGTAACCTGTACCATATATTTAAAAACTTATCTTAAATGGCTTAGTTAAAAAATGTAATCTACAAAGTTTTGGTGATGTAATAAAGAAAAGTAAGTATGAATGCGATCGGTTACTCTCATTTACATGCTTATCCATTACTTTCATGAATCATTATTATCTGTCTTGTATTTTGGTAAGAAAATTCAAGTGAAAAATAATGAAGCATAGAATCTAAATTTTAACGCATTCCTTAAAAAATAATCACATAAATAGTGAAAAAACAACATGGCCTACATATTTACTGACTAAGGTAATTGACTGATTAATTATCAATGCTGAGCCAACATTAGTATTATTATATTATTAGTATTTAAAAATGTAAATAATATGCAAGAAAAAGAATAAACGATATAATAATACCCATCTATTACTGTCCCACTGTTGGGCAAAGGTCTCTTCTCACACAGAGAAGGCAACATTAGTACATGTGGAAAATACAGATGTATAGATACATGTGTGTCGGCCATCGATCACTAATAACTAAAATGTATGTACCAACCATCGATCACTTATTAGTGATCGATGGTGTCGGCCTATAAGAGTAGAGGAAGTCCGAAGAAACTGAAGGATGTTCAGGCTAGAAAGGTGTCTGCTGAGATGACGAGTAGTGCAGTATGGAAGAACAACAGATACAGCATCAACCACAAATAAATTTATTTATTTACTCTAAACATACAAATATCCTTACAGGCTAGACGCAATGCGATATTTTTTTTTATAATTTAACTGTTTTTGACATAGCAAATTCTATAGGTATATAGCTGTTCTTGTAAATTCACCCAAAGCGCAACAGAATATGTCCATGTCCTCAGCAATGAGGTTGAGAGTGCGGAACGCGCTCGTGAGCGGCGCCAGCGCCTCGCGCAGTAAGTTAGTTAGCGCGTTATTAGCGCGAGTTATTTGTGGTTGATGCTGTATCTGTTGTTGAGGAGCTCGTGGCTAAATAATAACAGCCGCTCGGGTCGATCGTTAGGTTAAGCCGTGCTTGCCTAGGTTGGTCTGTGAATGGGTGACCACCCATTACATACCGAGTTTCCTCCGTGCCTCGGAAAGCACGTTAAGCTGTTGGTCCCAGCTGTCATTTGTAGATCTTTGACAGTCGCTAGGTAGTCAGAGGCTCAAAAAGTCTTACCAAGGGGTATCGTATTACCCGGTACTAACTAGGTTGTGGAGGTCAGATGGGCAGTCGATGCATTTAAATTACTGGTATTCAGCTGCATCCGGTAAAACTGGAAGCCGACCCCAACATAGTTGGGAAAAGGCTAGGCAGATGATGATGCTGTATCTGTTGTTCTTCCATAGTTCTCTACTACTATAATATCATATATATATATAATATCAGCAGTAACCTCCTTTCTAGCCTGAACATTCTTCACACATTCCAAATCGGGATGAAGGTAGGAGAATAATGATGCTAGCTATACATACCTGCACTTCTCTATTAATAGCGTCATAGCTACTAATGTTGTAGCATATTTCAGGGCTGTAGCCATGGTTCACTGTGCAAGCTTGGAATACATAAAATGTTTGTTCTATAACATTTGTGATCATGTACGCCATCATATACAGGAACATTGGCGGTTCTACCGTTATGTACTTGTACCATGGTTTCTGCTTCTTCACCTAGAATCATAAATATTAGTGTAAATAGGTAGATGCAGGGTGTGACATGAATACTGCTGAAGGGTCCAGAATCATGTGTTAAATTCACTCATTCACAGCATGTGTAGTTTACTGGTTGACGAAATGTATGTCAATTTAACAAATAACATCATGCAGGTATTTTTTATTATAGTAACCCACATTTCGCCAGTTATGTTTAAATCCCATGTAATTGGGGCGAGTCCTATTGCCTAATTAACTGGGCGCAAATCTAGACTCCCTGGCTGCTCCAGAGAAAATTCCTGATGGAAAATCAATTAATACTTTGCCTGACCCGAGAATCGGACCCAGGACCTCATGCTTAGCAGTCGTTGTTGCGACCACTAGACCATCGAGGCAGTCTTAATATTATTTTTTGTTATGGTTTTATAAATATGTATTACATGATGATAACAAACACATAAAGAGTGTAAAAGACCTCTTAAGGAAGCCGAAAGGCACTTGTTCTCCCCGTCATTGCGATAACTTTATGACAAGTTTTTTTTTTTAAATACAAGTTTTAATTGTAAGAATTTTACTTTAAACACCTCCACGAGCCCCATACTATTCAATCCATCCATCAGCACAACGTTTTGAGTGCGTTACATTGGGTTCTACCATGAGACATGATTTTTCACCCCAAAAAAAAAAAAGTCTTAGTTTGATGTACAGAATGCTTGGTTGAAGTCTTCGTGATGAGGTTGTTTACACTGTGTATAAAAAGGAATATAAAAGAGTTAAAGTATTTACACTCAAACATTGATTTTGTATCCACCATTATCTTGTATTATGTAATATAAAATACATAAAAAGATAAAATAATCTTAGTATTATAAGCACCATGATGAGATAATAAAATAAACTAAACTCACAACTGATGCATATGCTGTGTTGTAAGATTTAGATTTTCTTTGTTCCATTTTTATGGTATGCAAATATGTATGATGGAATGCCCTGCAATTTACTGTACTGTACTATCTCAATAAGTATTTGTAGCTGACAATCAGCATAAATTAATAGTAATGTAATCACCTATTTTTACTGCAACTTCTCAAGTGGCTGGATATCATAAACAATTGAATGTTATCTATACTGCGTTAAGGCATGTGCAGTAAAGAGAAGGAAATAACTCTTTCTGGTAATACATTAGTATAACTGTAATGAGATTGTAATTGTTATAACATAGAATGTAAGAGTGTCTTACGTGCAACGCTCTTACACAGTGCAAGGGTCGTGGATTAACACATTGAATACATTTTATCCTAGTAGTATGATCCCTTGGGACAGTTACCAATCTTCACCCGCATTCCGTGCTGGGCCCGCGTGGTGGATTATATAGCCTAGACGCAAAATATGCGCTTTGACGTGGAGTTGTGGACACCAGCCCGTTATACAATACAATACAGGGTGGAGAGGACACCAATGCGCAAACGGTTACCACTGCATCAGTACATCATTCTAAGGGCCCTCCAAATTGTTTATTTTATTGGTAATTTTAAAAAATCTGCTGTACAGTACAGTATTTTTTTAAATTAGTATGTCGAATAAAATATTGTCAGTGGAGGGGCCCAGTATTATGTGCTGAATACATTGTTACCACTGAATCAGTACATCATTCTAAGCCCTCCCAAATTGTTTATTTTATTGGTCATTTTAAAAAATCTGCTGTACGGTACAGTATTTTTTTTAATAAGTATGTCATGTGTGTAATATTGTCAGTGGAGGGGGCCCAGTAGTATGTGCTGAATATGTTGTTACTGTCTGTGTCTAGAATTATGCACTGGATCCTTGGTCATTATAATCATTAATTTACGTCATATATGTTTATAGCAAATGTCATACTTGTTACATCAATGAAATGGGCCAATAAATTTGAGTTACAGTGATGAACAAAATATTTTTATGATAAATACATCATTGACAGCCTTGATCCTGACTATTATTTAACAAAAGGTCAACAGTTAAAGAGAGATAAAATTAAATGAACTAACAGATAAGTAACATGTGATTGTATGAGATTTTGTCTATTTGATTTATGATTTCATCAATCACATATGTACTCAATATTATTACAAGTAAACTATTATTATTAAGACACATCGTCGACGGCATTGGTAATGTTTATTTTCTAATTCATAATTTTACTCAGTTTCTTTTTATTTAAGTATATTGGGTTAGTTTTAGTTCCAAACAGTAGTAATTGAAGCATTTCTTTTGATAATTATTTTTCTTATAATAACGATCATTTCTATTTCATTTCAATAACATCATCATATAATTCATTACGCGGGTAATTATTTTATTAGTTTGTTAAATAGGTACCTACTTGAATTGATTCAAGCAAAAGGAAATTAAACACGTTCACGTTAGAAAGTTTTGTTTTGTTTCGCTAGCAATTTGTGGGTTACATAACTTAGCAACTATGTTTCTGTACATCTTTTGTGGAATCCGCAATCATAAATTTAACATAAGTATTACAATCATTTACTGTTTACTTACTCACCGTGCAAACGCCGTCTTCTTTACCTATAGACGACATTCTCACTCAACTCTATCAAGCAGTTTCACCAGATGGAATATATTACTGTAATATTATTTAGAAAAGTATTTAACTATCAATTTGGAAGTTTTGTAGTTCGCACATTTTGTTACGTCGTGCGTAAACACTTGCCGGCAGTGTTGACTTGACTGTAGTTGTTTGAATTGAATACCAGCCAGCGCACCACAGAACGTGGATTTAAATTTAAATGTCACTTAAGACATCTGTCAGTTTAAGGTTGCCACCGCCAGGATTTTAAATACCCTGGTTTTTTTACTTAAATGAAAGTATTTTGGATCTGATTTTTTTGTAATTAAAATTGAAAGACCATATATTACAATTAATACATTATTGTAAAACGCAATAAAATTGTTATACCATTGAAACGCGTGCGGCAAAGATTTTAGCTAAAATATTTAAAGGAATTTTAAAGTTCGTTTTGGTCACGCTTCTTTCACCACCAAACATTCATTTAACTCTCAATCAAAACCCTATTTACACACAGTTTTGCATGCCGTCGCTTCACACAGTAAGTACCTAATAAAACGTTTAAGGCTATCTCGTATCCCTCTAGCCTTCCCACCATTCCACTTGGTCTCTTTCAGACGCGCCCTGTCTTTATCCATCGCCACTTTAAAACATCTGCTAACTCTCTTTCTCTTCCCTTCAAGTCATCGTACTTACATTCCAGCTCGCACAGCGGTTAGTGAGTCGTCTTATGGGTAGAGTTAACTTTAATTTTATTATTTCTTACCTGTCTCACTTTCTAAACTTGCGTCTTACATCGCACCCGCTATCCTAGTGCGACAACCTTTGTCCACTTCCCGCAATAGCCGAGTGGTGCCATTTTAAGCGTCGCCTGTGGGGTACGCTATACTTTATTCCTAACCTAAGACTGTTTCCTTAATTGGTTTTGATTTACTTTTATTGTAGCCTGCCAGTCATCAACACCCCTTTGTTGCCTGTTTTCGAAAGAAACAAACTGACCCAAGTAGATGTACTCATCGACATAGAGTATCCTGCCTATCTACACGTGTAGTAAGTGGTCAAACACTACAAGAGCATAATGAGCGTCTTAATATAGTATTTTAAAGAGCAAAGGAATATAATGTCAAGTTTAATAAAAAATTGGTGTCAGAAATTGAGTTCGTAATCTATTAAATTCATTTTTAGTTATTTTACTTTTACTTGACATGCCAAAATATCAATTACTCACCTTTTACAACCACCTTATATAACAGAAATATGTACTCACGAAGGACTAGAAATCAATGTAACCGTTGCTGGTTGTTTTTGAACCAGATGCTTTAGCAAAACACGATGCAGAGAGCCGTAATTTACATTTCAGAAATTGTGCCCCAAGTCATTGTGTGTATAATTTATTTACTACATACTGGGCAATATTTATAAACTGTTAACACTCCCCAGTGTTACCATGATAACTAAAAATTTCCCACAAAAAATCCAAATTCTCCCTCTTTTTAGGGTAACATAAATCAATAAGGTGTTTTTTTTTTTGTAGTTTATTTGTTTACTAATGCAGACAATCATAAATTAGCAAAGCTTTAAATTGTTTTCCTGTAAAGATGTATCCTGTATAAATATAAACATGTGTGACCTTAATTATTTTTGTTCGTATCCTAAAGTAGCCAAATGTAGGTTGTAAGTATTAGATAGTCGGAGGCGAATGGTTTTTTTTTTAATTTCGGCAAAGCAATATGTTTGCGTCATGGTCTGGCGTAAATATTTTTTGACTATTCAAATTGTGTTTATAATATAGAATATCATAGATAAACTGGATTAATTAAAACTAATATTTACTTATAAAAACAAATTAATATTTATTTGGGTTCTGAATTCAAAAATTAAAAAAAAAACTATTTTTTTTATTACGCTGTTTAGCAGCTTCTTCAGTTCTTCATTCGTAACCTTTGTGTACCTTTGCCTCTCTTTCAGCCTGGCAAAAGCAATGCGCGGGAAAAAAAGAAAATTAAAATCATAGTTCATAAATTTGTTCATAGTAAAATTCATGACAAAAATATTTTTCGATAGGTACCGTAAGTATTTTATTAGGTAGCTGGTAGGTACCTATATTTCGACAAAAGTGTAGGTATTGAAAAACGTTTGATACACGTGGACATTTGTTTTTGCAGTTTTCTCCGGGCCTAAAATGGCCGCTTTATCCGAATCCACGCAGAATCTTAGTATGAATCACGTTAAAATTTTTAAATTCTTAAAATGAACTTTATGTCTATGTTTATAAAGTCCATTTTAAGAATTTTAAATTTTCAATATTACGATTCTGCTAAAGCGGCCATTTTAGACCCCGTCGGCTCAAAAATACGTTAATTCCGCGCCACGAATGCAATTTAACAAACTTTCTCTTCTTGTGGTACTTACCTATCAATTGACATCTTTAACTTAGTTCATAGCTATAGCCGTCCCTTTCTCGCACTGCCTTTTAGTAAAAGATAGCAATAGCCTAAATTAGGTTTAGTTTGTGCGCAACAGAATCGACACCAATAACTTAGGTATTTCACTATTATGTTTTCTCACTCTAAGTACCCAACGTTAAATATTGTTAAGAAATCGATCGTCCAAGTATGAACATGCTGCCTGTGATAGGTAGGTACTAGATATTTAACCTAGTACCAGGGGGGGCGTAGCTACAGCCGTATACGGGGCCCCCGAGTAACAAGGGCCCTCGATGGGGAAAAAAATGACAAAATCTTTTCCCAACTTCAAATATTCTTCTTGATAAAATATAACTTATCGCGGTCCAGAAAGCTCAAATTTTTCGAGCTCACTTCGTTTGCTTTTTGATGAAGGCTTCACCAGTCGTGGTTCAGAAAGCTCGCTTTTCGATAAATATTTAAAACAAAGGGTTTAAATTTTTACCAAAAAGCGAGCGAAGCGAGCTCGAAAAATTGGAAAATTGAAACTACTGTGTTTTCAATTTTGACTCTTATGTCATAACGTTGTTTAGTTGTTGTATCACTTTGCTCGCTCACAGATTCTCTTAGTAAAATGAATGACAGCCAAATCGATGCCATTTTCTTAGTTTTGCAAAAATCATTTGAGATTTTCTCCTTTCTTTGGGGTTCGCACTCGGGTTCAAAGGGCCCTAAAAAATATACAGGGCCCTACTAGGACTAGCTACACCACTGCCTAGTACCTACAGGCATCGAACTTTGTTACACCTACCGACATAATTTTTAAGATTTGTTTAATATTAGGTACAACAAGTGAAAAAAGAGAATTTAATTCGAGGGATACAAGAACCGAGCGAATTTTTTTTTTCGATTTTTATACTCAACTTTTTACCATTGACTGCGAGAAAATAAATACAAGTAAGTACCCGTCATTGCGGTAACTTAGTGCCCGCTACTCTGTTTGCGTGAATTTTAACCTCCGACATAAAACGAGGGGTGTAATAGGTTTGACCTGGCTGTGTATCTGTGGTGTGTCTGTCTGCGGCATCGTAGCTCCCGAATGGAGAAACCGATTTTGAATTCGTTCAGTGGCGTAGCGTGGTCGACTGGCAATTCGCTACCCCATCAACATTATTCAAGAAAGTTAAGTCAAGTTACTGTGTAAAGTTTCATTAAAATGCGTTCAGAAGATTTTGCGTGAAAGAGTCACACAAATCTCCTCTCGCTTCTATCTTCTTCGGACTGATTTTTGTTTATGTATTTTACTCTTTGGACATAACCTTGTATCTATTTATGACAGCTTTTGTCACATCCAGCAGTAAGTATACACAACAAAATACATAGGTATGTAAATTATGTGGTACCTAGAAACTACCTATATCCTTCCAATCTAGACATGTTACTTAAAATAATAGGTAACCGTACCGTGTATAAAGTGTATGGTGAAAGATTTTTGTGTGCGTCATAATCTAGTCTGGTCAGTATTCTAGACAATGGTATACAGCATATTGAACACCTATTGCCTTACTTCGAGAACGTGTTGTTTCTGCGTGTCACTCAAAATGGGCACGATCCTCATCGCCCTGGCAGGGTTTGTGCCGAGTATAGGACTTATTTATGCGTTCAGTGCGGGGAAAGAAATGCTGGTAGCCTATGGAGTGCCCAGTTTGCTCGCTGATCTAATTCTCCATTCATACGCAGTATTGGGGGTGCTGCTGGGCGCTGTGAACGTCATGCTCATCGTGGCCGCGGTAACCTACAACGAGAAGCAAATATTACTGTACTTGTGGTTCGCCTGCGTATACTTCTTCGTAGACTTCGGAAGTATACTGCTTATAAGCCTATTTGCAGTTTTTAATAGATATCTTGCTTTTGGTTTAGCAATATTTTGTATAGAAGCTGTTTACTGGATATTTTTATACTTTTATATATTTCCCGTTATCAACGGTTTTAGAAAAAATATACACACCATAGTGATAGTTTTGGAATAAAAATTAACAATTTTGTTATGACGAAGGTGGTGGTTTTAGTAATAATTAGTTGGGTCGGTTCTAAAGAAAACGGTTTTCAAACAAGAATTTGTGTGGAATACTACAACATAAAAAAACCGACTACTTACTGACTAAAATGTAGCCTGTTACCCGGGCCATAATAATGAATCGATTGACACCATATACATCAAAATCGGAAGAATAGTTTGGGCGCTACGAAGGAGCATAGACGTAAATACAAACATACTTACATAGACTGCTAAAATCATAACCAGTCGGGTAAAAAAAACTAAGTAGGTAGGTAGGTACTAATAACCAAAGTAACCAAAACTGTGTGATATTGTTGTCTAAGTATAGTAACAAACAATATTTTGTAATCAGGAACTTTAGAAGAATAATGTACTTCACCACTTCAGCAGTACCTACATGTCTGCCTACCCTTTCGGGCAAGTTTTGGGCTTTCAGTAGCGTCTTAGCGATCGAGCGCAGCAAAGTAAATTAAGGTAATAGCCAATAAAAATGCAGATAATTGCTATTTGATATCTTCTTTACTTCAAAATGTATAATTATTAGGTACATACATAGTGATGCGGCAGTGGTGTATCAATCACATTTCATTTACCTATTTTATTTTTATGTTAGTCAGTACCTTCCTGATATTTACCTGATAAATAATAAATAATATACTTGCCCCATGATAGCTAAATTTCCCCACTGAAAGCAAGTCTAGCGTATGATTGGCTGTCCGACCCGTAACAACTGATAAACCTTGAACTAATACAATGTTTCTTACCTTTCACCCTGTAATGATCAATTGTACCATAGTCTTCGTATAAGTATAAAGGCTACTCAACGCACGTCGCGTAGGCGCTATGAAGTAATCGCACGCCGCGTAGCCGCTACGATAACTATGTTAGCAGCGAAGGAAGGTTCTACGAAAAAATCGCGCGTTGCGTAGAATGCGTAGGCGCTACGAAGAAACCGCATGCCGCGTAGACACTACACAGACCACCGTATGCCGAATTGTTTAGAAATCACACAGGAACGTAATATAGGTACATTATTTTCAAGTAAATGGTTCCCATCTAAAATAGCGCGATTTTATAATTAAAAAAAAAACAACTTATTAATTTAAAAGTTTACCAAACCCGGACTCACTCATTTATTAAAGCTATAACCTATTTAAATATGTAGAATTGTAGACATTACTATTGATTATGACTAGAGATTTTTGAGATTCTATGTACAATTTAATTTTTAGCTTCCATGAGGTGGTACAATTCGTATTGAGTCTAGAGAGCTTATTTAAATCTAGCACAATATACTTAAGAGCCTTTTATCTACCTACATCTGACTAAGATGAAATCCATTGTATTTCGTTTTAAATTAAATATTTAAGTAAAATAGTTTACTTCAGGTCTCATAAATTTGACTTTGCTGACTAGATTTTTCTGTTTGTTACTAGACTATCCTGTGTTACAAGTCGTTATTGAGCGCATTATGTATGTTTATTTAAATTATGGCAAAATGCAAGCCAGCGGCTTGAATTGGTCAGCATATTACGAATTTTGGTCCATAGCGCTCGAGAACATGTAACATTGAGTTATTCACAAGAGTACCTAATTCGTATCAAAATCACATCGAGGTATACAAAAGTATACGAGATAGCACAGATTGAACATCGTCTAAAGACGAAGAAGGGAACAGCAGATGTCTGAGTGTGTCCCTGTTGGCCGCGCAGCATATGCTGGGTAGTAGCAGCATCACCCTCCCGAAGCGCGTGGAATCTTTGGCAGCGCAATGTTTCTGTAGCAGCACGAGGAACTGGTCCTGTAGCATCTCGAGGTGAGCTGATGTGTTCTCCGTGGAGTCTGTGATCAGGAGAAACAATAGCCCGTTAGTTAGGTATCTAGTTCAATTAACGTTTTTAAACATACATACCGGAAACAATACCACCACTAAAAACCCGATGTGCGTTTCGATGGTGCGAAAACGTGGTTTTATGGGACGAATCTCCTAAAATATAAACGTAGTACTTGTTGTTGTATTTTTACTAATTTTGAAAAATTCAAATCTGTGTTTTACAAAAAACTTTAGACCTCTGCGATGCTTTTTCATCGAGATATCGCCAATAACGTGCTTTTCATCGTTTTAATGTCGCGGCCATGGGGTTTTAAGTCTTACAGGCTGTACAGCTCCTAAAATATAAACCTAGGATTTTTTCCTATATTTTTCCAATTTTTTTACAAATTCAATCTGTTATTTACCTAAATTTTAGGTCTCTGCAATACCTACTTAGTTTTAAAGATCTCCGTAGCCTAGGGTTGCCAACTTTTTTTTACAAGAAATAAAGTATATTTAGGTCTGAGAAGGAAAATAAACAGTATTCTAAAAAAAATAACAGTATTTATTTTTTCAAAGTTTTAATTAAATACATATTTTTTAGAGCTTCTTGCATAACTCATCAATGTACTATCATTTTTGAAGGCTTCTTAAGACTCATTACAATTATTATAATTCAAATTAATGTACATAATCCCATTCTTGCTTATATTTTTGTTTAACCTTTGTCATCTTTGCTTTCTTCCGCGGCGTTGTAGGAGGTGAAGGTGAATCAGTTTCACTTTCTATCTTTTGTGCACTAATAACACTAATACACAAAATATTACTAAAAACCAAACAAAAACAAAGATCATACGAAAAAAGTTAGTTCTGAACTTCTGATTATGCGAATTCGCATACGACAGTTTCATTCAAAAACGAGGGCTGTGGACTGGGCTTAGGCCAGCTACACTAAAATGAAATGACGCATAAGTACCATTTTTGTTAACTTTTTGAACAAATATCTATGGATATATGCGTTGAAAACAGTATTTTGTATACTTTATTTTTGTTGAACAGTAAAAAGTATAATGTAGTGAAAAGCAGTATAATACTGTTTTTAACAGTATGGTTGGCAACCCTAGTGGCCGCGAAACTCCGCGTTTCGATGGCGCGGCCACGTTCAAACCCTTACCAACTTTTTAACCATAACTTTGACAAATTTATGGTTTTGGGAATCAACTTTTACAAATTTTTATAAAATCTAGGCATAGTTAAAACAAAAAAAAACACCGTGGTCGCGCCATCGAGACGCACACAAAACTCGACTACTGAAAATCACATTCTAATTAAATTCGGGGTTTACATGCAAGGTAAAATCAATGGAATCCTCTATTTTGAAGTCGGTTAAAATGTAGCCTATGTTACCCGGGCCATAATAACGAATCGATTGACTCCTTATTCATCAAAATCGGATGAATAGTTTTGGCGCTACGGTGGAGCATACGTAAATACATACATAGTAGGCTGCTACAACTATATCCCTTCCTTTTGGTTTCGCCGTAGTCGAGTCGGGTAAAAGGGGCTCTTCAATAAAATCTAATACCTAGATCTGCAGCTTATGCAATATGCTTGAATACTGGTGTAAGAGACAATTATTACGCAAATGAATAGTTATACGAGTATATCGAGGAAAATTGCTAACCTGTACAAAACAACAACGTAGATTTCATCCAGTCATACTCAGACCTGTCTAGCCGACACTGAGATAATCTGTTCAATAGATATGTTAACTTCTTGACTTCTTCCTTGATATGGGGCCGTTTCAAAGTTGCTGTTGGTACCGCGTTATCTGAAAAAAATACTGCTTTTGTTTGAACTCATCATTTCAGCCGATGGATGTCCACTACTGGACACAGGCCTCCCAAAAACGGGGGGAGGGGGCGGGGATTGCCATAATCACCACGCTTGGCAGGCGGGTTGGCGATCGCAGTACGATTGTTATACAAAAGCACAGAGAACGCTGATGCCCCTTCTCTGGTAAGTCCCTTAGTCGCATCTTACGACGCCCACGGGAAGATACGGGATGGTGCTATTCTTTACGTCCGACACCATACAGTACAAGTTGAAGTACAAGTTTGAACTCGAACATTATATTTTAGAATTTGAGATAATTCAATGTATACCTTCTTCAAAGTAGAAAGAGTATTCCGCTGCAGTTAGGATGAAAAGTTCCTTCCATTTAGTATGCAGTAGGCTAGTCTGTTCAGAGGGCTTCATATGAACGAACGAACCAACTCCGTGCAGCCATTTTATAGACGCGACTAAGATCTTCGCAGCGGGCCCACACTGTTCTTCATCTAGTTTCCACGTATCGAAACAATACTTTTTAAAATTCGATGTCATTTCTGTAATTCCATCCGAACTGCCATCTATAACGTGGATGGCTTTGTGGCGGTCGTTTAGGTAATCGACGAATGTGTAAGCTTTATATTCTGAAGTTTGGCTGCGTCTTTCTGTTATTTTCGATACAATGTGCGCTGGAGGTTCAAAATTGCTAGGAGAGTGAGGTGTGGCTTTTCTCGTATCTATGGACAAAACACTTTATATTATTCATTTTTTGAAATCCGCTGGTGCCCATTTACTGCTTTGGCATCAAGAGAAAATATAACAAAACTTGCTTGCTTGCCAGCCTTATGAAGGACACACAAAAATAAAAAGAGTCGCTTGAGTATCAATTAATGTATATGTGGGCGGAGCAAAGTGATAATTATGAAGGTCGCACAGATCAGACACAGTCGCAAAGCTTTACTTACATGACACATGGTAATAACATACAATCAATTACATATAAATGCTAGGCAACACATACCTTCTTTATCAATGGCGTCGACTTTGCAATCAATGTTGCAGGCCTCTTCAGTACTCGAAACTTCATCTTCTTTAATCTTTTCTGTGAGTTGCGAATCTGGTTTTTCTACGTGACGGAAAACAAGAAAAATAAGACGTCAATAAAATTAAAAGATTATCACTAAAAAAATCTTTTTTGCAAAAAATAACACCGACTTCAAAAACACAAAAAAGTGATAAATAACTAGCTTCAGAAGTCGGTGACAAAAAAAACTAAATCAATCAAACCATGAGGTCACCACACCTCTGAAGCTAAAGTTATTTTTCACTTTTTGTGTTTTCGATGTCGAAAAAGGTTTTTTTTTCTATTTTTAGTTGTTCCCAAACAAATATTTGCCATTCATTTATTTTTATATTGTTAACAATACCTACATGTCATGGTAATAGGCTTATCCCTACTATCCCTACTAATATTATAAATGCGAAAGTAACTCTGTCTGTCTGTCTGTCTGTCTGTCTGTTACCTTTTCACGCCTAAACCGCTGAACCGATTTTGATGAATTTTGGTATAGAGATAGATGGAACCTTGGGAAAGGACATAGGGTACTTTTTATCCAGATCCCGATCCCGATCCCGGAATTATACGGGTGGAAACGCAGAGTGCAGTTGTGTATCGTATATCCCTACTAAATGAATTTTGGTATAGAGATAGATGGAACCTTGGGAAAGGACATAGGGTATTTTTTATCCAGATCCCGATCCCGATCCCGGAATTATACGGGTGGAAACGCAGAGTGCAGTTGTGTATCGTATATCCCTACTAAATGAATTTTGGTATAGAGATAGATGGAACCTTGAAACGGTTGTGATCATTCAACATTGATGGTGATTGTGATGGTGATCGTGATGGTGATCGTGATGGTGATCGTGATGGTGATTGTGATGGTGATTGTGATGGTGATGGTGATTGTGATAGTGTGATTGTGATAGTGAATGATTGTGATGATGGTGATTGTGATGGTGATTGTGATGGCGATTGTGATTGTGATGGTGATTTTGATAGTGATTGTGATGGTGATGGTGATTGTGATGGTGATTTTGATAATGATGGTGAATATGATGGTGATTGTGATGGTGATTGTGATGGTGATTGTGATGGTGATTGTGATGGTGATTATGATGGTGATTGTGATGGTGATTGTGATGGTGATTGTGATGGTGATTGTTATGGTGATTAGGATTGTGATTGTGATGGTGATTTTCATAGTGATTGTGATGGTGATGGTGACTGTGATGGTGATTATGATGGTGATTGTGATGGTGATTGTGATGGTGATTGTGATGGTGATTGTGATGGTGATTGTGATAATGATGGTGATATTGATGGTGACTGTGATTGTGATGGTGATTGTGTTGGTGTTTGTGATGGTGATGGTGACTGAAATAGTGATGGTAATTGTGATAATGATTGTGATATTGATGTTGGTTTTGATAGTGATGGTGATTGTGATAATAATGGTGGTTGTGACAGTGATGGTGGTTGTGATGATTATGAAATTTGGCACATCGATAGTTTATAACCTGGATTCACATGTAGGACACTATTTATCCCTTTAGTATGATTCAGTGGGACAGTTACCGAAATTTACGCGGGCGAAGCCGCGGGCAACAGCTAGTCCCGAATAAATGAAACTTAACATAGGTACCTAACTGTCGAAATCTGGGTGTATTGTACACATCTGCGTACCCCCTCAGAGCATACAGGCGTGATGTTACGTTATTATGTTGTATAAACAATAAACATCCAAGCGATGGCAGCAATCACGGCAGATTTGCAGTCTATTTTTGAAGAGTTCAATTGTATATCTCCGAAGGTCAGCATCAGATCTTCACCAAAAATGGGACCACCTCAGGAGAACATTCTTTCAAATAAAAAAAGAATCATCTTAATCGGTTCATGAACGACAAAATTATCCGCGAACATACATCATCTGCCTAGCCTTTTCCTTTTCCCTGAGAAGCCTCCTTTTTTGGAGTCCGTTAATAAAGAAAGATACTCACTTTCTAAGGAATGTGAACAGCCAGCCGTAATGACGGGAGGATACAGAATGTTAGTTGGAATATAAGCTGGATGTGGAACTGGATAATGAAGTGATGTCGAGAACAGCGGGATCTTGAAAGGATTGAGAGGACTGAGCGCACTGATATGAGTGGCGAGGAGTGGGTTCAGCTGAGGAGCGTCCGACGACATAGCGTCCGGAAGTCTCGGGGGGAAGTCTTGAAACGATGACCTGTCCAACAATGAGTTGTGTGTATTTGCGTTGGGGAGGGACACCAGGCCATTGTACGTGTGTAGCGGGGGGAAGGTGGAGAGAGCGAGGGGTGTGGGGGCGGGGAGGTAGGGCTGCTGTCGCGAGAAGTTGTAGCCGAGCTTCTGGAGCGCCAGATGGTGCTGGGCGGCGACGGACGGGCGCGGGGCTCGCTCGTGTTGAACTGCTGCAAGTCCGCAACATCGATTAGAAAATTTTACAATAAAAAATATGACGTAAGTATAATTAAACGTATAAATAAATTCTAGAGACAACCCAAGACATTTTCTTTCTGGAAAATGAATGTAACCCGTTCACAATTGATCCACATACTATGCGCCAGGCTATCTGGTAAAAGTTATCCCATCAAAAACATAAATGTGAAACGAGAGCCAAGTTCAATATTATGATATATGCCTTGGTTGTTGACTTCAACGACAAAAGAATTGAAATCTAAATGGGTGCCAAGTTCAATGGTCAGTCCTGAAATTTATCTATAACAACATAAAATATCATTTTTTCTTATAACTTAGGAGAATATATTGTAGCCTAAGGTCTGACTTGGCTAGTTCTCATATACGAATTATTATGTTCGGTGGTTAGTTTTTATCAGCAAGCCAAATTTTCGGAATAATAAAATAAGAACCGACAGTAGTACAGAAGTAACAGGTTGAACTTGCGAAGGCTATAATATAATTCGTATTTGAAAACTAGCCAAGTCAGACCTTACCAACTTTACTTAACAACCAAGGCATATATCATAATATTGAACTTGGCTCTCGTTTCACATTTATGTTTTTGATGGGATATCATTACTTTTTGTACATACGCCATCTAGTGTCACTTTTAAATAAATCAATGGAGGCGGCATGGTGTAGTGAGTGAGTTTCTGAGAATGATAATAAGTGGCGCTAGTGGTTGTAGAATACGGTTAGTTACGCGTAATAAATACGAAAATCTACTATATTCTTATTTTTAGGTACAAAAACGGAAATATTTGGATTAAAGAAAATTAAGGGTGGTATTCAAC